>CM059877.1:9514080-10046580 GCA_030490815.1 Acer saccharum | reverse complement strand
AACAATTTAGTCACTTTTACTTCACAACACGACACGACATACTTCATTTAACATATTGTGAAATTAATTATATATGTTGTAGCCTAATTCATAAATTAATTAATTTCACAATATGTTAAATGAAGTATGTCGTGTCGTGTCGTGTCGTGTTGTGTCGTGTCATACCGTGCTATGTTTGTAGAAAAATTGTGCTTTATCGGACTGTGCCTAGACTGACTTGACCTAATTTACATGTTTAATTAATTTCAGAAAATATGAATTAGAATACCAAAAACTCAACAACAACAAAAATACAAAAACTCAATTAACATTTTTACATTTTACAAATGCTCTTCCAATTTTGGTGGACATCTACAAAATATATATATATATCTATATATATATATATATATATATATATATATATATATTTGTTTCATTTTTTTAAAGATTGGTTTTTTCTTCAAGTTATTTAAAAAAAGATTTTATTATAAATTTATTTATTATTTAATTTAAAATTAATTATTTTAAGAGTGTTGGCACGGCTTTAAAGTGTTATTCCCTTGATTAATTAAACTTGTCAATGTGATGGATGTTTTCAGAGAATATCAGCAGCCGCCTGTCTTTCTCTGTTTGGTCCTTGTAGCTCCGTCCATAGAGAGCCATCTACTGCTCATGTTTATGAGCAATGGAATCTGACATGGCCGGAGCCAGAGGAGATGCCAAACACGCGACCATATTTACTTGTTTAATTAATTTCAGAAAATATGAATTAGAATACCAAAAACTGAACAACAACAAAAATGCAAAAACTCAATTAACATTTTTACATTTTACAAATAAGAATAAATTAAAAAAATATATTTTAACTATTAATTTAATATTTTTTACATTATACATTCAAAACCTCATTTTAAATTTTTGTCTAAGACCCTGAATACCCTTGAGCCACCTCAGCTGCATATGTTTATTATTCTAATTATCTCTTTTCATTCTTTGTAAGACAACATGGTTGCGTGTTTGGCATCTCCTCTGGCTCTGGCCATGTCAGCTTCCATTGCTCATAAACGTGAGCAGTAGATGGCTCTCTATGGACGGAGGTACAAGGACCAAACAGAGAAAGACAGGCGGCTGCTGATATTCTCTGAAAACATCCATCACATTGACAAGTTTAATTAATCAAGGGAACAACACTTTAAAGCCGTGCCAACACTCTTAAAATAATTAATTTTAAATTAAATAATAAATAAATTTATAATAAAATCTTTTTTTAAATAACTTGAAGAAAAAGCCAATCTTTAAAAAAATGAAACAAATATATATATATATATATATATATATATATTTTGTAGATGTCCAAAAACAATTTAGTCACTTTTACTTCACGACACGACACGACACGACATACTTCATCTAACATATTGTGAAATTAATTATATATGTTGTAGCCTAATTCATAAATTAATTAATTTCACAATATGTTAAATGAAGTATGTCGTGTCGTGTCGTGTCGTGTTGTGTCGTGCCATACCGTGCTATGTTTGTAGAAAAATTGTGCTTTATCGGACTGTGCCTAGACTGACTTGACCTAATTTACATGTTTAATTAATTTCAGAAAATATGAATTAGAATACCAAAAACTCAACAACAACAAAAATACAAAAACTCAATTAACATTTTTACATTTTACAAATGCTCTTCCAATTTTGGTGGACATCTACAAAATATATATATATATATATATATATATATATATATATATATTTGTTTCATTTTTTTAAAGATTGGTTTTTTCTTCAAGTTATTTAAAAAAAGATTTTATTATAAATTTATTTATTATTTAATTTAAAATTAATTATTTTAAGAGTGTTGGCACGGCTTTAAAGTGTTGTTCCCTTGATTAATTAAACTTGTCAATGTGATGGATGTTTTCAGAGAATATCAGCAGCCGCCTGTCTTTCTCTGTTTGGTCCTTGTAGCTCCGTCCATAGAGAGCCATCTACTGCTCATGTTTATGAGCAATGAAATCTGACATGGCCGGAGCCAGAGGAGATGCCAAACACGTGACCATATTTACTTGTTTAATTAATTTCAGAAAATATGAATTAAAATACCAAAAACTGAACAACAACAAAAATGCAAAAACTCAATTAACATTTTTACATTTTACAAATAAGAATAAATTAAAAAAAATATATGTTAACAATTAATTTAATATTTTTTACATTATACATTCAAAACCTCATTTTAAATTTTGTCCAAGACCCTGAATACCCTTGAGCCACCTCAGCTGCATATGTTTATTATTCTAATTATCTCTTTTCATTCTTTGTAAGACAACATGGTTGCGTGTTTGGCATCTCCTCTGGCTCTGGCCATGTCAGCTTCCATTGCTCATAAACGTGAGCAGTAGATGGCTCTCTATGGACGGAGGTACAAGGACCAAACAGAGAAAGACAGGCGGCTGCTGATATTCTCTGAAAACATCCATCACATTGACAAGTTTAATTAATCAAGGGAACAACACTTTAAAGCCATGCCAACACTCTTAAAATAATTAATTTTAAATTAAATAATAAATAAATTTATAATAAAATCTTTTTTTAAATAACTTGAAGAAAAAGCCAATCTTTAAAAAAATGAAACAAATATATATATATATATATATATTTTTTTTGTAGATGTCCAAAAACAATTTAGTCACTTTTACTTCACGACACGACACGACATACTTCATTTAACATATTGTGAAATTAATTATATATGTTGTAGCCTAATTCATAAATTAATTAATTTCACAATATGTTAAATGAAGTATGTCGTGTCGTGTCGTGTTGTGTCGTGCCATACCGTGCTATGTTTGTAGAAAAATTGTGCTTTATCGGACTGTGCCTAGACTGACTTGACCTAATTTACATGTTTAATTAATTTCAGAAAATATGAATTAGAATACCAAAAACTCAACAACAACAAAAATACAAAAACTCAATTAACATTTTTACATTTTACAAATGCTCTTCCAATTTTGGTGGACATCTACAAAATATATATATATATATATATATATATATATATATTTGTTTCATTTTTTTAAAGATTGGTTTTTTCTTCAAGTTATTTAAAAAAAGATTTTATTATAAATTTATTTATTATTTAATTTAAAATTAATTATTTTAAGAGTGTTGGCACGGCTTTAAAGTGTTATTGCCTTGATTAATTAAACTTGTCAATGTGATGGATGTTTTCAGAGAATATCAGCAGCCGCCTGTCTTTCTCTGTTTGGTCCTTGTAGCTCCGTCCATAGAGAGCCATCTACTGCTCATGTTTATGAGCAATGGAATCTGACATGGCCGGAGCCAGAGGAGATGCCAAACACGCGACCATATTTACTTGTTTAATTAATTTCAGAAAATATGAATTAGAATACCAAAAACTGAACAACAACAAAAATGCAAAAACTCAATTAACATTTTTACATTTTACAAATAAGAATAAATTAAAAAAATATATTTTAACTATTAATTTAATATTTTTTACATTATACATTCAAAACCTCATTTTAAATTTTTGTCTAAGACCCTGAATACCCTTGAGCCACCTCAGTTGCATATGTTTATTATTCTAATTATCTCTTTTCATTCTTTGTAAGACAACATGGTTGCGTGTTTGGCATCTCCTCTGGCTCTGGCCATGTCAGCTTCCATTGCTCATAAACGTGAGCAGTAGATGGCTCTCTATGGACGGAGGTACAAGGACCAAACAGAGAAAGACAGGCGGCTGCTGATATTCTCTGAAAACATCCATCACATTGACAAGTTTAATTAATCAAGGGAACAACACTTTAAAGCCGTGCCAACACTCTTAAAATAATTAATTTTAAATTAAATAATAAATAAATTTATAATAAAATCTTTTTTTAAATAACTTGAAGAAAAAGCCAATCTTTAAAAAAATGAAACAAATATATATATATATATATATATATATATATATATATATTTTGTAGATGTCCAAAAACAATTTAGTCACTTTTACTTCACGACACGACACGACACGACATACTTCATTTAACATATTGTGAAATTAATTATATATGTTGTAGCCTAATTCATAAATTAATTAATTTCACAATATGTTAAATGAAGTATGTCGTGTCGTGTCGTGTCGTGTCGTGTTGTGTCGTGCCATACCGTGCTATGTTTGTAGAAAAATTGTGCTTTATCGGACTGTGCCTAGACTGACTTGACCTAATTTACATGTTTAATTAATTTCAGAAAATATGAATTAGAATACCAAAAACTCAACAACAACAAAAATACAAAAACTCAATTAACATTTTTACATTTTACAAATGCTCTTCCAATTTTGGTGGACATCTACAAAATATATATATATATATATATATATATATATATATATATATATATATATATTTGTTTCATTTTTTTAAAGATTGGTTTTTTCTTCAAGTTATTTAAAAAAAGATTTTATTATAAATTTATTTATTATTTAATTTAAAATTAATTATTTTAAGAGTGTTGGCACGGCTTTAAAGTGTTGTTCCCTTGATTAATTAAACTTGTCAATGTGATGGATGTTTTCAGAGAATATCAGCAGCCGCCTGTCTTTCTCTGTTTGGTCCTTGTAGCTCCGTCCATAGAGAGCCATCTACTGCTCATGTTTATGAGCAATGAAATCTGACATGGCCGGAGCCAGAGGAGATGCCAAACACGCGACCATATTTACCTGTTTAATTAATTTCAGAAAATATGAATTAGAATACCAAAAACTGAACAACAACAAAAATGCAAAAACTCAATTAACATTTTTACATTTTACAAATAAGAATAAATTAAAAAAAATATATGTTAACAATTAATTTAATATTTTTTACATTATACATTCAAAACCTCATTTTAAATTTTTGTCTAAGACCCTGAATACCCTTGAGCCACCTCAGCTGCATATGTTTATTATTCTAATTATCTCTTTTCATTCTTTGTAAGACAACATGGTTGCGTGTTTGGCATCTCCTCTGGCTCTGGCCATGTCAGCTTCCATTGCTCATAAACGTGAGCAGTAGATGGCTCTCTATGGACGGAGGTACAAGGACCAAACAGAGAAAGACAGGCGGCTGCTGATATTCTCTGAAAACATCCATCACATTGACAAGTTTAATTAATTAAGGGAACAACACTTTAAAGCCATGCCAACACTCTTAAAATAATTAATTTTAAATTAAATAATAAATAAATTTATAATAAAATCTTTTTTTAAATAACTTGAAGAAAAAGCCAATCTTTAAAAAAATGAAACAAATATATATATATATATATATATTTTTTTTTGTAGATGTCCAAAAACAATTTAGTCACTTTTACTTCACGACACGACACGACATACTTCATTTAACATATTGTGAAATTAATTATATATGTTGTAGCCTAATTCATAAATTAATTAATTTCACAATATGTTAAATGAAGTATGTCGTGTCGTGTCGTGTTGTGTCGTGCCATACCGTGCTATGTTTGTAGAAAAATTGTGCTTTATCGGACTGTGCCTAGACTGACTTGACCTAATTTACATGTTTAATTAATTTCAGAAAATATGAATTAGAATACCAAAAACTCAACAACAACAAAAATACAAAAACTCAATTAACATTTTTACATTTTACAAATGCTCTTCCAATTTTGGTGGACATCTACAAAATATATATATATATATATATATATATATTTGTTTCATTTTTTTAAAGATTGGTTTTTTCTTCAAGTTATTTAAAAAAAGATTTTATTATAAATTTATTTATTATTTAATTTAAAATTAATTATTTTAAGAGTGTTGGCACGGCTTTAAAGTGTTATTGCCTTGATTAATTAAACTTGTCAATGTGATGGATGTTTTCAGAGAATATCAGCAGCCGCCTGTCTTTCTCTGTTTGGTCCTTGTAGCTCCGTCCATAGAGAGCCATCTACTGCTCATGTTTATGAGCAATGGAATCTGACATGGCCGGAGCCAGAGGAGATGCCAAACACGCGACCATATTTACTTGTTTAATTAATTTCAGAAAATATGAATTAGAATACCAAAAACTGAACAACAACAAAAATGCAAAAACTCAATTAACATTTTTACATTTTACAAATAAGAATAAATTAAAAAATATATTTTAACTATTAATTTAATATTTTTTACATTATACATTCAAAACCTCATTTTAAATTTTTGTCTAAGACCCTGAATACCCTTGAGCCACCTCAGTTGCATATGTTTATTATTCTAATTATCTCTTTTCATTCTTTGTAAGACAACATGGTTGCGTGTTTGGCATCTCCTCTGGCTCTGGCCATGTCAGCTTCCATTGCTCATAAACGTGAGCAGTAGATGGCTCTCTATGGACGGAGGTACAAGGACCAAACAGAGAAAGACAGGCGGCTGCTGATATTCTCTGAAAACATCCATCACATTGACAAGTTTAATTAATCAAGGGAACAACACTTTAAAGCCATGCCAACACTCTTAAAATAATTAATTTTAAATTAAATAATAAATAAATTTATAATAAAATCTTTTTTTAAATAACTTGAAGAAAAAGCCAATCTTTAAAAAAATGAAACAAATATATATATATATATATATTTTTTTTTTGTAGATGTCCAAAAACAATTTAGTCACTTTTACTTCACGACACGACACGACATACTTCATTTAACATATTGTGAAATTAATTATATATGTTGTAGCCTAATTCATAAATTAATTAATTTCACAATATGTTAAATGAAGTATGTCGTGTCGTGTCGTGTTGTGTCGTGCCATACCGTGCTATGTTTGTAGAAAAATTGTGCTTTATCGGACTGTGCCTAGACTGACTTGACCTAATTTACATGTTTAATTAATTTCAGAAAATATGAATTAGAATACCAAAAACTCAACAACAACAAAAATACAAAAACTCAATTAACATTTTTACATTTTACAAATGCTCTTCCAATTTTGGTGGACATCTACAAAATATATATATATATATATATATATATATATATATATTTGTTTCATTTTTTTAAAGATTGGTTTTTTCTTCAAGTTATTTAAAAAAAGATTTTATTATAAATTTATTTATTATTTAATTTAAAATTAATTATTTTAAGAGTGTTGGCACGGCTTTAAAGTGTTATTGCCTTGATTAATTAAACTTGTCAATGTGATGGATGTTTTCAGAGAATATCAGCAGCCGCCTGTCTTTCTCTGTTTGGTCCTTGTAGCTCCGTCCATAGAGAGCCATCTACTGCTCATGTTTATGAGCAATGGAATCTGACATGGCCGGAGCCAGAGGAGATGCCAAACACGCGACCATATTTACTTGTTTAATTAATTTCAGAAAATATGAATTAGAATACCAAAAACTGAACAACAACAAAAATGCAAAAACTCAATTAACATTTTTACATTTTACAAATAAGAATAAATTAAAAAATATATTTTAACTATTAATTTAATATTTTTTACATTATACATTCAAAACCTCATTTTAAATTTTTGTCTAAGACCCTGAATACCCTTGAGCCACCTCAGTTGCATATGTTTATTATTCTAATTATCTCTTTTCATTCTTTGTAAGACAACATGGTTGCGTGTTTGGCATCTCCTCTGGCTCTGGCCATGTCAGCTTCCATTGCTCATAAACGTGAGCAGTAGATGGCTCTCTATGGACGGAGGTACAAGGACCAAACAGAGAAAGACAGGCGGCTGCTGATATTCTCTGAAAACATCCATCACATTGACAAGTTTAATTAATCAAGGGAACAACACTTTAAAGCCGTGCCAACACTCTTAAAATAATTAATTTTAAATTAAATAATAAATAAATTTATAATAAAATCTTTTTTTAAATAACTTGAAGAAAAAGCCAATCTTTAAAAAATGAAACAAATATATATATATATATATATATATATTTTGTAGATGTCCAAAAACAATTTAGTCACTTTTACTTCACGACACGACACGACACGACATACTTCATTTAACATATTGTGAAATTAATTATATATGTTGTAGCCTAATTCATAAATTAATTAATTTCACAATATGTTAAATGAAGTATGTCGTGTCGTGTCGTGTCGTGTTGTGTCGTGCCATACCGTGCTATGTTTGTAGAAAAATTGTGCTTTATCGGACTGTGCCTAGACTGACTTGACCTAATTTACATGTTTAATTAATTTCAGAAAATATGAATTAGAATACCAAAAACTCAACAACAACAAAAATACAAAAACTCAATTAACATTTTTACATTTTACAAATGCTCTTCCAATTTTGGTGGACATCTACAAAATATATATATATATATATATATATATATATATATATATATATATATTTGTTTCATTTTTTTAAAGATTGGTTTTTTCTTCAAGTTATTTAAAAAAAGATTTTATTATAAATTTATTTATTATTTAATTTAAAATTAATTATTTTAAGAGTGTTGGCACGGCTTTAAAGTGTTGTTCCCTTGATTAATTAAACTTGTCAATGTGATGGATGTTTTCAGAGAATATCAGCAGCCGCCTGTCTTTCTCTGTTTGGTCCTTGTAGCTCCGTCCATAGAGAGCCATCTACTGCTCATGTTTATGAGCAATGAAATCTGACATGGCCGGAGCCAGAGGAGATGCCAAACACACGACCATATTTACCTGTTTAATTAATTTCAGAAAATATGAATTAGAATACCAAAAACTGAACAACAACAAAAATGCAAAAACTCAATTAACATTTTTACATTTTACAAATAAGAATAAATTAAAAAAATATATGTTAACAATTAATTTAATATTTTTTACATTATACATTCAAAACCTCATTTTAAATTTTTGTCTAAGACCCTGAATACCCTTGAGCCACCTCAGCTGCATATGTTTATTATTCTAATTATCTCTTTTCATTCTTTGTAAGACAACATGGTTGCGTGTTTGGCATCTCCTCTGGCTCTGGCCATGTCAGCTTCCATTGCTCATAAACGTGAGCAGTAGATGGCTCTCTATGGACGGAGGTACAAGGACCAAACAGAGAAAGACAGGCGGCTGCTGATATTCTCTGAAAACATCCATCACATTGACAAGTTTAATTAATCAAGGGAACAACACTTTAAAGCCATGCCAACACTCTTAAAATAATTAATTTTAAATTAAATAATAAATAAATTTATAATAAAATCTTTTTTTAAATAACTTGAAGAAAAAGCCAATCTTTAAAAAAATGAAACAAATATATATATATATATATATATATTTTTTTTTTGTAGATGTCCAAAAACAATTTAGTCACTTTTACTTCACGACACGACACGACATACTTCATTTAACATATTGTGAAATTAATTATATATGTTGTAGCCTAATTCATAAATTAATTAATTTCACAATATGTTAAATGAAGTATGTCGTGTCGTGTCGTGTTGTGTCGTGCCATACCGTGCTATGTTTGTAGAAAAATTGTGCTTTATCGGACTGTGCCTAGACTGACTTGACCTAATTTACATGTTTAATTAATTTCAGAATATATGAATTAGAATACCAAAAACTCAACAACAACAAAAATACAAAAACTCAATTAACATTTTTACATTTTACAAATGCTCTTCCTATTTTGGTGGACATCTACAAAATATATATATATATATATATATATATATATATATATATATATTTGTTTCATTTTTTTAAAGATTGGTTTTTTCTTCAAGTTATTTAAAAAAAGATTTTATTATAAATTTATTTATTATTTAATTTAAAATTAATTATTTTAAGAGTGTTGGCACGGCTTTAAAGTGTTATTGCCTTGATTAATTAAACTTGTCAATGTGATGGATGTTTTCAGAGAATATCAGCAGCCGCCTGTCTTTCTCTGTTTGGTTCTTGTACCTCCGTCCATGGAGAGCCATCTACTGCTCACGTTTATGAGCAATGGAAGCTGACATGGCCGGAGCCAGAGGAGATGCCAAACACGCGACCATATTTACTTGTTTAATTAATTTCAGAAAATATGAATTAGAATACCAAAAACTGAACAACAACAAAAATGCAAAAACTCAATTAACATTTTTACATTTTACAAATAAGAATAAATTAAAAAAATATATTTTAACTATTAATTTAATATTTTTTACATTATACATTCAAAACCTCATTTTAAATTTTTGTCTAAGACCCTGAATACCCTTGAGCCACCTCAGCTGCATATGTTTATTATTCTAATTATCTCTTTTCATTCTTTGTAAGACAACATGGTTGCGTGTTTGGCATCTCCTCTGGCTCTGGCCATGTCAGCTTCCATTGCTCATAAACGTGAGCAGTAGATGGCTCTCTATGGACGGAGGTACAAGGACCAAACAGAGAAAGACAGGCGGCTGCTGATATTCTCTGAAAACATCCATCACATTGACAAGTTTAATTAATCAAGGGAACAACACTTTAAAGCTGTGCCAACACTCTTAAAATAATTAATTTTAAATTAAATAATAAATAAATTTATAATAAAATCTTTTTTTAAATAACTTGAAGAAAAAGCCAATCTTTAAAAAAATGAAACAAATATATATATATAAATATATATATATATATATATATATATATATATATATATATTTTGTAGATGTCCAAAAACAATTTAGTCACTTTTACTTCACGACACAACACGACATACTTCATTTAACATATTGTGAAATTAATTATATATGTTGTAGCCTAATTCATAAATTAATTAATTTCACAATATGTTAAATGAAGTATGTCGTGTTGTGTCGTGTTGTGTCGTGCCATACCGTGCTATGTTTGTAGAAAAATTGTGCTTTATCGGACTGTGCCTAGACTGACTTGACCTAATTTACATGTTTAATTAATTTCAGAAAATATGAATTAGAATACCAAAAACTCAACAACAACAAAAATACAAAAACTCAATTAACATTTTTACATTTTACAAATGCTCTTCCAATTTTCGTGGACATCTACAAAATATATATATATATATATATATATATATATATATATATATTTGTTTCATTTTTTTAAAGATTGGTTTTTTCTTCAAGTTATTTAAAAAAAGATTTTATTATAAATTTATTTATTATTTAATTTAAAATTAATTATTTTAAGAGTGTTGGCACGGCTTTAAAGTGTTGTTCCCTTGATTAATTAAACTTGTCAATGTGATAGATGTTTTCAGAGAATATCAGCAGCCGCCTGTCTTTCTCTGTTTGGTCCTTGTACCTCCGTCCATGGAGAGCCATCTACTGCTCACGTTTATGAGCAATGGAAGCTGACATGGCCGGAGCCAGAGGAGATGCCAAACACGCGACCATATTTACTTGTTTAATTAATTTCAGAAAATATGAATTAGAATACCAAAAACTGAACAACAACAAAAATGCAAAAACTCAATTAACATTTTTACATTTTACAAATAAGAATAAATTAAAAAAAATATATTTTAACTATTAATTTAATATTTTTTACATTATACATTCAAAACCTCATTTTAAATTTTTGTCTGAGACCCTGAATACCCTTGAGCCACCTCAGCTGCATATGTTTATTATTCTAATTATCTCTTTTCATTCTTTGTAAGACAACATGGTTGCGTGTTTGGCATCTCCTCTGGCTCTGGCCATGTCAGCTTCCATTGCTCATAAACGTGAGTAGTGGATGGCTCTCCACTGATAGAGGTACAAGGACCAAACAGAGAAAGATAGGCGGCTGCTGATATTCTCCAAGAATATCGATCGCATTGACAAGTTTAATTAATCAAGGGAACAACACTTTCAAGCTCGATAAATGAAGTGTGTTGTGCCGTGCTGTGCCGTGCCATGTTTGTACGTAATCGTACTTTATCGGACTGTGCTGAAGGAGATGCCAAACACACGACCATGTTGTCTTTGTAAAGAAGATTCCCAAGAAGAAAACTACTGAGAAGAGTAGTTTTGAATTCGAAGCCATTATGTGAACTGTGAAGTGAATTAAGTTAATTTTTGCCTGAAAGTTGGTGAATTGGTTGTGATAATATTCGTGAGATTTTGAGATAAATAACTATCAATAATAGCTGCAGATTTGCTTCACTCGTTTTTTTTTTTTGGATTTTGAGATATTTTATATATAATAAAGATTTTGAGATTATATTTGGTCCTCGATCGGGGTTGAAAAAATAAATTACATATAATAAGTTTCTTCCATTGCAATACTCCATAGTAACAAGTGTCTTACAAAGGAGTTTGGGAAACAAATCCGATGCTTTTCCTATTTAGTACATTTCTTCTCTTTGATTGTTTATGCATACAATTTCTGACTTGATAAAATATATATAATGTAATAATATGAACATTAAAATCCTGACAAGTTCCCTTTTTGGCTATCTTTGTAGTCTGCATTACTCTGAAACTGTAATTATCAGCAAATAAATACACTGTAAGAAATCAGCAATGGAGATAAAAGAAGAAAAGTTACAATTGAAGAAGTTTAAAACTATTTAAAATGGATTAACAAACAATTCTTGAACATGTTACTGTGTTGTATAACAAGCCAAGCGCTCTTGAGGCTGCAAAGGCAAGTAAACTATCGTAGGCATCAAAGAAATTATCTTAATGAAGCCATGAATATGACTAGTGGTTCTCTTTTAAAAGTTGGAATAACATTTGTCTTACAATTTTCATCTACTAGAAGCAACAAAAACCTGTTTTGCATTCTACTCCGGCGCTTGGTTGGTAACCATTAAGAAAAAACTAGTATCCCACATATACTGCAGCATTCACTATGTAACAATCATCATTCTTATCTCCCATTTCTTCAACATGCACACCACTTGAACATATCAGTCCTCCATCCACAACCTCAACATTCAAAATCTTTCCACTGCAAAAATTAATCACAAATAAACAGTTATCAAAGGTTGAAAGAATTGTGTATTATATAGGCATCAAATTGTGCACAGTAACATTAGTAAGTGTGCTGAACCTACTAATTAAATCACGCAAAAAGCAACGATGAAATATCTCTATTGTTTATAGAGGTCCGGCGACAAAGTTGTGAGTTTTATTACCCAACCAAGGAAACATAAAACTAGACGCTAAAAATGTTGGGCATGCCTTCATAATTAAATTTGGTTTCCAGATTTTAGCAACTGATTATGCATCACCCGCAAAGGCAATGGTATAACATAGTCTAGTCCACAGGAAAAAAAAATCGCTAACTTTACTCCGATTAAGGCCTTGAAGTTCATATAAATAAATCTAATGTTAATTTTATGATGTGTTATACTGTAATTCAGTTGGTACATACCGACTCAATAAACTAGTTTAAAGAATTATATAAAAAGGAATACCAATGTTTACAAGCAATGAAAATGCTATTTAAGAATTTTATTTTCTTTTGTTTCAACTCGAGAAATGCAAATGCAAACTAGTTGACCCTGGCATAAAAAAATAGGATAAATAATTGACAAATCAGTCATGGCATCCAATACAAAATAATGAATATTAATGAATCCAACTATGAGATTGGTAGATACTCACTAAGGAAAGACTGACTTGACTTTCTCGATATCCAACAATGGATGGAGAGAATGAGGGACTCCTAGCTTGATCAATAGTTTCATTTGTTCAAATGAGACGCCAGGTATGGACCCTGCACTCATGTCAGATTATAACAGTTAACCAAATATTTCTATAACAAAAGGCACTAATAAATGTATACTGAGAAGACCTCTGTTTTCACAAGATTCTAGAATATAAAAAGACCAGCATAATCAGAAGTCTCATAAAAATTTGAAGTCAAGCAACAGATTAACCCATAGTTTAGGGTTTAGCCAATGAAATAAGTTTCTTCCATTGAAATACTCCTAAGTAATTAGTGTCTTACAACAGAATGCTTCTATAGCATCAGAAAACAGATAACCATATGAATAAATTCACAATTTACATGCTGTTTCAGGAAGATGTGCCTCCAAATATACTAATTACCAATTCCAAACAGGGATTTAACTTTTAAACAAGGATCCATAACTCAGTATACTTGCTTTTTAGTTTTCAAAAACAAAACTCAACATGTATTTTCAATTTACATACCCAAGCAAATGAATCTTGAATTCCTTTTTGTCATATAAGTTCAGAAAGCATGTCAGATACTCAGATCGACACAAACTCGATCAGGTGACTTGCTGGACATCTTAGTGATTTCTTTCTTCCTTTTCTAAGGAATGAAAGTCTCATTCCCTGCCTCTTTTTCCTTTATCTTCCTTTCTCCTTTTCTCTCTTTCTCTGGAAGTAGACGGTAACCACACTTTCCCTCTCTTTCTCTCACAGGATTAAAAGGCCACATCCTCTCTCACTTCCTCAATCTCTCCCCATAGGCCAACATTCCTACTCCTATATATTCTTCTCTTTGATTCCCTTCGTTTCCCTCTCAGTCGATAGAGTCACCAAGAGGAAAAAATCATTTCTATCCCAGGCCATTAAGCCAAAAGGCCATATAAGCCTCCAAAACAATTTGCCTGCTTGGCCTCCAGCCCAACACGCCTCGTTAGTGGACGAAAATTAGACCCTCCCTAAATATCAATGGACCCTAGCTCAAATGTGATTCATTCCAGGTTATAGGATTAGGGATGTTTGGGTTACTGTGAGTGTTTTATGACCTTGAGCTCTTCAGAATAATAAAGCCAAAAATATTTCCCATCCCAACAATTTTTAAAGAACACAATTTTTGGTGTCTTAAAAGATAATTGAAAAGCACATGGATCCATTTTATATTTCTAAAGCAATCAAATATCAACAAAATAACATATGAAGCAAGTTCCCCAGTCAAATACTTGGGATTATCTATGAGGTGCTACATGTTAAATCATAATTAAGATTCATGAATTCCTATTAGCCACATCTACTTTTGGCCAGAGCTCATACATTTCAATTCCAACATCAAAGAGAACAAATTTGCCTTATGTTTCTCTTGTTCTGTCATTGATATAGTACTTCATTGTTGCAAAAACAAACTATGAGGCTTCAGATGGGTGACAAACATAGCCTAGAAATAAGCCAAACTAGAGTCATTGATATTGAGAATTTGAAAGGAAAAATACAAGAAAGATATTGAGAATTTAATGTTATGATGAGCAAAGATGATTAATGAATCTTTCTTATGAACCACACTATCTAGAAAACCCCCATTAAGCTTTTTAAGAATTAAGACATAATATTTTATGGTTTTGATCTATTTCTTGCAATTTGTATGACCAGAAAAATTGACATCCCAAATCATTCCAACATTAGTTCATCAAACCTAGAAAAGCAAATCAAAATGAAACATAATCTAAAAATAGATTATTCAATGAAAAGGAAAAGTGATCAATCAAGGCATAACCAAAAAGTAAAGACAATATAGCTCCACATACCAACAGGTTGAAGTTAGTGACATTTCTTGTTTCACCATTCCAACTCACCATAATTTCTGGTGAATCACAAAACATCACATTTTCTCAATATCATACCATCAACACAATACTATATAGATACACTAGCAAATCCAATCTTTCAAGTCAACAAGAATTAAACTATATCTATGAGGTGCTACATTCTAAAAATAGATTGTTCAATGAAAAGGAAAAGTGATGGACCAAGGCATAACCAAAAAGTAAAGACAATATAGCTCCACATACCAACAAGTTGAAGTGAGTGACATTTCTTGTTTCACCATTCCAACTCACCATAATTTCCGGTGAATCACAAAACATCAAATTTTCCCAATATCATACCATCAAAACAATACCATATAGATACACTAGCAAATCCAATCTTTCAAGACTTAAACACAAAATACACTATAATATATACACATCTATAAAGGCAAAGACTAATATTAACAGAAACTCAAACGAAGAAAAATACCTCGCCTAAACGCCGGAATAGAATTGGAAGAGATGGCATCCCTGCAAGCCCTCATAGCTGCAGATGTAACATCTTGCCTGTTGCATACAATTTTTTACATTAGCCAGACTTTTATGCGTCTACAATTCACAACCAAATTAACAAATATTGAGAATTTATAGTGATTACATAAAAAACGATACAAAGAATTAATATTTACTGGGTACAAATCAAATAATTTAAATAGTGAAGAACAAGAGAAAAAAAAAAAAATAAATGGCATGATTGATTAATAAATACAGACCCATGTTGATCGTAGCCAACACCCATCTCCACAAACAAGAGATTCATAGGGGGGTTTGCGCTGGTGGCTGTAATTGTACCTCCACTTTGCTCGGATTCCATGGCTGTTGTTGTGGCTTTTACTGGGCGACAGAATCGAGGAATTTGAACAGTACTAGATCGGTTTGTGAAAGAAACTAGTGGGTTTGTTGAATACAGAGCGTATCTTGTAATATTTGAGTGAGTGAGAGATCGAATCTCATTTGAAGAAAGAAGTGGGGAATTTATGTTCAAAATGCTACTCATTTCCTTTGCCAAGAATCCAGTTTGCCCACCAACGACTCCACTTTAACTGTCAAATTCAAGTTGGAGTCGGGCTTTGAACCCAGTTTGCTAAATTGGTATCACGTGTTAGATTTCTAATTGGATTTACAAGCTAAGGTTACTTTGTCGAATTTTAAGAAGTTATAGGGCAAAATCGTATTTTCATTCCTTTCGATTAAAATTTAGGGTGAAATTCATTTTAGTCCCTCTAGTTTGACCTAATAGACAAACTGGTCCCCCGGTTTTGAGAATTGTCTCGTTTGGTCCTTCTGTTAGGATTTCCGTTAAAAAAGTTAAATCTGACATGACAGAGGGTCAAATGACCCTGCTGCCCCTGGATTTTGTTTTAAAAAATACATAAAACTAATTAACAAAATAAAAATAAATAAATAAAACTAAGTAACAAAAGTAAAAAAAATTAAATAAAACTAATTAAATTTAAAGTTTATATATATATATATATATATATATATATAATTAATCATTTTATTTAAAGCAACCAATTGAAAAAAACAAAAAACCTAAACCTAAAGAGGGAAGTTTTAGGCGTGAACTAAATAATGACAATAATAGATTCAACTAAACCCTAAACCTAGATTCAAACAAACCCATATTCAATCACAAACAAAATCATCAACTCCATACCAAAATAAAAAAATAAAAAAAATCGAAAAATCGAAAAACAAAATCAGAAAACCCAATTCCAAACCCAGCAAACTACGATATGTTCTCTATCTCCATTTCTCAAATCTGCTCACATCCAAAGCACAATTTTCGAACATAACAAAATCAATCCAGCTATACATAACAAAATCTACGAACACAAGGCAAAAGATCTGGATTCAGTAGGCTCGAGAGATTGAATTGAAAAGTTTGTAGAATTTAGGTGAAATAAAATACACTTAATTGAAATAATTTACAAAGGCACAATTTATGCAGGAGTTAAACTCCTATATAAGATCTGCAAGTTGACATGTATGTTGACGTGAGATCTGCAAAGGCACAATTAAAATAATTTGCAAAGGCACAATTTTTATGCTTTAGTATGTTGACATGAGATTTGCAAGTTCTGACCTCTTACATATATGTATATATATATATATATATATATATATATTTTGAAACTGCATTTTATTCAAAACCAACCAACACCAACACGAACAACCAAACAGGGGAGCAAAACAGCAGCCCAGAAAAAACAGCAAACAGACCGAAACATCCAGTGAAACATCCAAGACAAAAAGATCTTGAGCAACAATCGAATCCGCACCAGTGATATAGTTAAACACCCACCACCACTCAAACCCAAAATCTCTCTTTCTCGATATCATCTCCTTCTCGAATCTCTTTGTGAACCGAATCGCACCAGACCTGGGTTTGTGAACCGAATATCATCTCCTTCATTGAAGACCCAAGATCTGGTGTAGATCGATCGGTTTACGTAGATCGATCGTTTTGTGTGGGTTTATTCGGCCAACGTAGGAGATCGGCTCTCATCGCCGGCGATGAAGAGAAGGTAGAGAAAGAAGAGGAGAGAGAAGGATTCGAGAGACAGAGAGAGGGATTCGAGATGTCCTCTCAGTCAACTACAGTTTCTTTTAAGGTTTGGGTGTTGAAGAAGATGAAGAAGATGATGAGAGGTGGCGAAGAAGATTTGGGTGTGGGAGATATGATGGGAAATAAGATTTGGCTTAAGAGGGAAGTTTTAGGTGTGAACTTGCAAGATAAAACTAGGGCACAACATGTTCTTGATTTGATTTTAGGATTTTAATTGGGGTTGGATTGGAGGAAGATATGTTGTTGTTTATTGGAGTTGGATTGGAGGAAGATATGTTTTTTGTTTTTATTGTTCCAGTGATTTCTTTTCTTTTTTTTTTTTCATTTTTATCACTGTGTTATTTTTAATTTTTAATTTTTCTGATTTCAGTTTTTTCATTAATTTTTAGTGTGATAAGATTTTTTTTCTTTTTTTTTAATTTTTTTTTAATGTTTACTGTTTAATTAAATTAAATAATAATTATTTTTTATTCATATTTTTACATTTATCATGTAAGTTACCATTTTACCCTCACAAGACTGACGGAATCTTTAAAAACCCTAATGGAATTGGACGGCAGGACTCAAAATACAGATTTTTGAAAACTAGAGGGACCTGTCTGTTAGGATTATGCTCAATAGCAAGAGTGTAATATTGTAATTAACAATCTTTTTCATATTAATAAAGTGATTTCTGGTTTAACAAATCGTATAGCATTTATAGTTTAATATTATAATTGTCAAAGTAAATAATCATAAGGTTTAAAGACTATGAGAAAAGAAGAATTGTTCGTACATCTGGATATGTATGTGGTAGACACAATTCTTTAGTTAGTCTTGAATATTGTTCACAACTTAAGTTAAAGGTTGGGCACATTTATCTTGTTAAAGTTGTAGAATTCTTTTGCTAGCATTTGAGTGGGATCAAATGAAATATGATGAGTCTAAAATCATCGGAGTGTCTTCGAGCAAAAGGATCTGGTGCACTGGGTGCATTGAACTGGATCACAATGAAAAGCTTTATCTAGAACCGTCAATAGATAATAGTCTTTTCATTATCAGGACAATCGAAGAGTCTATCTTAATCCTGAGATAAATGATGGACTTATGGTTGCAAGTGATATCATTTGAGTTATCAATGAGTACGATTATATCGCATAGTCTATCCTCAATAGTTTGGTGATATTCATTTGTTAATCGATAGAGGACTTCATTTATAGATATGGACATCGTGGCTCAATTTATTAAATGAGAGTATAATATCATCATATGGATGTTTTGAGGTAATTGGATATTAAATCTCAACGTTGAGTTTTCGATAGTGTCTATTGAAAACATGGCTTCTAGACAAGTCAAAATATCCAAGTTCAAAACGTGGTCATATGAGTAAATATGGTAACTTGGAGAGTTATAGGCGGTCTATGAACTCTTGGCGATTACTGATATTAATCACGAGGATACACTATCTCCAATATGATTGTCTATGGTATGAATGAGGAGCATCTTCCTTTTCTGTCTTTATTTAAGAGTTCAATTTTAGCTCTTTAGTGGAATGAGTTAAAATTAATGGATCGGACCTAAGTGAATCATTTGTTGATTGTGATTAGGTTATGTTTATTGAAGCTTAAATTTAGATAGCCCGCCAAGATCCCCAATCCACACGGACTTGCATGGATCACTTGATATATTCTACCGGACCAATTTAAGGGTCCATCTAGAATTGCATTTAATATATAAAGAATATAATTTGCACATTATTTATGTAATGGACTGCTCAATTATATTAATATATTAATGAAAGGCATGTGGGCTTGTTTCTTTTAATAAGAATGGGTCTGGTTCACATGTGGGCTTTTTATTTAAAGTCCAATGGATTAAATGAAATAAGAAAATAATATTTGGCCCATTTATTTTAAGTGGGGCGGCAAGGTGGTTTTTAACCTAATATATTATTTTGTTTCATTGTTTTAATTAAATAAGAATTAATTAATTGTTTAATTAAAAAACAAATCTTTTCTGATCAGGAAATATATTTCCTAGAGTAAAAGTAAAAGACTTGTTTGATAAGAAAATAAATAATTAATTTTATTTATTTAATCAAATAAGAAGTCTTTTTATTTAGTCAAAAAAAAAAAAGAATAAAATATCTATGTAATGTATTAGGGTTTGAAGTCTTAAACCAGATGGAAATTAGGGTGCAACACAAACTCTTTTAAGCTTGTGTATTGCGGCAACCCTAGTCCCTTTTTAGTGTAGAATTCGGCAACCCTAATAGGAAAGAGGAAGAAAATTTAGGCCACCTATATATTCACATGTATAGAATTCGGCCACACCTAATGCTTGGTGCTTGAGAGACAATTTTATTCTTCTTCTTAATTCATAGAGAGCATTATTTTTATTCTACTAAAACATAAAAGAGTGAATAAATTATTCTTTGATGGTACACTATTTGCTTGTTCATCAATAAGCTTGTGTGTACAACATCGATTTAGGTTCACGCGAGTTTCGATCATTAGATTGAGAACTCAAAAGTGACCGGAATAATTTAGTCTTCTTTTGATTGTTTTTGTGACTAACAAAGAAAAAAAAAGTTTGTTTGTCCATTCACAGGTTTGCAATTCATAGAGAGCATTATTTTTATTCTACTAAAACATAAAAGAGTGAATAAATTATTCTTTGATGGTACACTATTTGCTTGTTCATCAATAAGCTTGTGTGTACAACATCGATTTAGGTTCACGCGAGTTTCGATCATTAGATTGAGAACTCAAAAGTGACCGGAATAATTTTAGTCTTCTTTTGATTGTTTTTGTGACTAACAAAGAAAAAAAAAGTTTGTTTGTCCATTCACAGGTTTGCAATTCAAAGAAAAGGGAGACCACGCTCCTAGGTGATCCACGTTCGTGCTAGGATTGAAGATCTTGCGGATTACCATCGACGTAAGTCAATCGGATCACGCGACAAAAGGTATTCTTCTTTTGTTAGATAATATATATGTTTAATTGATTAAAGGGTTTAAGGTTCATAAAAAGGAAAAATTTTAAAAGTTACTAAATCTATTTTTAGTCTCACTTCCGCTGCGTGTACTACGGTATTTTTCCCTACACTGTCAACACAATTCTCAAAACTGAGGGACCAGTTTGTCTATTAGGTCAAACTAGAGGAACTAAAATGAATTTCACCCTAAAATTTAAGGTAAAATGATCTATGTGCATAATCTATTTATCCACCTATCTAGACCATGTATTTTTTTTGAAACGTTTTATCATTGATAGGATTCGAGCAGCTAGAGGTGGTCATGGTTTCGGTTAAACCGGTGGTTTCCGTCGGTTTCAAACCTCGAAACCATATGGTTAAAACTGTGACCAAAACCGGCGGTTTAGAAAACCGGTTGGGAACCGGTTTGAACACGGTTTGGTTACGGTTACGGTTAGGCTTTAACCGCCGGTTTGCATTTATTAAAATAAAAATAACTAAAAAACAACCAATCAATTGCTGCCACGTGGCGAAAAATTTGAAAATAAATAAATAAACCGTAACCAAACCGCCTAACTGGTGGTTAAAAACCGGAAACCAAACCGGTTAGGCCGGTTTCGGTTACGGTTTTGGCTTCCCACGAAACCGGAACCAGCGGTTTCTAACTGGAACCGAACCGTGGGCACTACTACGAGCAGCTAACTTAAAAGTTATTTACTCAATCCCTAAGCTCGTTCATCTACCGGCTGAGCTACGCCCCTAAGAGCTTCACCTTTAGAAACTTGAATTTTGAGTCTTTGACACTGATATCCTGAAATTAGTGATAGGAATTAGGATTAGTAATTATTTATATTTTCTTTACTAGTTGGTGTAGGTGTTGTATGTCAGTATGTGTAATTTGTGTATTATCAGTTTCACTTGCGTGAAACTTAAAAGTGCAATGATGCCTCCCCAAAGATTTGGAGGTTTCCAGTTCAACGCCTCAACAACACTAGTGCAGCCTTAAGAATGCACAGCATGGTTAAAACAGCTGGTGAACCCAAAAGAAATTAGACCAACGGCAAATTTGCTTCCCAAAATTAGTGGTTTGTTAATTGAGGTGACAAATCAAAGGCACAGGCACAATCATTGATTATTTGATTTGCAGACATGTATACAATAACTGGATTTAGTTATTGTAGATGAGGCGATGAACAAGGACATAGACGTTCCGTTCATCACTACAGGTTTTCGATGAACAAATTTGGCAAAAGTTTGATGGTGATTTGATTCTGGTTGAAGGTTAGAACAAGACTGGAACAACATACAGACCGCCCACTTCATGAGTTCGAAGCTTTTATATGCAACAGAAGAAAAACATTTAATAGATATACAGTCATTTCATTTCAATTATAAAATCAATCTGAAAGCAAGCAAGATCGTTGCTTGCATTTTGTTCGTCTTTACAACAAAATCTGGCTGTGATAATTCATTCTGAAGCTGAGTTTGCTACAGATTAGCAAGTTGTAGACGACCTGCATAAAATTTTCTGCTGTTGCTGGTTTTGGCATTGTACATGGCACCATCTAGCTTTATCTCTCAGCTCCTGAAATCCCCTCATCGTTTCCACGTCAAATCCTCCAGCAAACTAGCAGAGACCAATGTGTTACAACAATCTCATCAGTAAGAAAAAAAAAATGTGAGGCTACACAGCAAGCAATTGTTGAACCGACATGGTATGAAAAGCGAGTCTTTACCTGATGTACACGGAATGCAAATCTAACACCTTGTACGATTAGCTCCTCTTCTTCGGGGCTACCTCCAACTGTTTCAAGCTCGGCAGATACTCGTTTCATATACTTCATTGCCAATTTCACAGATGCTAGCTTGATCTGCAAGTATGCAAAACCATTGTTTTAAACTATTTGAAGCATCAAGGCAATGAAGAAAACAGTAAAAGTTAACTATCCAAAGCTTTTAAACCGCGAAATCAATTATTTTCGTTTCTGCATAACAAATTGGTATTTAATAAACCCAGATTCCCATAATGATATTGCTACAACATTCTAGTCTATTGATAATTTAAAATTGCCTAAATTTTATTTACCTTTCTTTCTTAGATTCTTGCATTGTTTTGAGTTAAACTTGTACGGTTTATTTGTTAGTTTTCGGCTAGTCAAGTCCTAGGAGCTAAATGGAAGGTTTTCGATCAATCCCGAGAAAACTACCATTGCAGATGGGGTAAACTTCACCGATTAAACTATATTTACTCGAAATGAACTATGGTTGGAAAGATCCAGAAGTTAGCTTTTCGGAAAATTTTATGATTCATAATTCCAACGTTTCTAGAGAAAGCTATGATGATTTTTCCAATGTTACGAGCTGTCCATCTTGGAAAGGAGACCTAGGACGAATTCTTAGTATTTTGTACTATTAGTATAATTGAATTAAAATACAAATCGCGTATTGCGCCTCTACTAACTGTCCGAAAACCAAGAATTCATCTCCTTTTCCAAAATTGGCAACCTGTAACCGTACCTAATGATTTCTCAAATTCCCAGAAATTCTGGACTGACATTCTAGTAGTAAAATCTCCTTAACCTTCCCTAGAAATGTTGGTATATATATATTTGGGTAGGAGAACCATCATACACCCAAGTAGAGCCAAGAGCCCAAACCCATGCATTTATTAGAGTAACTGTATGAGCAGTTATCTGGATAAAACTGCTCAAGCAGTTAGAAACACGGATCAACGTGGACAATAAGTAATTAGAGTGAATTTCGGATTCATACAGTTCACTGTTGAAAATCCGAAATGCATAGCGGAAGCGGGATCATCTATGGGTTGTATCACTGGTCGGAGAACAATCACAAATTATGGAATCCGGAAAGTTCACTCAATTCACGGATTCGTATCTGTGTTTCTAATTGCTTTAGAAGTTTTTTCCAGATAACTGCTCAAGCAGTTACTCTAATAAATGCATGGGCTTGGGCTACTCATGCAAGGACTTGGGCTCTTAGCCCTACTTAGGTGTATAATGGGTCTCCAACCCAACTATATATATATATATATATATATATACCAACAAGAAAACTTGGAATTGCCAACCTTAAAATTCTACGGAAAGCTAAGTTACTGATCTTTCCAGCCATACTCGACAGCTAATTCATTCCGAGCAGGTTCAATTTAATCCGTGAAGTTGACGGATCTATAGAGGTAGTTTTCTTGAGATTGATTGGAAAACTTCCATCTAACTCCCAAGACTTGACTAGCTTAAAACTAACAAAAGTAGAGTAAAACACACAAGTTTAATTCAAATCAAAACGGGAAACTATGAAAGAAAGGTATAAAACTTAGGAAATTCTAACGTTATCATCTATACGTTGCAAGATCCGGTCAAACAAGGAAGAAATGTACAAATAATTTACTCTTTCTCAGTTCTTCCATTTCTTAGAGGGATTTCTAACAATGTCCGTCTCAGATCTTTCCGGTCTTTCTCGACACCATAAAGAAATTAAAAAAATTAAAAAATATATGTAATTAGCAACCCAACAATGGACTACTAAAAGGTCATCATATAGAATCTGATACTAGCTCCTTTATACATTAATTATCATATAATAAAATCGGAAGCAGACAAGAAAATACATTTTAGAAATCTAAGGGGTTCACATGTGCCCTTGCAGGCGTGCGCAGAGAAAATGGGACATAGTTTTAACTTACTTTTTGTCATCTTTCAAAACACTAGACAATGTCAAAACAAATTTTTCTTGTTCCTCTCACCATATTTTGCAAACTGTGATTCATTTTATATTAAAAGGGACCACACCTTAAAAGTACAACACTTTTTGTTTTTTAATACAAACCAATAGTTGCCATTCAATTAAAGATCCCACAATGTGATTAAAAGATAATTATATTTTAATTACCTGGCTTACGATTCCAGTTTCAAGCATCCACTCCATGGGAATTTGAAAGCCCTTGTATCGTTTCGCGGCGGATTCTCTCATCCGTGAGAGATTGTAAACACCATGCTCTAATCTGTTGTTTGAAGTCATTACCAATAAGAAATGTTATATAATTGTTACAGTTAATGTTACGAGAAAAAAAACATTGAAAATCGATATATACTTCTCAAAGAGAGCCTGCATTTTCTTGAGTGCTGGACCGCATGGTTGGCGAGCATCGTCACGAAAAGAAGTAGCCTCGGATACAACTTTCTTGAGATCACAATACCCGAAAGCAGCCTCGCGCAAAGCGTCCGCCTTCTGCTCCGGCCAATTGAAGTGTTTGAGCACAGCTCTTTCGTCCACCTAAAAAAAACAAACAATAACATCAAAACCCCACAATTCAATCCGAGAATTTGTAAGAAAAAAAATCTGGAAAATGACAATGTTTGTACCAAGTAAGAGAGCTCGTCGTCGAGCCATTTGACAAAAGGCACCACATCTTCAATGTCTGCAAATGCAGCATTTTCAACTTCTTTTATCAAGAACCTGATAAAATCTCCCTGTGTTTCCACATCTGTTTTTATCTGCAATTCCACAAAACACAAAACAGAGCTTGATATTATTCAACATAAATTGTCCAAAATTGCCACTTAAATCTATCAAAATTTACATAAATAATCTTCGAATATAGACACTGTCTTTTCTGGAAATAAAACAAATAAAATTATAAAATAAGTGTAGGGGACCAAATCACCCATAAAGCTTTCCCTATAAGACCCGTCAGTTGTCACTTTCATATATAACCAGAGTGGCAAAACAGTAAAAAAAAAAAAAAAAAAACACAATTTTAAAACACAGAGAAATCAAACCCGACCCGATCATGAAACGGACACTTACCGCGAGTAAATGGGTCGACCGGTTCTCTATCTCCCCGATCATGTCACGCGCATTAGCCGACGCAGGCACAGCTTCCGTCGCGCCGGAGTCCCGTCGCGAGTCTCTCCGCATTAACGAGTGATAAAACTCCACCACCTCCGGAACTCTCCTAACCTTCGCTGGCCCAGCTCTCACTCCCTTCGGCAGCGGAGGAGGCGGTGGAGGTGCAGACTTTACCGGCTTTGCTGGAACTGGAGGTGGAGGTGGCGGTGGCGGTGGTGGAATCTGTTTCTCTGTTGAAAGCTTGTTGTCGGACGAAACAGAGACGGCGGTTGACGACGGTTTTGGTGGTGGATTAGGGACACGAGGAACACGAGATCTGATAGACTGAGCTGACTCGAACGAGTAAGCGAGTTCTTCTGAGTTACAACGCGAGTGAGAATATCTGGGTCTCTGATCAGTCTCTGAGTCCTCTCTCTTGGAGTCTTGTCGTTCAAGCTTGTAATGATTATCAAAATTTGAAGAAGAAGAAGAAGAAGAAGAAAAGTTGTTGTTGTTGTTGTTGTTGTCCGTACATTTGACTCCTCTTTTCAAATTCTTGATCAGATTTGACTTCACTGATAGTTCAACCAACCCTTGAAACCTCTGTGAAGAAGAAAGCTCATCACTCTCTATTGACGACGACTCTGTTTTGCGATCCGACGCCGATTTTCTCAGCTCTTCAATTTCATCTTCCAATGCTTTTACTTTCTTCTCACTCTCTCTCTTATTCTCTTCAAACATTTCTTTAAGTCTCTCGTTTTCACATTGCAAAGACTCGATCGTTTTCTGCGACCGTTCAAGCTCTGTTTTTTTAGCAGAGATCTCGTTTTCGAGAACAGGAACAATCGCTACTGTTTCTCTCAACAGCTTGTGCTCGAGAAGCTCTGTCTTCAACAGGTGCTCTCTTTCCCGGAGTTCTTCAACCAGACGGAGGAGCTCGGTGACGTCCGGTGGACGAGGCTGGACTTGAGCGGAGGAGCGTGGGAAGTAGACGCCGAATGAGCGAGAGAAAACCGCCTTCTGAGAAGAAACCTTGCCGGAGCTGGGTGACGGCGATGGCGGCTTCGGTGGTGGGGTCTCAAGCTTTGGATTTGCAGGTGATTTCTGCAAACCCATTGCCATTCTCACTTTACCAGCCACCATTGATAAGTTTTATATAAAATGGGATAATTATCTATCTATCTATCTATCTCTACCGATAAATTCTGTGTTTTCAGGGTTTATGAGTGGGAGATTAGAACAAAGACATCGTTGTCTGTGAGTCTTGTGTGTTTCTAAAGACACGGTGTGGTTGTCTTAAACTAGGGAGTTTTGTAAGATAAAAATCTCTTCTTGAAGCAAAAAGGGAGAGAGAGGATGTTATTACGAGGGAAGTGAGTATAAACTAAAGAGATGATACATTTTACGAATTACGAGGAACGGTCTTCTTTTCTCGGATCCAATTTCAAAATAAATTTCAAACAACTAGTTTTTTAAGACATATATTCACTTCACTTAGATTTTATCATCTACTCTCTCGACTATGTAAATCTTCAAACTCGCTCCATTGTTGGCTAACTATTTATGTTAGACCCGGGTATAAATTGGGTGGGAATGTGGGATGAATTTTTTATTTTTTATTTTTATTATTTTATTTTTTTATTTTTTTATTTTTTAAGATTAAAAATCAAATGGAATCTCAAACTTAAAAGAAAAAAGGGCGGTAAATAAGAAGCACATTGCACATTTTTATGTTAGTTAAGGTGGCTTGTTCATCCCTTCCCTTCCATTCCATTTTACGAATGTGAGTTTGAGTTTGATTGTATTCATTTTATAAGTGTGTGTGAGTTTTCTTCTCGGTAATACGAGAGTAGATATTTATATCTCATATGAAATGTTTTATTTTGTCAAGTATCAATAAACTCATAACTCATTTAATATCAAATTAAATAAATAAAAAAACACAATTTTTATTCAAAAACATATAATATTTAACAATTATATGGTATAAATATGAATATAATATAATGCACATATAAGCCATATACAATTGAAAACATTGCATCAAAACTTCATTTTCTAATAGTTTACATAATACAAATCATAGAAATTTTAATAACAAAAAGAAGATTTAGATGATTTAAATATAGTGTGGCTACCATATCGAATTCATACAATTCATGTTCATGTCGTACTCAATTTTTATGTAATAATAATATATTGAATCAATTTTTTTTTTTCCTAAAAAAAATTAGTAAATAAAAACTTCCAGAAATATCTTTAATTTTTCATTTAACATTGATAGAAATATCCTCGATATTTCATAGAAATTTCCATAATGTTATTTAAAAATACATTATATATTCACCAATATCAATATTTTATGGAAAATATCACGGATACTACAGAAAAAATATTATATCTCATATTAATATTAGTACCTTTTTTTTTTTTTAAGGAGATATCAGTATCCTTAAAATACGAAAATAACAATAGAAATATCGTAAAAATATGGATATTTTAAACTATGCAGGTTACTTATAAAAATATAAATATAAAAAGTTTTTTTCTTATAAAAAGTTGTATTCATTATTATAATAACTAACTAAAATATGTCTAATTAAATTTTAATTCCAGTGTTTAAAAAAAAAAAAATTATTATTAGTAGGTGCGTGGTATGATCAAAATGAGAGGATAGTGAGAGTTAAATCAAAATGATAAACAAAATTTGCTAATTTTGGAAACTAGAAAAGCCCCTCCAACGGTCAGCTGAGTTAAATCTTCATCTCGTTTATCGCCAATTTCTCACGATTTGTCGCTGTGGAAATGCTTACCAAGTGAAGTCAAAATATAGTCATTGAAATTAGAAGTAGAGTAGTTTATTTTCCTAACTATAGGCACTTCTTTAAAGTCAAATTCAAGATTTTAATACATAATATTGACTTAGTAATCAAGATATAGATAAAAACAAATAAAAAATAAAAAATGCTTTTTAGTCTAGCAAAAGAAAAGTTGATATAGGAATATTTTATCAAATTTCTATTCGATTTTTTTTTTATTACAAATATGACAATATTTTTCAATCCATGATGTTTTTATTATTATTATTATTATTATTAAAGCTCTAACAATATTTCTGAGAAGTAGCTTACAAATTGTAAAAGATTTTAGGTTCAAATTCAACCCATAATTTATAAAAAAGAGTCGGTATAAGATACATTATGCAACGCATAAAAATAAATGAATTAGGGCTGTTATGAATTTTTAAGATACATTGTGCAGCACATAAAAATAAATGAACTAGGGCTGTTATGAGTTTTTAAGATCGTGACAAAGTTTGTAAGTAATTGATTATACAATAACAGATGTATCCAATTAGTGGGGTCAGTATTTTAGATATTGGTCAGTACCCAAGCATTATTCTGTTAAAATGATGTTGTTTTGCATAAAATGGCTTAAACATACATAGAAAGCAATCACATATTTGGAAGGGTCATAAGCTGTTGAAATCAAAATTAAAAATTTATGATGATATCAACCGCACAACGTGACTTGATGGTGAATGGTAATTAAAAGACGTTCATTCAGCTGATAATGTTCGATTTCGATTAAATAATTTAATATTTCCTCTCAAAAACTTGTGAACATTTATTATTTATAATTGTTGTTTGTTGAATAAAAAATCTGGTAATTAACCTACTAAAAAAAATGAGTAAAAAACACACAACCGTGTATGAGTATTTGAAGCTGTTTCCAACTACTACTTTGAAGGTGGGTAGCTGTATAAATTTTGTCCTTCACTAAATGGAGGAGGAAAGGGTCGATTATTGCATTTGCATTTGCATTGGAATCACATGGAGTTGATACATCACTTTCAATTTGAAATGTTGAAGATAGCTAACAGTGACCATTAACAGACCCCCCTCTCTCTCTCTCTCTCTAACTCTGACAGTCCCTTTTTGCTATTTGTTTTTTAATTTGTTCTCATCTCCTCTTCAAGACTTCTAATTAAAATATTGCTTGTCTGGTTATATAATATATGTTGATGAGAATTGAAGAAATTAAGCTTTGTATAAATAAACAGCAAGAGAAATTAAAGCACCTGCCTTTTTGTTATATTATTCAGTAGATAAAAGAGTAGAATTAATGTACGTAGAAAATGAGTTGACAATGAAGAATCATTGATCAAATTCAGCTCCATCGTAGTTGATATACACTACAGCATGTAAAACTCTACATATATAAAACAACTGCTAGTGATCGATTTAAACAATATGAAAACTTTTTAATTATCAAGATGCTTGTCAACAATGCAGACCTAGACCGAAATGCCTGTGTATATATATATATATATATATATATATATATATATATAGTGGAAATTGCCAAAAATGACCACATATATTATGGGAAATTCGTTTTTAACCACAAACGAAATTTTAATTGTTAATAACCATATTTTTGAGAAATTACTGGAATGCCCCCATATACAAACAATCCCAAATCATCTCTCTCTCTCTCTCTCTCTCTCTCTCTCTCTCTCTCTCTCTCTCACCGGCATGGTTTGACGGTCGCCGAGCGCCGGCATGTGTCTAGGCCACGTTCGGACGGGATGGCGATGCTGGTTTGCCAATCTCTCGCTCGCTGTTGGTTCGTCGCTGTTTCGTGCGATGACGACGAGGTGGTGGCTTCGCTTGCTCGTTCGCTGATCTCTCGCTCATTGTTGCTTCACCAGCAACGGGATGGCGATGGGCGACGGAATCGATCCTCTCTCCGGCAGCAATGTGATCTGCAAAAAAACAAAAAAAAAAACCTAAACCTAATTTGGGGAAGAAGAGGAAGAAGAAGAAGGTGAAAATTTCAATTTAGTCCAAATTTCAAGTTTGGACATTTCAATTTAGGCATGATTTTAAGTTTCGACATTTCAATTTAGTCATGATTTCAAGTTTGCTTCGAGGTTTAAAAAAAAATTATTTTCAGGGGTACTCTAGTAATTTATGGACATACACTGATTTAAAAAAAAAAAAAAAAAAAAAAAAAAAAAAAAAAAGTGGTTATTAACAATTAAAGTTTCAAAAGTGGTTACTAACAAAAGTTTAATAATTCCAATGGTTAGTTTTTGTTTTCTCTCTATAGTGCATATATATATATATATATATATATATATATATATATATATATTACAGAATATGTAAGCTCAAAGCAATAATCAAATAATCACACATAAAACAAGAACATTAAAAAAAAATACAGAAGATGTAACCCTACATCTAAAGGAGGTTGTCCTTCAAACTAATATTTACGATGGTCAAGCATTCTTTATTTATGCTTTCAATCTTCTTATTCTCTTTATCACTTTGAAACATATAATTAAATACAAGAGATTAAATAATAAAACTATGGGTCCTAATTAGGGTAAAATTGTGCGTCTGCGTAACGCTATAATACAGTGAATAAAGTTTTCATGTACAACCCAACAGTATTGGCTCAAGAAACATAAATTAATTTCAATAGCATCCATGATCCAGCTCATTATAATATTTAGGTATAGCTACTCGCATGCACAGTGAATTCATGATCATCTATTGAAATCCGTTGACTCTATATGCATGGTCACATACTTTTACACTTTAGATATAAACCCAACATCTGTAAATGTACTAGGCTAGCTAGCTCATTGTTATAAATATTTCTCAAACAAAGAGTATGTGAGTATGAGTCTGAGTCTGTGAGACACTGTGAGAGGAATAAATGTGAGGTGGTGGCTAAGAAATATTTAAGCATGAAAGGAATGTAACAAAGAAGAAGAAGGAAGAGCAAGGGAATTGAATTAATGAGTTACTGAAAAGTGGTCCTTGAAACCCTCAATCTGTCTCAAATCGTCGGATAATTATTGTTTACGTGGAGGAACCGTTACATATGCTAAGGCCAACGAAGCATGAGTTAATGTCCATCCGTTCATGGGGCTCCCTCTTACAATGGATGATCATCAACACAGACAATCACGTTCTTGTTTGGATTAGGGTTTGGTGGTTTTCCATTATTGGTACTGAGAGAGAGGGAGCCAAGTTGTCACATGCTAGCTAGAGTACAATACAACTCAGATGCATTTTAAAGTATTAAGGTGTGTCGCTTGATGATAGCATTCCCCTACATTTAAATTGGTAATCCAATGCGACTGTATATATTATGAATGTCCGTAATATATATATATATATATATATCTTAATACAAGGTATATCTTTGAGTAACGAGATTAACATTCGTCCTCAGTCTGTTCTCCACAATTTTTATGAGAGTAGGGAAATTGAAGAAACAATCATGTAGGTGTGTATATATGGTGACCCCGCAACTGATGCAGCAAAAACGATATGTCATCAAATCCATGAGAAAATTTTTGGTTGAAAGAAATGATTTTTATTGTTATTTATCAAAAGTTGTAATAGTTATTCGGATTTTTGTTTAAATAGGAAAAAAAAAAAAAGTTTCAGTGTGGACTTGAGATTTCTAAATTGGCTGAAAAAAGAAAATCTTAAAATTTATCCAAAAATACAAATTTGAGTTACTACCAAAAACCAAATCAGAGATCCTAAACAAAATTCAAAGGAACAAACCTCGCTGAAAACAGAATTTCTACTAAAAGGTATTTGAATCCGCAAATACCGTCTAATTAAAAAGAAAAGAAAAAACCGATAGGGCTCATCAATACAGTTCCAATAATATACTATATGACATCGAAAAGGTATATTTAAATGACTGTATAACGTTTCATTATAAATTTGAAATATTTCTCTGCAGCCTGCAGGCACAAAATAAACTATCAATGTAGGGCCGTTCCCTTTTTGTCTAAAACTTATACAATCATGTAGCTGAATCATATATACAGTACTTTGACACATACCTGAATAATTATAGCTACTGCTAGACGATAAAAATAAATAGAAATGTTTTTAACATTTTCCATCGAATCTAGCATATCAAGGTCTGTCTGGAAATTGATGTGCCTAGCTAGACTCTAGAGCTAGAGTAGAGTCATTGAATATTGGAATTGGACCCTGAAGATCTCTAGAGCAATCTCAAAACCATTAACGAGAATCTATGAAAAAGCTAGAGAGTCTGGCACTCTGGCTTCTTCTTCCCTGATTTATGTGCCTGACTCATCTTCCAGGTTCCAATTAATTATTTGCTAGATGACTGTAAATTAATGGTACTGGGTTTGCACAAACTAGCCAGATCAATAAGGACCACGAGTACTCCAAAACCACATATATAATTGCGTTTAATTACTCTAGTTTTATTTGCTGCTAATGTTTTCAACATTTACCGAGAAGATTATGTTGGTAGACTTTTGCGTGAATATATTAGCTAGCTAAGCTATGTAGAACATGCAAACAGCAAATTAATTACACTGAGCATCTTAATTAAAAGAACATATATACATACTGTTTGTCTGAAAATCATATGTTTATAATTATTAATAAGAGCATCTCCAATCGTACAAGTAAATTTGGATCATCAAAAGTTGCCACCTCAGTATTTGAGGATTATTTTTAGGGATTGCTAAATTTGATGATTGTATAGTCCACAGTGATACACTTGTAATGGTACATAATTTTTTTTTTCTAAAAAAATAAAAAAACTATAAAGACAAGAAAAGGTATATGATATGGGTATTGATCCATTTATAATGAAGAGACAAATTTTACCTGATTGAATTTTTTGGAGTCGAAACAATGATGAGATACATAGGTGATCAGAGAAATTAAAAAGAGGAAGAAAAAAAAAAAAACTAGATTATTAATAACTGTTATTGATATATTTTAGTGACTCAGTTGGACAATGTTTTTTTTGGATAAATAATCAAATTTTGATTATTCTCCTACTTTTGAGGATACCATTAAGAATTTAACAGTTTGAAATATGCATATATACAAAGAGTTCTGATCAATCAGGATCCTGTACGAAAAATATCAGGACCATCCAGTGATATATATGATGATCGAGTTGGGAATTATGATGGAAATGTGTAAACTTGAAATGGATGGTACAAAGAAGAGGGGTTACAGAATGGAGTTAAAGTACATAAATTATGATAATCATTAATCTCTTGATCACTTGAAAATGTACGTGATGTTAAAGCATGTGCAATCTTCAGAGAATTATTGATGCAAAAGGATCAGGACATACCCTGCCACCTTTCACGGGTCATGACTCATGACTCGATTGTTACTATACAAATAGCCACTGATCATGATAGCAATGTTTCCCAAAACAATCTTTTTTGTTCTCTGGGTTTCAAACACAGCTTCACCTACCATATATAAAATATCCTGTGTGTGTTTACAGTATTCATTTGTAGTTATTGTATTTCAAATCTAAGCGTTTATAAAAATTAAAGATTTTTTTTTTTATTAAACTGATATTAAAATAAAATAAAAAAACAAAAGAAAAGCGAAAGCAAAGTGGCACGGAGGCCCTAAAACAATAATCTAAAAAAGTACGTAGACCTTAACAAAAGGTAAGGAAACATGAACTTAAAAAGGCATAAAATTAACCAATCCCTTCTGCCTCAAATGGTGCGGCCCAATCAAAAATAGCAACACGATATAATTCTGCATGGGTCGATGAAGTTGTAGAATCTGGACGAATTTTAGTCTCAGCAACAGGGAGGCACTTAGAACTTCTTTTACTCAATTGAGACTTGAAATTAAATAAATAATTTAATTTTTTTTTAATATATTACTTAATCTCACATAACTACCCAACAATTAACTATACTGGTTTGTATAATAGCTAAATCCAGCAAACACAATATATTCAGTTTAAAATATTAATAATAGTACATAATAATTTTTGACAAGTGGAGTGAGATAAAACGAAATTAAAGTTGGTGTTTCGAAAGTTTAGCATTATGAGAGCATTTTGAGAGCATCTTTAATGGTACAAGCAAACTTTGATCGATAAAAGTTGTCACTTCAGCATTTGATGATTGTTTTCAGGGATTGCTAAAATTGATGAAGTTGCCACCTCAGCATTTGAGGATTGTTTTCAAAGATTGTTAAAATTGATGATTGTGTAGTCCACAATGGTACAGAATCATAATAAAAATTTCCTTCAATTTATCATTAGCCAAACATGATAAAAAAATAAAATAAAATAAAATAATAATAATAATAATAAAACCTATAAAAGACAATAAAAGGTATATGATATTTTGATTTATTCATAATGAAGAGAATTTTACCTGATTGAAATTTTTGTGGTCAAAACAATGTTAAGATACATAGGTGATCAGAGAAAAAAAAAAAAAAAAAAAAAAGCCACGGACGAGGGAGAATGAATAAAATTACAACGGGGGTTATTTTGAGTTAAGTTTGTATTTAATAATTGAAAGTCAATCTTCGAATTTTATTATTGAAGAGGTAATTTGATTATTGATTAAAGTTATTGCTAAATTTTAATGACTTTGTTTGACAGTGTTTTGGGATAAATAATCAAATTTTAATACTCTTGTACTTTAGTTTCAAAATCAATTGGATAACAAAGCCAACCTTGATTATTCAAAATTTTAGCATATATTGAGATGTTAAAATTCAGAAAAAATAAAATAAAGAAAATTATTGTAAATCATTCGAAATTTCTACTTAAATTCAGCAAAAAATTTGTCATAAAAGTTTTTTCAAATTTTTTTTTGAAGCTATAAAAGTTTTCAATAATCTCTAGTTAAAGAGCTATTTATTGAAGTTTTTAAATTATTTTAAGACTATCTCAACAATTAAATTAGACCACAAGCAAATGTGTGCGCGCGTCGTAGGTTTGGCAGACGGAGGAATAAACAGGGTCGGTGGACGGTGGTGGGGAGGAGGGTGGAGCCACGTTCTGGTATCACGACGGTTTGTCCCCGTAGGACCGTGACTGGAGTCCAATCAATTTGTTCCCGTGATCTTTTTGGTTTGGACCACAGGCTGGTGCTGCCCAACCAATAATAATTAGCAAGAAATTAAATCACCCATTTTAAGTTGCATGAATTTGCCTTTCAAAAAAATTATTTGCATGAATTTGTACATCAACCTCTTTAACACACCGGTTCCGATATTGTAAGAGTAGATATCCGAACTGTAAATGTACTGTTAGATAGTTCCAGTATATACCTAAGATCCTGACCCAACTGTTTATTGTCACCGGATTTATTGTAATACTTTATAAAAAAAAAAACGATGAATTTTATATTAAAGATTTAATTCCTATATATACAGATGAGATCCAATGCCAATTGCCAAATTATGTTGCTTAATTAGAGAAATATTCGTTCATCACCATTTACACAAGCTTTCGTGAAAGAATTTGATAAGCAAAGAGCTTGTTCAATTTTTTAATAATATTAAAAAAATAAATATAATTGGGAATATTTTTAAAATTAAAGAATTTGTTTGATATTATATATATTATATATATTTTTCTTAAAAGAAAATATATATGGTCTACTATATTAATACTAATATTTTTTTTTTATTGCAAGTGATAATAATAATGGTTTGCATACCAATAATTATTGATATGACAACAATGTCAAGAGACTTGCTTCCTATGTGGCATAAAAATAGATTTGATAGACAATCAACTCAAAATTTGGACTCTAATGCTTCTGTCTAAAACACAATTTTTTTTTTAATGACATGTCCATCTTTTTTTCTTGTTTTATTTTATATTTTATTTTATTTCCTTACTAAAAATATATAAAAAATTAACGTAAGTTTTAAATGTTTGTTGAGTCAACCTAAAAAATAGCTGTGCAACAAACCGTATAAAAGTGGACGGTCATGTTGACAATGTTTAATATATATATATATTTTTTTTGCCACGTCAGCTTGAGGTTGAATATGCACGGCTGTATTGGAAACATGATTATTAACATAACGTCTATTTATCATACGTGGCATCTCTTTTTTTTCACAAGCCACGCTTGCATTGGAGATGCTATAATATTTTTATAAATAGAAGAACAGTGCTGCATACATATTCTCTCAATCATGTTATTAATCTTTGTCGGTTTAATATATATTTTACAATTTCCAAAATGTCATTTTATTATTAAAAAACTAACATTTTTTAAAATTAATAATGAAACATCTCTTAGTGGTGCACCTGAGTCCAATCATACATAAGCATTTTATAAATGTGTGGAAAGTTTTCTCTTCTGTATTATGGGAGCAGAATTCTCATAGTTAAAGGAGTAGATATTCGAGCCGTGTAATTTAGTACTAGATTTTGATTGGTCCCGACAAACTCTGATTCGTTTCATACATACATGATAAATACATACATACTTCTTTTTTGGAGTTGAGTTAGAACACAAGTGGACTCATTTCAGGGCCCAAAGTTGCTTTCTGAGTTCCTGTTTCTACACATTTTTGTGCTACAAGAAAATGATGTGGCCAACATTTGTCTCCTTCTAAAATGAACTTCATCAAAAGGGTCATCTGTACTCTCTACCAATTACTGATATGCGCTGTTCACCTGATGGTCTATTCAAACAATTTATGATGTTCCTACGCCGCTCACGTTCGAGTCGTATTCTTCCCCTCCAAACCTAAATTAATTGTAATAATTCAAAAAAGGAGGGCTATTTTAAAGATATACCAAAAATTAACACATGGATTAATTACATTATTGCTCCAAAAATGATTTTAAAAATTCCATCGAAACAATCTCTTTGAAGAAGATTGTATTTAGTTTTGCTAACAGGGGCGTAGCTTGGTTGGTAGATGAATGAGTTTGGGGTTTGAACAAATGATTCCTGAATCAGCGACTCGAATCTTACTAATAACAAAAGCTTAAAAAAAAAAATACCTGGTCAATAGATAGATATTGTAAAAAAAAATAAAAATAGAAAGATTGTATTTAGTTTTATTTGTATTTAACTCAATTGATAGAACTTTAATGGATTGATTTGAATGTCGTATGGGCCTGAAGAGGCTTACATTGAAAACCAAGTCTTGGGCCTATCTACGAAGGTGGATTGAGAAGTCTCAAATGAGCCCAACTTTAGGTAACATTTCCATAGTACATGGTTGAATTGTGGCCTATATTGTGACACATTCATGCCCGTTTAATCGGATCCTAGTCATAAGCTGCATATATATACTGTACAATAGTCTTTATTTGGTGCAGGAATTGAAATTCCATATATTTTTTTTATATGGGATCGATTATAACATTTATAATATGTTTCACAACGTTTTATAATCAAATTTCGTGTGAAAAAAATTGTATGTGATTCCTGCACCTAATAATTTTCGTACTATACATTATATAAAGTGAAATAGATTGGTACAAAATTTAAATAATATTGTCTTAGATATAGATGTAGCTAGAATAAGAGCACATGAATATCCTCAAATTCAAGGTTGCACCAACACTAGATAACTTTCGGACAAGGACAATTAAAGCATCAGCAAAGTATGTGTGATATGCTGTCACTGTGTCACAATACTTTCCTTCTTCAACTCGAAAAATGAAAGCATTTTCATACTTAATATATTCTCTTTACATAACTTCAAAGCAAAGACACTGTTTTCTGAGGTGTATATGACGAACCCAAAAGGAAACTTGTAGGCAATGTTTGTTGTCTCTTGCCGACCACAGATGATTGCCCCATATCAAGAGTACTAGAGTAAAGATAATATGCATAAAATTTTTGGCTTGTTTTCAGGAAGTTTATTAGGAATCATAAATCCTCTTCTGTGGGGTAGATATCTTCCGATTATGAAAATAGATATCTGGACTGTTGATCCTGACCCGTTTGGTGTTCATCAAAAACCGTTGACAAAGGTGCTTGAGGAGTTCAAAATCAAAAGGTTATTTTCAAAATCAAAAGGTCAAATTCATTTGAGTGGGGTTCTAGCACCTCGATTGTTCCTTAATTAATTTGTTGGCAAAAACTATGATAACTAAATTGAAATGGAGAAAACCAATTTTTGTGAAAGGGAAATTGATTAGTTACCAACCAATTTTAAAGAATAAGCTGTGTTTGCTTATTTAAAAGTGTTTTAAGTCCTTCAAAGCCAAGTATATATATGAGTAATTCATGATCGGATCTAGGTTGTACCATATGTGAATATGTGATCAATCGAAATTATTCCAGTTATTTTCCGGGAAAAACAAATTAAAACAAAGCAAATCGATCAAATTTGGAAAGTTTTGAACATGACGTACGTACTTCAGGTTAAGGTTGTCATCGTTTGTGGTGCTTCCAGTGTCATTAAAATCTACCAAAACTAGGATGACTTGTGTCACTTGTTTACGTTGACATTTAAAATGAGCCGTAAAAGCATTTGATAAGCTCTGAGATGGGAAGCATTGACAAGCTATCATCTAAATTAAAAAAGACAAATTCTTTCAAAAACAAGAAATTAAAAGAGACACATAATCAGGGGTTATATATTAATTATAATATAAAACGAATCAATCATGTTAAAAGAACTTGACAACATTAAACGTTGTTGATATATGACTAGAAGCCAATTTTTAAGGGCTCGAAACCATTATTGATTTTTTATGCCCAGTCGGATACTTCAAAAATAAAATTTGTTTTTAATAGCCTCATCATATTCTAATTTTACACATTCGAAAAATGAATTTAAGGCCAAGAAACAATGTCAGGGTAATCCAAATTGTAATTTTCTATATATTGAGACCAATCTCCAACATTTCTCTCAATATGGAGAAAAAATCAATCCTGAGAAGGTGGTTTGGTAATAATAAGGAGAAAATGGAAATGATGGATAGCAGCATGGCCAAAAAATGGAGGCTTCTAAGCGGCCAAAATAACTGGGAGGGCCTACTGGACCCTCTCAACATCGATCTTCGTCGGTACATCGTTCACTACGGCGAAATGGCTCAGGCAACATATGATGCATTCAACACAGAGAAGAAATCCAGGTTTGCCGGAGATAGCTTGTATGTAAAGAAAGGTTTCTTCTCCAAGGTGGCTCTAGAGAAGGGCAATCCGTACAAGTACACAGTGACCAAATTTTTGTATGCAACATCTCAAGTCCAAGTTCCTGAGGCCTTTATCATAAAGCCATTGTCCAGGGAGGCTTGGAGCAAGGAATCGAACTGGATCGGATATGTCGCGGTGGCTACCGATGAAGGAAAAGCTGTGCTGGGGAGGAGAGACATTGTGATTGCTTGGAGAGGAACAGTGAGAACCTTAGAGTGGGTTAATGATTTTGAATTCAATTTCGTCTCTGCTGATAAGATTCTCGGTAAGGATACTGATGCTAAGGTGCACCAAGGTTGGCACTCTATCTACACCTCTGATGATTCACGTTCACCATTCAATAAGACCAGTGCAAGAGACCAGGTAAATTTCATATATTTCATTTCATTTACGAATAATTTGAGAAGACATTAATATTTTAAGGCGCTTTTACTAATCAAGATCTCAAATGAGGGAAAGGGAATTTGATTCATGATTATTGTTTACGAATAATTTGACAAGACCCTAATATTTTAGTGCGCTTTTACTAATTAGGATCCCAATGAGGGAAGTAGATTTTAATTCCTGATTATTGTTTTTGAATAATTTGACAAGACAATAATATTTTAGGGCGCCGCTTTTACTAATCAAGATCTCAATGGGCTGGGTAAAGAGAATTTAATTTATGATTATCATTTATTTTAGGGTGCTTTTACTAATCAGGATCTCAATGGGCTGGGGAAAATGAATTTAATTAAAGATTATCGTTTATCAATAATTTGTCAAGACAATAATATTTTAGGGCGCTTTTACTAATCAGCATCTCAATGAGGGAAAGAGAATTAAGTTCATGCATACCGGAAAAGAAACTTAATTCCACTCCCACCAACCCTTTCTGATGCAAATTGATTCCCTTTAATTTTTATTCCTGATCAGTAAACGTGTGTAGATATATTTTACATGTCCATTGATCTAGCCATATAACTTGTACCAAAATCAGTAATTGGTTTCATTTTCACCTATTTAGGTTCTGGGCGAGGTGAAGAAACTGGTGGAGCAATTCAAGAAAGAGGAAATTAGCATAACCGTAACCGGCCACAGCCTAGGAGCAGCAGTAGCAACACTAAACGCAGTCGACATAGTTGCCAATGGACTTAATCGTCCGAAAAGCCAGCCAAACAAGGCCTCTCCCGTCACAGCCATTGTGTTCGCTAGTCCCCGTGTGGGCGACTCAAGCTTCAAGAAGGTTTTCAATGGTTATCAAGATCTTCGAGCCTTACGTGTTCGCAACAACTTAGATGTAGTCCCCAAATATCCATTGATAGGATATGCTGAAGTTGGACAAGAGTTGGGTATCGACACGACCAAATCTAAGTACTTGAAGAGTCCGGGAAATGTGTCGAGTTGGCATAATTTGGAAGGTTACTTGCATGGAGTGGCCGGATCACAAGGGAGTAGAGGAGGTTTTAAATTGGAGGTTGATCGTGATATTGCATTGACAAATAAAACATTGGATGCTTTGAAGGATGAATATCTTGTGCCGGTATCGTGGCGGATTCAGAAGAATAAGGGTATGGTTCAACAATCAGACGGTTCCTGGAAATTGATGGATCGTGAGGACGATGATGATATTGATCATGAATGTTTCTCGATTTAGAATTCATACCTGATACCCCATATATAATATATTGTATGGCGTACAGGTTTGGTTTGGTTTCTTATTTTGATTTTTCCTGTGATCAGCTTGGTTGCAGACATGACATGTTATAGTGCATGTGTTATGTGATCATTTAGATGAAACTTACCCATCATGATTTGAATTATTATCTCAATTATTCATATATAATATATATTTAATTTGGAAGGCTACGTACCACCTTCTCTGAGAATTAGATTCAAAGTGAAGTAATATAAAAGAAAACTTCTATAGGTCAGATAATTAATATTGATCACATATTATTGTCAATTAGGTATAGCCATTATTTTAGAACATAAGAGGGTTACGACTTACATGGCCGTCTTCGGATATTTTGAAGCCCGATGTATTAATAATATTAATAAAAATTGAGGTCCCATAATGTTGTTGTTGTTGCAAATGATATTATATAGGAGTTAAGTAAAACAAGTTAATAACTACTTGAGTGGCAATATTTACACAATTACACATGAGTACACCCACATTTATATAGTTTCAAATTAAATTTCAATATCACCCTTAAATTATATTATTAATATTTTAATTAAAACAAATAATAATTTTTATAACTATTTTACTGTTTTGAATAGTTGATTAACTAAACCAAATTAAAAAAGGAAACAAATAAAATAAAAATAGTAAACAAAAATAAAAATCCAAATCAATAAATGGCTGAATTTCTTCCAAGCCTAAAAATTAAAGATGAAAGGCTGTTGCCTCCATTCTAGATTGGAAAAAATGAAGGAGGCAGCCACCTCTGCCAATATATATATATATATATATATATAATCTTTCTATTATTAGTTCGTCCTGACAATAAATATATCAGAACGAAGAATGGACCATAGATTATGGAGAAGTTTTGACAAGTGCATACACTTTGAGTCAAAGTATGTAAATTTAGTGGTCTACATTCTTCGTCCTGATATTCTTATTTGTCAGAACGAAATGATAATAAAAAATATGTATATATATCATAATAACTTGAGCATAATTATAATTGTTTAAAATCCTAGAACTCGTCTCCTCAATTCTAGACTGAAAAATGGAGGCAGCCATACGCAAAAGAAGAAAAACCCCTCGTATCTAATAATAATTTTGACATCTTTAATTTATTGTGCAATAATTATTTAAAATCCCATTTGTTTATGTAAGTTTTGTGGGTTTCTCAATGCTATGATTTTAATTATATATATATATATATATAATTTGATTTTAAATATTTTTAATTATTTATAATATTATTTTAAATTAAAAGAATGACATATTTGATTATTTGGTAATGTGTGGGGTGTGTTTACAAAATTTCATATTTTAAAAATTTTAATGGTGTGTAGATACAAAAAGGTTTGCACATACAGTTTTGCAGGGGTATTATAAATATGGCCACTCTAACTACTTTTAGGGTTATAATATTAATAGGATTACACTTTATAGAATTTGGGTTTTGGGTTTTATTTAGAGTGACGATATTCGTACCTCTGAAAAATCGTTTATGCACCCCTTTTTATATCTACACCCCATTAAAATCTTTAAAATGTTAAAATTTGTAATCATACCTTATATATTACCAAAAATATCCTTTCTTTTAGTTTTTGATTAATATTATAAATTATCAAATAAAGAAATAAAAGCAAAGTATAAAACGTGAGAGGAGCCTCTTGATGGATTTCATTATATATTTTTTTTGAATTCGGACCTTTTTTCTCTCGAAAAAAAGAGAGGATCTGGTTCTTTAGTGGCGGCTTCAATGGTGGCAGCTTCCTTCGTCGCTTTGACATCCTCTTCCTCCACCAACATCAACTAGAGATTTCCTTCACCTGGAAAAAACAGTAGGCCGGAAAATTTTGGCGCCAAGATGGGTTGAGGTTTACTGTTCACAGGGACCTTGGTCACTGCCCATAGATGAGTCCAAAGTCCAAACTCATCATTGCTCATAAGTTGTAATCTCTATTTCTGTTTTTAATTCTTTTTGTTTTTTTTTGAAAAAAAAAATTGTTTTCAATTCTTAGTTAAAAACACTTGGTTATTTATAATTGTTATTTAATATATCAATTTAAATAATCACTATTTTTAGATTTAATCAATAAATAGTTATATCTATATAAAAATATTTTATATTCATTTAAAATATTAATTGATTGTATTTATTATTATTTTAATCATTTTAATAGTGAAAAAATAATATAATTTGATGTTTACATACAATTTCTGAGGGATGTAATATCGCCACTCTTATTTTTAAGTAAGGAATTGGGCCTTGGGTTTTCTTGTTAAGGTTAATTGGGCCCAATATGTTTCTAAAATAACCATTAACCAATAAACACCTTATGCACCATATATAATATGACAAATTATATACATATATTATTTTTTTAATAAAAAATTGAAGTGATATTGGTTTGGACCATTTGGGGCCTAGCAAAATACTGGGTTTGCTGCCCCATCTAACCAGCCCTGACCACTTATCACACAATTTTTTATACGAAATTCGACTTTGTAATATTAAAGAATTGAGATCCTACACTTGATAATTATATATATATATATATATATATATATATATATATATATATATATAATTATCTTTATTTCACTATAAATTATCCTCTTAAACTTAAATTAATTATGAAATTATACAATTGAAACATCTTAAATTTAAATGTAAAATCTCATAACATATAAAATTTATTAAATAAAACTCTTTTTTTTTTTCCATCTTAATTATGTATAGGGATTTTAACAAAACTACCCTTTTATGGTGTGAAATTGCAAATACCCCATTCATAATAATTATAGCAAAATTGCCTCAAACTTTCAAAAATACCTCTAATAAATACTTAACTGCCAATCTCTTGAGCACAATTTTACTTCTCATTTTCATTTGGGTTAATAAAAAGATTTGTTCTTCTCCACCCACCATTTCTTTGGTGCATTAATAGGTGTAAGTTCCGAGTTCAAAACAGATTTATAAGTATGATCCTTGTAGTTTTGTTTAAAAAATAAATAAAAAATAAATAACGTATGATCCTTGTAATGAATTAAAGAGGATTTGGGATACGGATAGGGTGACGAGGAAAATGATTATTTATTGTTTCAGATAGTTTGGGTCTGAAGTTCAATTTAATTGAGTTTTAGAGCCTATATAGCATGCAATGCAATCGATTTTGTCAGGATTTTGGATTTAGCTCTTCTTCTTCTTTTTTTTTTTTCACAAGGAGTTAAATTTTTTATTGACATATATATATATATATATATATATATATATATATATATATATATGAATGAGTGAGTCTCTCATGATAGATTCCTTATTTTAATTTCGGTAAGGACCTTAATGAAATCACATTGATTTTATGAATTTTGATCTGAATTTTTGTGTGGATAATAAGTTCATTGAAATCTACATATGAATAAAATTTGAGAATTTTTCAAGTAGTGGAACTATTTTTCTTGAATTTTCTATATTTCGTCCATCTTTCCGATACCTTCATATTTAACAAAATCGGGAAAATAATTCTAATGCTTGAAAAATTCTCAAATTTTATTCATATGTAGATTTCAGCACTACAAAAAAACTGGCTATCAGCGAGGGCCAAAAGCGGTCGGAAATAACCATTTCCCGTCGAAAATAGCCTTTTTCGACGGCAAATGGCCGTCGAACGCCGTCGCTGATAGTCTCGTCAGAAATGTTTCTTTTTCAACCGACCGTCGAAAATAAACGTATTTTCGAGGGCATTTAGCCGTCGATAAATATTCCGTCGAAAATAGGTTTATTTTCGACCGCAACATGCCGTCGATAATAATTTCATGTTCATCGAATATGTCTTTCACCGAGGGGATAAAGCGGTCGAAAATAATATTGCTTTCTATTTATTCATATTTAACCATTTTATTTCCACCTGTTTTGAATAACAAATTGTAAATTAAAATTCTCATAACCATTTTGTTATCAATAAAATTCAACATTAATCAAACAAATTAACAATCTTGGTAAACTATAAGTCTGAGATACTCAAATTATAGAAGAGTATGATAGTAATATACAAAAGAGATATGTATAGAAGAAGGTTGTAGTCCTAGCCTATCACAAACATTTCCATGACAAAAAAAAAAAGAAAAAAAAAAAAAAAACTAATACGATCACAGCATCCTGAAGCTCTTGAAGGGTATCTCTCTGGTACGATCACCTTGCGCACTATAATATCTTCAACAATGTCCTAAGAAATCTGCAAGAGGACCACATAGTTTTTTCATTGAAAAGACAGAACAGAAGCAAATTTAAAAAGAAAATCCAACATCATCTAATTTCACAAACCTCGCTTCTCTTGATGTGAAGGGATAACATTTTAGTTAAAGTCTAACCGCTAGGAAGATGACCACGAATCTGAGAGAAATTTTAAAGAAAGAGAAAGCATAAGAAGTTAATTAAACCAAATGCAAAAATAAAATACAATAGAGTGTGAGAGACATCTTACTTGCTCAACTAAATTGCTCATCCCGACATTAGTTTGCCATGATGATTGCTGGAATAACATTGTTTTCTGCAAAAAACAGTAACAAAGTCAAATTATAATTGAACAAGGACCATAAGAATTGCTAAACAAGAGTCAAACTTTCAAAATGGTCTATAAATATAAAATTTTCCAGAAAGAAAACTAATGTACAAATTGATATTTGAAGCCACAAGGACAACTGAAACTTAGAAAGCACAATCAATGTAGACCACAAAACTATATGAAATATATCATTTCTCCCCAAAGCAGACACACCAATTATATGCTTCAATTGCAACTAGAGGCTTGAATTCAATGCTTATATAGTACAATAGTGTGAAAAAGTAAGTTAAATGCAGTTAATTCAAGTAGCATAATTCAGCATGTGCTTGTTTTATTCAAGAAAAACTTAAGCAGATCATATGGACTAGGCAACAAACTACAAGCAATAATGCAAGCATAAACTAGTGATTCACATATATAAAAGCAATTGTAATTCGTACCAGCTCTTATTAAAAAAACAGCAATAGAGAAAGATACATGTAAATTACCTGATCTATAACATAGGCCATAGCGAGAGACTGACATTTATTAATAGCATTTGATCTCTGCTCAGAAGTAAGCTTATAAATTCTCATTCTCTTGTTATCAAAACTCTCAATTTCCAACGACGAATTCTTATCAGAAAGCAGAGGCAATGCATAGGCTTCCTCCGGACACTGCCTACGAATCAAATCGTGCCCTTCACTCCCAGACATATCTATTTCCATCCTCAGTAGCTCAGCAACCAAAAACCCCACCAGAAATGGGTGCTTCACCATTGGAAAAACCACTGCCCTGTGCTCAGACACAACTTGTACCTAACAAATTTTTAATCAAATATCTATAGTATAACTACTATAAAAACAGCAACTATCTTCAATTTTATTATCAGAATTATATGAACAATTCATAATGAACAAAATGAACAATATAATCTCTAGAATTTAGTCAACAAAATCACCTACAAATGAAATTTGTGGAAAACTGCCTGCATCGACATAGGAATCGAATCTCCACTTATATAAATATATCCAATCCCGCTAACAACTATCATCCAAAGCTACTAAATCAAGCCCCAACAGCATAGAAGTAAATCAAAGAGTACCTTTTCTTCTTCACTACCGGTCATATCTTCTCCTTTGTCTTCATAGAAACTGTCGTCATATGCAAATATTGAGAATCGTCATTCCATCGCCGATCACGTCCATCATGAGCTTCAAGCTCGTCTCACGATCAATGATCGTTCACAGATAAAGAAAAGAAAATGAAATACACGTTATATTATTCATCAAAAAAAATAAACAAGAAGCAAGAATCAAATAAAGCTAGGGTCTGAACAGAGAAGATTTCGCATTCACAGCATGGTGCAAAGCTTGTGCGCTGTTGCAGGATCTTCGAGCTGGATGGCGACCTCGAAACCATAGATACGGTACCAAACAATCAATTATGCATCGACTCAACCTATTTCAAAATCCAAAAGTTCAAACATTGAAGTTGAAAATGAAGTTTAAGTGAAACCTAACACAGCACAAATCAATCAAAAAGTCACTCAGTGTTAAAATTGAAGACGCCGCCGGCTAACAAACTCTTTATACCATAAGAAATCCCACCAGAAGCTTCGGTTTCTCAAGAACCCAGAAGCTATCTCAAAACAAAACAGACCCCAGAAAGAGAGAAATCAAAAGAAGAGTAAAACAGCAGCAACAACAACAATAACAATAATAATAACAATAATAGCAGAAATGTTTAAAGAAGAAACATATGGAAAAAAGCCTCAAATTAAACCCAAAAAGGAAAAAGTTAATCAAATAAGAAACAAAAAAACAGATAAAATGCAAGAAATGAGAAAGCTATGGTTTTATAAGAAATAAAAAAAAATTAAAAAAAAAAAAAAGAACAACATGAGATTATGAGAAGAGTGTACAGACATTCATTAGGAATCAACACCCATTCTGAAATCGAAATAAAATTGAAAAAAAAAAAAAAATACCTTTCGAGATGAGAACTTAGGTCGGAACTGGAATCAGAGCAAACCAGAGGAAAAGGCAAGCAATGCGTGAAAAAGGAGGAAATAGGGTTTTTGGGTAATAAGTCACATGTATATATATAAACCAATACGATGTCGTTTTGGGTCCTCCATGTGAACCAAAACTACATCGTTTTTACCATTTTCGAGGGCCAATTTTAATACCGTCGATGATACTATTGGCGCCAAGCATTCCGCCAAAAATACATATATATTTCCGACGGTAAAAAGACTATTTTCGACAGGAATTTGCCCTCGAAAATATAGTTCCTCTATTTGCAATATAAGCGACTGCTTCAGATTTAGCCGTCGAAAATGACGGTATTTTCGAGGGTTATTGGGGCCGTCGAAAATGTTTGGTCGCTGATAGCAATTTTTTTTGTAGTGCAGTGACTTATCATCCACACAAAAATTCAAATCAAAATTCATAAAAATCGATGTGATTTCATTAAGGTCCTTACCGAAATTAAAATAAGGGATCCCTTATGAGAGAATCAATATATATATATATATATATATATATATATATTTACAGATTTTCTATTGTCAATTCGTTCTGACAATAAATATATCAGGACGAAGAATGTGGACCACTAGATTTACATACTTTGACTCAAAGTGTATGCACTTGTTAAAACTTCTCTATAATCTATGGTCACATTCTTTGTCCTGATATATTTATTGTCAGGACGAACCGACAATAGAAAAACTGCATATATTTAAGTACATAAATTCATATATAATTGGGTTTGGTATAACAAATGAAGGTTGGTTGGGGATTTAGCAGTTGGGCTTTAATTAAGAGATGTTGACATGTTGCATGTAGAATAATATATAAAGGCATGCAAAGCATGCAATAAGAAACCATCCCCAGAAGAAAGTAATTAAACAATCAAGAGTTAAAAAAAATGGCAGGCACAGGAGGCATAGCACAAAGATGGAGAGAGCTAAGTGGCGAAAACAACTGGGAGGGTCTCTTGGATCCTCTCGACATTGATCTCCGCCGCTACATTATTCACTACGGTGCAAGGACTGCAGCTGTTGGTGATCCTTACAACGGCGACAAGGGGTCGAATATGAGCAGATTCTTCCGATATCCACCAAACAATTTCTTCTCCGAGGTTGGTCTGCAATGTGGCAATCCTTTCAAGTATACTGTGTCCAGCTTTTTTTATGCGAGATGCGAAGTCAATTTGTGCAGCTGGGTACGTACCTGCAGAATCCTCCTGGATGGGGTACGTACGTGGCGGTGGCCACCGATGAAGGAAAGACTGTGTTAGGAAGGAGAGATATTTTGATTTGCTGGAGGGAACCTGGACCGACTTGGAGATATATTTGGAGATAATCCTCATCGTGATGCTAAGGTGCATATGGGATTTCATTCCATTTACACTGCAAAAAGCCCTTCCTCCCGTGCAAGAAGCCCTTCCTCTAAATATAACAAAACCAGCGCCAGAAAGCAGGTGAATCTTAATTCATTGTTAATTATATATAGAAGTTTTTAATTATTTGATCATATTATATATATGTTTGTCATGATTTATTTATCTGAATTGATGATTCATTATTTATAATACTGTACTATTTATAGTTTATGTAAGGGAATCAAATCAGAAACTAATTCTATCACAATGGAAATGCACCATATCAAATCATATCATATCTAATATGGTAATGATATGTAAATAGGTTCTAATTAGCGAGGTTTGGAAACTGGTGGACAAATACAAGGACGAGGAAATCAGCATCACAGTAACAGGGCACAGTCTAGGTGCAGCACTTGCTACGATGACTGGAGTAGACATAGCTTCCAATGGATATAACAAGCCCAGTACTAATAATAAGGAAGGCAAAGCATGTCCATTGTCCAGTCACAGTCATGGCATTTGCTAGTCCTCGTGTTGGAAACGAGGGCTTCAAAAAAGCAGTCTCTCGAGTCGAGGATCTCCATGTCTTACGCATCAAAAATGTACTAGATATCGTTAATTATCTTCCACCAGATTTTGGCCTTTTTCATATGCTGATGTGGGCCAAGAGTTGGTTATCGACACCAACAAATCGCCTGACTTGCTGCGCCCCTGTCATTTGGGCATGTTCGGTCTACACGACATGGAAATTTACATGCATGGAGTGGCTGGTACACAAGGGCTATCTGGAAGATTTGAACTGGTAATCAACCGTTGCAGATCTCTGGTCAACATTCTTACTAACAAGATTGTCAAGTCACCTTTTCTATTAATAGATAGTTGATTACATCTTGATCACTTGATGATCAAGTTTCAACACTTAGAAGCTATCTTAGCTTGAGCCAATGCCAGCCCTAAACAAGTGCACCGAGTACGACCGCCATTAGCCCAACATCAAGGAGGCTCAAAATTTTTATTGAAAAATTAAATGTTATTTCATACGATGGTGTGAAGATTAAGAAACAATTGATAAAGAAGAACAAAATAACAAGTATTTGATGATTGTATGTAAGTGTTTGACAAAAGGTCTAGGAGACCATGAAGAATTTCAGAGAATTGTAAAACTCCATTAATGAACTTTTCTTGAGCTCAAGAGAGACTCTTTTCTATTATTGAATCTTTTCTGAAATGTTAATCAAATACACATGATCTGATACATATATACTAACTTGACTAAACAGAATCTTCTAACAAACTCTAACAGAATTCTAACCAATTACTGATAATCAGGAAAGTAAGTTAAGGAGATGATGACACCTCAGCATTGTAACAACTTGATCATCAACGTGCAATAGTCTATCCTCCAAGGTTGACTTTGTTTCTTTCCTTCTTGACCATTGCTCTGCTTCTCTGATGAAGAGCTTGATCATTCATTTGATCAGTTACACAAATAGCTAGACCAGTGTAAGGATGTGAGCTGCTACACATACGATCAACACATCTTCATCAGCAGGCCTTCTTTTGTCTAGTACACGATGGACACATTGTACACTATTATTAGTTACTCTAACATCCTCCCTCAAGCTGAAGTGGGGAGAAGAAACCAGATTCAGCTTGGAACAAGGGTAGTGAAATTGTGCATTAGGTAATGCCTTGGTCAGAATATCAGCAGTTAACCTGAGAATCGGTTGGAAAATACCGTCTCAAACTCTCAATGAAAAACCGATCAATATCAAGGGAAACCAATTTTTTTTAATGAAAAATTGAATATTAAATTGTAAGATGAGATCTAGAGTTCAATGAAAAACTGACCCAACATCAAGGGGGCCTAAGTTTTATAATTTTTTAAAAATAAAATTATGGGTACAAACAAAGGGAATTCATTTTAGATTTTCATTCCGAAACTATAAAAAGTCAGGACCAGCCCTGGCTTGAGCTTGCACCTAATCATGCATTTTATTAGCTTGAGCTTTCATCTTGTGGTTTCCAGATTGAGCCACCTTAGTAGTAACTCTATCATTGATATATATATATATATATATATATATATATATATATATAGACTATCAGCTATCAAGATTCAAGGAGAGGAGGTGGAATTTTTTTATATTTATTTTTTTAAGCTGGAGGAGATGGAATATTGTAAAGTGAAATAAAAGGTGGCTAGGGAAAAAAGAAAAAAAAGAAAAAAAGAAATAAGGGTTAGCCCGTTAGGATAGAAAAAATAAGATGAAGTTAGTTTAAAATTATTGTGTGATTTAAAAAAAAAATACATTTTGGGGTGGGGGAAATGGGATGGGCGAACCGGCCGCCCTCGCCCCGTTTATATTATGGAGGTGAAATTCACCCCACTTCATCCTCGTTTTTGAAACATTTTGACCTCCAAATGGAGATGGATCCCGTAGGGATTTCTGACAACTATATTTACACCTGATCTAAAATTATATACATTATAAGAAATTTGGCATTTCCCAACGCGCGAGTGTATGTTGTTGATACATGCAATGTGTTTAGTTGTAGAATATATAACAACGTACAATGCGCGTTGTCTTTGACATTTAGTGCAACACATGGTTGATGTATGTTGTCTTATCATGCATTGTCTTAGACAATTTTACCATGCGTTGCCATAGAATTTTTTTTATTTTAAACAGCAATTTTATTCAAAAGGCAAGACACGCCGAACACAAGTAGACAAAGGCACAGAGGCACAAACCAGAAGAAATGAACAACCCAAGGGAACCTCTCGCCGACTCGCCCAGGAGACAAAGCATATATACACGTACAAAACAAACACCAAGACAGAACAAACCAACAGCACCAAACAAAACAATCACAACATGACTCCATCAGCAGCAACCAGTTGAAAAAATGAAAAAGAACATAGGAAGAGAAGCGACAGAAGACAGCAGAACTACACCAAAAAGAAAGACCACCACCAAGCCTGAACCCTTAAGCAAGCAACGCCCCAATGTCTTAGACAATTTTTGCAACGCGTATTCTGATGTGAGTTTAACTTTGTTATATATTACACACCTATATATATATATATATATATATATATATATATATAAATCAATATTTTATTGAAATAATTTGGGATTTGAGGGAGGGGAACAGACTTGAACCCATAACTTTTCAAAAAAAAAAAAAAACCTTATGGTGTAGGTGTTATGGACAAACCACTAAGTCAACCTCATATTGTCATTGGATTTCTCCGATGATCTATGAAAATTAAGGATTTAAAAATAAAATAACTTTCTATAATAACTACCCGTGTAAATATACATGTTGTGTATAATAGATAAATCATTTATTTAAAATAAAAAAACAATCGGGTTAAGGGTCTATCAAAACCTAATGATATTAATCGTTACAAACACACTCATAATACAGCTCCCACTATATGAGACGGGTCTCCATATTTTACAATTAAATGGGAAAAAGTAAAAATCAAATCCTTTTCATAAAAGAGAAGAGTAAGTACATCATTTTGCTAATGATGGTAATATATTTTAATATTTACGATAACAAAATCCATGATGTTTATATTGCCAAATAGTAACATTTTTGCAACACATAACTCAACAATTTATCATACGCCAACGTGCATATTATATATGTGTTGCAGAATATTAGCATTTTTCGCAACACACAAGCAAACAATTGTTAAAGAGATTCCTACAGCAATATGCATGATATGTGTGTTGCTAAATATTAGTTTTTCGCAACTCGCAAGCCACTAGTTGATAAAGAGGATCCTACAACATGTATGATATGTAAGTTTCAAAATATTAGCTTATTAGCAACACGTAAGCCAACAATTACTAAAAAGACACATATGGCAACATGCATAATATGTGTGTTGCGGGATATTAGATTTTTTTCGTAACGTGTAAGACCTATGACAACATCTATGATGCGTATGTTGCTAAATATTAGTTTTTCAACAAGATGCACATTTGTATATTACTAAAAGACACCTACAACATGCATGATATGTGTGTTGTGGAATATTAGCTTTTTCGCAACACGCAAGACCTATGACAGCATGCATAATATGTGTGTTGCTAAATATTAGTTTTTCAACAACGTGTACATTAATTTGTATGTTGTAAAAAATATACATACAGCAATGTGCATGATATGTCTATTGCGAAATATTATACTTTTTCGCAACGCGCAGGCCTTTTGACAATATCTATGATGTGTATTGCTAAATATTAGCTTTTCAACAATGTGCACATTTGACTGTTGCTAAAGACACCTACAGCAACGTACATGATATGTATGTTTCAGAATATTAGGGGCTATCCTATAAGCGTTTTTCAGTTGTTGTTTTTCGAAAAGAAAAATGAAAATGAAAACAGTGTTTTTGGTTTCAGTTTTGAAATTCGAAAACGCGTCTGGTAGCATATACTGAAATCCGGATTTTATAAATGAAAACGGAAAATACGCGTTTGGTAGGTTAACTGAAAACTATCAAAAATTGCAATATCAATATTTACATTTTGTTTAATATTATAACAATTATAAACAAATTGATTAAATAATTAACCAATAAAAATTTTGTAATGAAATTTATAAATTAAACAAAATTAACATAACACAAATTGATGTAATGAAATTTATAAATTAAACAAACTTAACACAACACAAATTAATGTAATGATCCAGATTAGCTAAAGAAGAAGAAGAAGAAGAAGAAGAAGAAGATTTGTAATGAAATTTATAAATTAAACAAAATTAACACAACACAAATTGATGTAATGAAATTTATAAATTAAACAAAATTAACACACAAATTGATCCAGAATAGCTGAAGAAGAAGAAGACGACGGTGAGGAGAAGAAGAAGAAGACGACGGTGAGAAGAAGAAGACGACGACGGCGAGGAGAAGAAGAAGAAGACGATGGCGAGAAGAAGAAGAAGAAGACGACGGCGAGTGGTGAGAGGCGAAGGCAGATCGACGATGAGAACGGCAGTGAGCAGAGGAGGAGGAAGAGGAAGAAGAAGAAGAAGACCAGATCGGCAGCGATCGGTGGCGGAGGAATATTTGTGAAGGAAGAAAGAAGATGAAGATGGGAAAGAAATACCTGATGAGATCTCGTTCAAGACAAAAAAAAAAAAAATTGTTAATTTTTTTGAAAAACAAAAACAAATTCAAGAAAAACAAGGTTTTTTTTTTTTTTTTTTTTTTTTTTTTTTTTTTTTTTTTTCAAATTTTCCACTTTTAACACTGGTTTTGTTTTTCATTTTGTTTTTGTATTTTGAAAATAAAATGAAAAACTGTTACCGAACGCGAATTCGGAATCATTTTTGGAAAACAAAAACGAAAACAAACTGAAAACAGTCTGCAGGACAGACCCTTAAACTTTTTCATAACGCGCAAGGCCTATGTCACATCATGAAAATATTAGCTTTTCAATAACGTGCACAATTGTACGTTACTAAAAGCATGTTTATAATAATGTGCACAAAATGTGCATAGTCTAATGATATAACTACGATAGCGTGTGACTGTTGTGCGTTACCATATGTGTTCACTTCTCTGCAACATTCGTTTGTGCATTGTAGACTTGCCGTAGGTGGTTTCTACAATACACATTTTTACGCGTTGCGATAAATAACCTTTAGCTACGTGTATAATCTACGTGTTGCGATAGAACACTTTTAACAACACTCACAACATGCATGTTGCTTTTTGAATGTTGCTAAAAGTAGCGATAATGTTTGCTTATAGTTAGAGCATCCACAATGGTGCCAAAATGAGACCCACTTTGTCAAGACCCACTTTGGAACCCATAACATTCTTCCACAATGGTGCAAAATGAGACCCAAAAAAAGAGAGCCAAATGTGGGGCCCACCCAAGTAGACCCAAATTGGGTTTCACATTTGGAACTCAATTTGGATCTTGCCCAAGATTGGGTTGGGTTCCCAATACTTCCCAATGATTGGGTTGGGCCCCTAAATATATATATATATATATATTTATTTATTTATATAATTTAAATTAAAATATATAACTATTAATTTTAATAATTATATATAATGAAAAAATATAAATAAATTTAATATTATATATATATATATATATTTCAATTATTTAAATTTTAGTATATTATTATTAACTTCAATAATTATATATATAATGAAAAAAAATATAAATAAATTTAATTTCAATTATAAAATTTTAGTTCAATGAAATTAAAATAATTTAAATGAAAACATTAATTTTTTTAAGGTTTGGAATCGGAACCAAACCTTCAAAACCGGAATTGAAACCGAACCTTCAAAACCGGAACCAAAACCGGTTTTGAAGGTTCGGTTTCAAAACCGGTCTGGAACTGAAACCGAAACCAAACAGTCAAAACATCCAGAACCGAACCGAACTGAACCGAACTGAACCGAACCGGAACCGAGGAACTGGAATCTCTCCGAGGGAGGTTCCGGTTCCGGTTCCGGTTCCGGTTCCGATTTCGGTTCCGGTTCCGGTTCCGGTTCCGGTTTCTATTTCGGTTCCGGTTTCGGTTTCGATTCCGATTCCGATTCCGGTTCCGGTTTCAGAACCGAAATCTCTCCGAGGGAGGTTCCAAAACCAAACCTTTGAAACCGAAACCGAAATCAAAATCGAAACCGAAACCGAAATCGAAACCGAAACCGAAACCGAAACAGAAACCGAAACAGAAACCGAAACAGAAACCGAAACCGAAACCAAAACCGAAACCGAACCGAACCATCGAAGCCGAAACCGAAACCGAAGCCGAAGCCGAAGCCGAAGCCGAAGCCGAAGCCAAAACCGAAACCGAAGCCGAAACCGAAACCGAAACCGAAACCGAAACCGAAACCGAAACCGAAACCGAAACCAAAATTTGAAACCAAAACCGAAGCTGAAGCCGGAACCGGAACCAGAACCAGAACCAAAATCCAAATGGAAACCGGAACCGGAACCGGAACCGGAACCGGAACCGGAACCGGAACCGGAACCGGAACCGGAACCGGAACCGGAACCGTAATTTGAAGCCGAAACTGAAACTGAAACCGAAACCGAAACCGAAACCGAAACCGAAACCGAAACCGAAACCGAAACCGAAACCGAATCCGAATCCGAATCCGAATCCGAATCCGAATCCAAAACCGAAACCGAACCGAAACCGAAACCGAAACCGAAACCGAAACCGAAACCGAAACCGAAACAGAACCATTGGAACCGAAATCGGACCAGAACCCAACCGAACTGAAACCGATGCCATGTCTAATCTTATACAATATTTTGTTTTAAATATTTATTTTTATTGTTGATGTAATTCGGTTGTGAAAAAATTATTTTAAATTAATCATAATTTGTTAAATAATTATTGAATATATATATATATATATATATATATATATATATATATAATATTTTAAAGAAGAGTAATGATTGTTTGGAAAAAAGTTAAAAAAGTGGATCCACTTTTACTTTTTCAATTGAACACCATTGTAGGAAAATGAGACCCAAATGAGAAGACTCATTTTTTACTATTCAAGAGCCATTTTTGATGATGTGGCAATAAATGGGTCTTGAATAGTTGTGACACCATTGTGGATGCTCTTATACAATGAGACTGTACGGAAATGGAAATGCCCCATTTGTTTAGTTTTTCTGCATGCTGGCCTTACTAATTTCCACAGTTGCAAGCCTTATTTTTACCTGTTTTTATGCTCACATCTTTCTTTACAAAAAGGGTTCTGAATCTTCTTTGACAATGGCATGAATGGTCAAACAATTTTGTGAGCTAGCTTCTAATTTGTCCACAACTAATTTTCAATTGATATTCAATAACGATGTGCTCAGGCAGCCTCCAACGTGTATCACGCTATTTTTTAATGTGTTCAAATACCATTTGTAGGAGAACCCAAGAGAATGGACTTTCAGTTATTTCCCAAACAACTGGAGATGTCAAACTTTATAATTGATGAACATTTAAGAATTTCATTACTCTTTTTTTTTTTATTCAATCTTTGATTTATTGTTATTATTTTTTACTTTAAGATAGTATTCTACCTCTGTTCCAACTTCCAACATTATCCAAGCGGCAGCATGTTAGACTCCATTTTCTAGTAAGTAAAGTGCAGTAAATCTTTAATTACCATTTAAAACGCAATCATGCGAAATAAATCATATTTCACAAATTTGAATACAAATAGAGATATGAGTTGAGATGTTTAAGGGGTAATCAGGTTTTAGTTTGTAATTTATTTGTCTTGAAAGGGAATGGTGATGTTGACTTTGTCTCAAAATTTTAATTGAATTATTATAATAACACTACAATTATTGAATTTAGCATTATTCTATAACACTACAATTATTGAATTTATTTATTTTCAAGAGTGAGATAAACTTAATTTGTCTAAACTGGCAAGTACAGCTTACCTGTCGTTATATATATAAATATTATAAGAATATAAATAGGGGCCCTTTTACATAAAATAATATCTATCTATCTGTTTGCAAAATATTGAATGTATTCTATAATGAAGATAAATTCCATAATCAAATTAGTAAAAGAATACAACCTAATAATCATAAGAGCATCTCCAATGATATCCTCAAAAGTAGAAAAGTAATCAAAATTTGATTATTTATCTAAAAAACACTGTCCAATGAAGTCACTGAAATTTAGCAATAGCAGTTATCAATAATCAAATTACCTTTTCAATAATCAAATTTGAAGATCGACTTTCAATCATCAAATACAAACTTAGCTATGGCAATCATGAGGATGATGATTGATGATAAATTGTAGAAAGTCAAAGTCAATAGATATGCTTTGGCAATCTATATCTGGTTCCAAACACTGTACAGAGATCACCACCCAAGGCCAAAAATAGAAAATAAAAATAATAATAAAATTAAATCTCAAGCCTACTTTATTGAAGGAAGGATAGAAGATGGGACGACCATGGATTAAACGAGCAAGCTCTATGGACAAAAGATTCTTTGCAAGTTGATGAAGGCAGAGACTTACATACATATAGAAAGTCAAATAAATAGCATGCAGGAAATTAAATGTGCGTCGAATAAATGATTTGTTCGGGTCAGAGTTGGAAATTCCTATCCCTGTCCCAAACCCGTCTCATTGATATCCCTATGAATAAAATGACATACTGTAAGTGAATACTAAATGTGATTAGATGATACATTATATTTATCTCATTTAGATTAGACTTTGTAATATAGGGTGGTTGCTTGGAACTACCAAAGTCTAAAAAGAATTATTTCAACAAAAAAAAAAAAAAAAAGTCTAAAAGTATCATTTTGGCTTTATTTGTTTGGTCAATTGTTGAATTCACTAAAACTTATGCATTCTTCTCAAGATGGACTTGTCATCACTTTTGCTATGGGAACGGGAAGATAAACTTCAATGCATCAAATACAGGGTTAATTGCACTCACTTACCCTTACTTTATTGAATTTAACAAGATTTTAAACAGATGCTATAAATTAACACAAACACCCCTTACCATCAATTTAATCCGTTAATTTTAACGGTTGATTAATTTTGACCCTTGGAAAGCCAAATATACCATTGCCACATCATCCTAAACATAAATATATTTTTTAATTAAACTAAAAAAATCAAATATTAAAATAAAGAAAGATAATCCACTAACGGTGGAGCAGGAAATAATAAATCTTTGACAATCTCCTACTTACCGGAAGAGATCTTCGCCGATCTTGAAGATCAACTTTCTGCAGTTCGTAGAGAAGGCTTCTCTCAAAATTGACGATGTTTCCGTAGGCGACCGATATATTATTTTTTAAAAAATATTTATCAATTTTTAATTAAAAAAAAAATGTTTGGGATGATGTGGCATGGTATATTTGGTTTTTCATAGGTTAAGGTTAGTCAACCGTTAAAGTTAACTTATTGACTTTATGGCAAGGGGTGTTTATGTTAATTTAGGATATCATTTTAAAATCTTGCTAGATCCATTAAAGTAAGGGTATGTTAGTGCAATTAACCCTCAAATACATTGCATAAATTGAATAAAATATATATGATGCATACATATGATTAATTAAAAAAAATGAGCCAGTTGAAGAAATAGCCGAAGGAAAATATATTTCTAAATCAGAAAATTATGGAGGGCAGAATAATAAGACTTCCAACTGCCTAATATTACTTGATGATAAATGACGCTCACCCGGTCTTATAATATATAAAATTTGAGTGTTGCCGTACCGCATGTGGTATATTTAAAAAAATACTAACTCCCTCATTAATGGTATAATGATATGAGATGTCAATAAGATGAGGTTGGTCCGGTGGTAAACCTCTTACACTTATACCATACGGGTTCGAATCTTTCCCCTTCTCCGAAAAAAAAAAAAAAAAAAAAAAAAAACCCGAATTTATATAATACTGTAATACTCCTAAAAAAAAAATTATTGAGATATCACTAACGGCTTTATTACGCACAAACGAATCCCACGCTACACAATGAAACCCTCTATTGATTGGGTTGACCATGAAAATGACAAAATTACCCATTCTTTTTTATATTTAATGATAAAATATATAATAAATTCAAAATTAAAAAAGAAAAACAAAAAGAAAGGGAAGGGGGGGGGGGGGGGGGGCACTACCACATGTTGGAAGCTACCCTCACTGTGTAACCAGAATACCAGGTCCTCCTAGATGATCTGAGAGGATATGGTCTTCAAAATTTGAAGTCTCCTCCCATTTGGATTTTTTTAATTTTATTTTTTTTAATATATTTATATTGTAAATTACTAATAAACCGTTTGACCTACAATGTTTGACCAATGACATGAGTGTTATTTTTATTTATTTATTATTTTACGAGTTGAATGACATGGCCACATGGATATTAGTGTATAATTTAAGCTATTAGTGACATCTCAATGTCATTAACTCATTATGTAATGGGGAATGCTATCTACCTTTCCCATTTACCTTTCTCATTTACCTTTCCCACTCATTGTTTAACACGTGTATACTTTTTCATTTAATAAAAGCTCTCACTTTTTGCTACAAAGCTTGTTTACGTATTTATAATACTTTATTATTCTTTCTTTTTTTTCTTTCCTTTTTATAATATTTAGTTTAGTCATGGCATTTGTTGAAAGACAATCATACGTACCAAACACAACGAACAGGTTTTATAATTGGAGTTGAATTTATGATAGACTCAAACTTCCATTAAATATCTTAGTATCTTCTTTAACTATTTCTTCAAGTTGTAATTTTAAGAGACGGTTATATTGGAGTTGATCATTTAAGATGCCATTTAATGATTTTAGGTAAAATTTTGGTGATGGCTATCGATCTTCCATTGTTTCTGCTACAACATGCATTGTCGAAATTGCAGGAGTTGAACCTTGACATGTAGCAAACCTAATATTGTCAAATTGCAGGAATCTTCATGGAGGGCAGCAAAACGATACCCTTGTTTGGCTGCACCTCACACACTTGAAGTTGTAATCGGTATCTTGAACTCTCTTGCGTCTTGCCCATATTAATGTTCAAAGATGGGCTTAACTAGGTTTTGGTTTGACAAAGTCAAAGTAAAATATACAAGTCTTATACACGGCCAAGTCAAACTCAAAACTGCAAGCATTGGCCTATAAAAGGCCAGCTTTTAGTTGACACGAACATCACAACTCAAACTCTCAAAGTAAAGTAAAATCATTTACTGTGCTTTAAGAGTAAAAAAGCAAAAAGCATGCAGAGTACAGTGAGGTTTTCGAGTTGCAGAGGTGTGGCATTTGAGATCAAACCTCGTACAGACCCGTTTGCCATCGACAATGAAACCAAAGATGAACCTCGCAGCGGCAGCATCAGGAGGCTCTGGCCTTCATGGAACCAATTGAATTCTTCCAAAGTGTTCCCTTCCTCCATATCCAAATCCACGAGCGTTGCCAGTAGCCATTTCTGTGATCTTGGCCCTGACAATAACAACGATGAAGACGATGATGATTATGAAGATGACATCGTTTTGCAGAAACTAGAGGAAGGCGATCATCACGATGAGAATTCAGGGAAAGATCACAAGCCAATCATTCCTTCTGCTAGTAAACGCCAACAAGGCGGTGCTCGTAAGCAATCTGGGTCGAGGTTGTCGGTTATTTTGCTAGACCAAGGCTTGTTCACCGTGTACAAGCGACTCTTTGCAGTTTGCTTGACTCTCAACATCACTGGTCTGGTCCTTGCAGCCACCGGTAATTTCCCATATGCAAGAAACAGAACTGCTTTGTTTTCCATTGCAAACATTTTCGCTTTGACACTCTGCAGAAGCGAAGCTTTCTTGAGGGTTGTCTTCTGGCTCGTTGTCAAAGTACTCGGACGATCTTGGGTTCCTCTCCCAATCAAGACAGCTACTACTTCACTTCTACAAAGTCTCGGTGGTATACACAGTAGTTGTGGTGTTTCTTCAGTTGCTTGGCTTGTATATGCATTAGTCCTCACTCTCAAAAACCGAGCAAACACTTCTTCAGTGATCATAATCGTGGCCTCTGCTATTCTTTCTCTACTCTGTCTCTCTTGTTTGGCTGCATTTCCTCTTGTTCGACATCTCCACCACAACGTCTTCGAAAGATTCCACAGGTTCGCTGGATGGACGTCACTAGCTCTTCTTTGGGTGTTTGTTGTCTTAACAATCTCTTACGACCCGAAAACCAAATCTTACTCTAACCAACTTGGTTCAAGATTGATCAAACAACAAGAATTATGGTTCACATTAGCCATTACAGTACTAATTATCATTCCATGGTTGACGGTGAGACGTGTACCTGTAAAAATCTCGGCTCCTTCAGGTCATGCCTCGATTATAAAGTTCGAAGGCGGAGTAAAATCCGGTATTTTGGGTAGAATCAGCCCATCCCCATTATCAGAATGGCATGCTTTCGGCATTATTTCGGATGGGAAATCAGAACACATGATGCTAGCCGGAGCTGTCGGTGACTTCACAAAGTCATTAGTTTCAAACCCACCAAGCCACTTGTGGGTTCGACAAGTACACTTCGCCGGTCTGCCTTATCTAACAAACATGTACGATAGGGTTCTATTGGTCGCAACTGGGTCTGGAATCTGTGTGTTCTTGTCGTTTTTATTGCAGCCGAGTAGAGCAAATGTGTGTGTGTTGTGGGTGGCTAAAGGGATTGAACAAAATTTTGGGAAAGAAATTGAGGAGATGATGAATATGCAACCGAAAGATAAGGTGATAGTTCATGACACAGCTGTGCTTGGTAGGCCAAATGTTTCTCAAATGAGTGTAGATGCTGCTAAAAAATTCGGGGCTGAAGTTGTGATTGTTACAAGCAATCCTGAAGGAAGCAGAGATGTTGTGAACGCGTGCAAGGCTTCAGGAATTGCGGCTTTCGGTCCAATTTGGGACTCTTAATTAATTTCATCACCTTTCTTCATTAACTTTATTTTATATACTTCTTCTCTTTGTCTCTTTCTGTCCAAATTATGTTTATATACCATTAATTTTTTATTTTCAATGCAATGATGTGATTCAGGTCGATCAAATACTCAAATGTATTGGAGAACCACCACCACTTTTGTTATATTACTTTATCACATGTATCTAATTCTTTTGTTCCGATTGGGATTCCATGTAATAAACTAATAATAATGTTTGATCAATGAATAATATTGATAATTAACTTTTTTTTTAAATTAATTATTCCAATTTTCATGAACATTGTATTTCCCAATTCCCAAAACTGTTTGTATTTGGATAAAATTTAATCAAAAACTTTTGTATTATTACTAGAATTTTTAAATAATATTACTTTTATTTATTTATATATATGTAAATATACATATATAGAGGAAATACCCCTTTTTAGTCAAAAAATTAGGAGGTTTATTGTTTTTACCCAACATTAGTATTTTTATTGTTTTTACCTAATAATTGGCTGTGAAAACCTAAATGTTTATTTCATTTATTCCTTTTTCATTATTTCATTTATGCTTCTCTCTCTTTACTGACTCTTTCACTGTCTACAATTTATTTTTCTCTGAAATATTTTCTTCTCTAAAATTTCTTCAAATCACCGGTCTCCCATTTTTGATCTTCAATATCTGTAATCGTCGGTCTTTTCGAGATATATATATATATATATATAGGGTTAGGCTATAGAACACCGGTGTTTCCGAACACTGTATAGGAAATATTGTGATCGTAATTTGAAAAAGTATGATCCAAATTTCAATCGCAATATTTTCTACATGGTGTACGAGTACACCGGTGTTCTATAGATTGTCCCATATATATATATACAGTTTTTCTATTGTCAGTTTGTCCTGATATAAAATATATCATAACGAAAAATGTGGACCATTAGATTTACATAATTTGACTCAAAGTGTATGCATTTGTCAAAACTTCTCCATAATCTATGGTCCACATTCTTCGTCTTGATATAAAAATATTAGGACAAACTGACAGTAGAAAGACTAAATATATATTATTGCAAATCAGTCATGTTTTATAGTTCGCCTTTTGCAGGTACACTTCGCAGGTCTGCCTTATCTAACAAACATGTACGACAGGGTTCTATTGGTCGCGACTGGGTCAGGAATCTGCGTGTTCTTGTCGTTTTTATTGCAGCCGAGTAGAGCAAATGTGTGTGTATTGTGGGTGGCTAAAGGGATTGAACAAAATTTTGGGAAAGAAATTGAGGGGATGATGAATATGCAACCGAAAGATAAGGTGATAGTTCATGACACAGCCGTGCTTGGTAGGCCAAATGTGTCTCAAATGAGTGTAGATGCTGCTAAAAAATTCGGGGCTGAAATTGTGATTGTTACAAGCAATCCTGAAGGAAGCAGAGATGTTGTGAACGCGTGTAAGGCTTCAGGAATTGCAGCCTTCGGTCCTATTTGGGACTCTTAATTAATTTCATCACCTTTTGTTTTGTTTCTTCATTAACTTTATTTTATGTACTTCTTGATTCTCTGTCTCTTTCTGTTCAAATTATGTTTATGTACCATTAATTTTCTATTATTCAATAATGTAGTGATGGTGCTTCAGGTCGGTCAACTGTGTATTGGAGAACCACCACCACTTTTGTTATATTACTTATCACATTATCTATTTAATTTTTGTGTTTCTGGTTGTTATTTCATGTAATATTGCTTAATCAATAAATAATATTGACAACTTTTGTAAAAATTATTATTCCAATTTTCATGAACATTGTGTATCGCAATTCCCAAAACTATATATATTTGGATAAAATGTATTCAAACACTTTTGTTTTTCAAAATTTTCATATCTATTATTCCTTTACTATAATATTACTCTCTCTCTCTCTCTCTCTCTCTCTCTCTATATATATATATATATATATTTATAACATTAATGCAAAGCAGTCATGTTTTATGGTTCGCCCTTTTGCTTATATATCTTTCTATGTGTGATACATCAATAATTTTTTGAATGGTTGACCTTTAATTTGCTTTTCTATTATTATTTGTTTAGGAGCATGATAATCGTTTTTTCGTATATGATCTGTTATAAATACATAGTTACTACCTAAACATGATTGAAATAATTAAGGAGAACATGTGACCAGTTTGACAGCATTATGGAATACCCACCAGACAATTGGATGGTTACATATATCAATTAGACATCATGTGACCGGTTAAGGTTGTAGTTTGTATGTAATTAGGATATAATATCTCAATTTTTTTTCCGATAAGCACACAACTGTGAGCATATCTTGAGCATATATACTAATATACATCACCACACTTTTACCATATCAGCAACATAACATCAATCATAATAATACACATAGCAAATTAAAATACGGTGATGTGTATTAGTATGCTAAAAATATACTTAATGTGTGTGCTCATGAGAAAAATATTGATAATATCCTCTCTTGAGAATTTCTAGATTTCTTAGTGTATAAATGTATAAGCTACTGGTGTTTATTATACAATTAAACCTTCTGTTTTTTTTTTTTTTTTGGTATCCATAGGTTTCCAGGTCAGCTTGCGCACACTTCGACTAATCCCACGAGGCCCTGAAGTTAATAACCGGGTAAACCTCCAGTGGCCCAAAGATAAATGTGGCTACCAGGGATCGAGCCCAGAACATCCGAGTTTACGGCTAGACCATTGGCACGACCCCTAAGTTAGAGATTATTAGAAGTAGAAAGTATTTTGTTAAATTCAATGCAATTATATGTGACAAATAATAGATCTGGCTAGTGATTTGATTGTAATTAGGATTATTAACCATAGTTAGTCTTTAAAATGAAATTGCAATTTGTTTTTTTTTATATATCACTTATGTTGCAGCCATTGGAACCTAACAAATTACACTTGACATCGGTAATAAAAGAAGTTGAGCAGGCTCAAAAAGGATGTAAATTATTTATTTTGACTTGCAATGATTCTATGAACTTTCGCAAATTAGAAATATATGTAATATTTCTAATTTTGAACGGTAGACCGAGTCTTTGACTTGTTTTAGAAACTATTATATGTATATTAGCTCCTTATAAGCTCATTCTGGAATTATATGCTAATTTTGATGTTACACATATTGTGAAAAATAATTATATTATTGTTAAATTACTTTGAATGTTGATTATTGCTTAGGGTTTGTATATTTCGTAACACTGTAATCATGCAACCAAAAAGATGAGGTGATAGTGCATACCGCAGTTGTTCATGCATGGTCGACCTAATGTGTCTCAGGTGAACGCATGCAACGCTTCGCCTTCGGGGATTATTGCGGCCTTCGGTCCCATTTGGGACTCTTAATTTCATTATCTCTTACAAGTTCATTAATGTTTTTAGGGATGTTCCATCGCCATCCCTGTTGTTTATATAATTATCAATTCAATCCTTGTTATTTATTTTGGATCAAAAAGGTCATTGTTTTATTTAAATATCGAAAAAGTCCCTATTGTTTCAAATATATTGTTACTCTATACCTTTTTTAGGATAAATAACTTCATTTGACATTTTAAGATTATATCCTAAAAACATTTTTTCGATGCAATATTTTAATCAATTACTTCTATATCGTATCCAAAATTTCCATTTCTGTTTGCTTCAAAAGCATTAAATAATATAAAGATTAATAAGTAATTAAAAATTAATTTCCGTGTTCGAGTAGTATCCCACTCTTCGAAATATCAAGCCCACCAATAGATATTGCCTGTTTTACCCTCACGAATTTGTTTCGGATCATAGGCTTCATGCAAGCATCCTTCACCTATGACTTAAAATGGGTCTACTCACTCGCTAGCGAAGGATATAACAATCTTCCCCTTTTCGAACCTCGCATCCACGTCGTTTACCGAGCATGCTGTGATACCATTTGTAATGGTCCAGGCCCACCAAGTATATATATATATTGTCCATCCCGCTTTATGTAAGCATTCTTTACCCATGGCCCAAAACACATCTACTTAGTTATGAGAGGTCGAGGCTTATATACAAGTCATGGACTTCATTCACTAGCGATATGGGATGTGACAACATAGCTAATGAATTTAAGTTGGTATATATAATAGCAGGCCAATCCTATTTGATCGATTTTGTTGGCTATATCCAATCTAAGAGGACACGGGTCAACAAATCCTCCTGAGCTCGGTATAAGTATAAACTCAGATTAACAATAAAATATGATCTCACATTACATTAAATATGAAAACCGTGAAATGGATTTAAATCTAATTACATATAACTTCGAAGAAAATAGTACTTAGAAGATGATTAACAGAACTAGCTCCCTAATCCCTTATTGATGATGACATATCTTACTAATAACGTTAAATTAACCAAATCATTTACCCAAATTTATGTCCAAATAATGTGGCATACGAGTTGTAATCAATACATTGTCAATGATATATACGTTAATTACAACTCATATATCACATCATATGGACAATCTAGCATTATTTTTTGTTTAACCGCACATATCATGTAAGGGACGACGGAGTCACGTTGAAACTGGCATTGATCAAAGAGTGGGCAATATAGCGATAAGCAGCCTCTGTCAAGTGGATACCATCCCAATTGGCATAAGTGTTTGGATCTTCACAGGCTTTCGATCCAATGTGACCACACCTTGCTGAGTTATTAAAATTATATGGGCCTCCCCCTCCACAACAGGCTGTTAGGGTCCCGCTGCTAAATCCTACATTTAGAGTTCAAACAAACCCTCATTAGTGTTTTTATATACATATATACTACCGGATTTGCCGGGAACTCGAACTTAAAATATTATCAAGATGAATGAACGTCTTTTACCACCAAGTCACATTGAACGGTAGTCCTGATTAGTGTTTTGAACAATTTACTTGCATTTTATTACACAACCCACAATTAATATCCATTCATTAAAATTTAATTGTTCAAAATTAAGTAATTGATATGATCATAAAATAAATGTGTTTGATAAGTTACCATAATGTAGAGGTGCATGACTGAGGCGCTTGGCAGGGGCATAGTAGTCTGCGTAAATAATGTTAGCATGAGGATACTTTTCTCTCAATTTCTGCAAGGCCTTCTTCAGCTGATTGTTATGGTACTTTGCAAATGCATTCATCGCCTTCAAACACCCATTTCTCGGATCGTAATCGCCTTTGTTAGGGCTCTGGAACAAAGTTAAGTATACCGCCGAGCACCCGATCGGCAAATTTCCCGGCACCACTAGCTCCACTGCTCCTTCCTCTATCAACAACTTTTAACAAAAATTCCAAAACACATTAAGGAACAAGAAAAATGACAACTCTTTTTTTATTTAAATTACATAAGCGTCCTCCTCGTATTATGTATACTTGAGACCGTCACCCATGAGGAATTGTTCTTAAAAGACACTTATGGTTTTAAAGTTAGTCTTTACTTATTTATATCACATACTAGTATTGATTTTAATCGACGTGGGAGAAAACCCCTAACAAGTAACAACAAATGTTAATCCTTAAATTATGCTTAAAAAAAAAAAAAAAAAAAGACTTTAATTTGATAATCGGTGCGATGTGGATGTAACATACACTGGTGGCATTAGTAATTGCTTCAACAACTAACGGCACAGATGCCCGAAGTTGTTTAATGTTTCCACCAACAAAAGCTGCATAATTATAGTCATTCCCACCTATCTCTCCCACGAAAAAAAGTGATTTCTTCAAGTAGTTGTCACACTCTGTAAATGAAAATCAAAAAGGAAAAAAAAAATTAATCAAACACTTTACGTTAGAGCAATAATAATGGTAAAGATATATAGTTTATTCAGCCCGACAATATCTCATATTCGAGTCCCGCATGTGGTATAAAAGAAAATAAAAAAATAAAAAAGTAAAAAACTGTTAGGGTTTCTATTTAGTCATAGTGATCACCTTGTTTACTGGTACAAAGAGAAGATTTGAGCTTCTTGAACCAATCAATCTGAACATTCAAGGAAGAATTTGTCCACAAAATAGCTCCAATCTTTTTCTCATAGAAATATTCTGCGTCCATAGCAGTAGCTCCTGCAACAGCAAAGTTCGCACCATGCTCGAAAGCTTGACCTTTCTTCAATGCTAGATATGGTGGCAGGTATGGCAACCGGAATGCCTCGGCTGTAATTCAATAATTAAAATCAATTTATAAATTAAATGAATGTTATAAATATTTAAGTTAATAGAGACATTATCAAACTGGTTCAACGATTTGGACAGTAAAGAAGAGAGCGACTATTATATAAGTACCAACAAAATCAATGATAAGGCGTCCGTCTGAGCACCGGCCTGTTGGGTGTCGGAAGAAGGTTTCGCCATAAGGGAGCTTTCCGATGACCGGAAATGAAAGGGCACCGGAGAGAAGGAAATTGCCGGTGTCACTCAGAGAGTCACCGAAGTTGAATATTGCCTCATACCGTAGAGGACTAGTGGAGACCGTACTTGCCAAGAAACACAATAAAGCAAAGAAGAGAAAAGCTTTCATGATCATGATTCATGAATGAAAAATAATAATATAATCTGTGCAGATAAATATATAGATATTGTTTTTGGCTTGGAGCTGTTGATCAATCGTAACGATTTATTGAGATAGTTGAGTTGATGAAGATCGAGCCTTAATTGCAGGCAACCTTCTACTAGAATTTGCGTCTTATTAATATATATCACATCATATTGTATTTTATTACAGGATGTTGTGACTTGTGATTGTGAGTTAACTTTTTGACTTTATTAAAGTGGTCCTGTGTATTCTCACAAGTTCACAACTCAAAATTAAATTGACCAAGAAATATTAATGGATTCACAAGTCATAGCAAATAGTAAGTTGTATTTTAATTATTTCAAAACAAAACATTATTTTGTTATATACCATCTACTGACTGAACTTGGGAATATTAATGGATTCAATGATAGTTCTTTACTTCTTTATTAGCTATGTAACACGGATACGGATACGGGTATGGGATATGAATACGGTACGATACGGGGATACAATAAATCTCCCAAAACTAAGAAACGGATACGGTAGGATACGTCAATTAAAATAATATATATATATATATATATATATATATATATATATTTAAAAAATAATAATACATTAAAACATATTTGATAATTCATTCAAAATCAAAACATATTCAAAATCCAAATAAAACATACCAGTCACATAACTATATAAGTCATAACAATGTAACATACTATAGGATCCAAATAGAACATGTTATATAAGTCGTAATATATTACAAAATCCAAATAAAACATACGTTACATAAGTCATAACATATTACAAAATCCAAATAATACATAAATAAAAAATAAAAATAAAAATAAAAATAAATAACTCAAAACATATTCTAAACCCCTAATTAACTTTATTATCATCATTCACATTGTTAAAGGATCTAAATAATTCGGCCTCTAACTCTAATTCATCAAGAGAAAAGTTCTCAGTTTCAAGTATCTTGGTATTCTCCATATCCATGGAATCAAAACCAAAATTTCTTTATAATTTCATTTTGATCCCTAAATTTTTGAAATTATAATTTGACCCCATTTTATACTAAAATAATTATAATATTACCCCAAACGTATCCTCCCCGTATCACTTTGTATCCTTTATGTATCCCCCAAGTATCCTCCAGTCAAACTTATGAAAACGTCAACGGATATACCATTTAACATATCGAATACGTATCCTGCTCCAAACCAAATACAAGTTGGAAATGAGTTACCTACACCAAATGAAGTATCCGTACTTCCTAGTTTATTAGCAAGCCACATTTAACAGTGATAAGTTATAATTTGTAGACTCGGTTTAATTTGTTATTTCCAAATGCCCTTAGGCCTTAGCTAATTTCAAAATAAATAGTTTTGCAAATATTTTGGGTAGGTGAGCTGTAAACCCTTAGATTGGTCCTCTTCAAAATGGCCTACTATTCTACTAACAAGACTTGACAAAAATTGATTAATTTATTGTGTTGATGTAAGCAACCATACAAGTGTTGCTAAATCAAAAAATCCCGCCCATATACGCTAGCACTAGATTTTATCCTATGTTCTTTAACTTTGGCAGTTGATGAAGTGTTGAACTGCAATTACTGAAAAGAAGAAAACGCTAATTGAACTATTGAAGGCATCAAAGAAATGTACAGCTTTCAAATTCCTATCACCCACTACGTGGAAAGAAAAAAAACCCTAGAACAAATCACATTTTGGATTGGCATTTCCAATTTCAGTTTAGTTTTTAACTTCATTTGTCGACTAACAGAATCGTTAGTATTACTGTATCTAAAATAAGAGTTGTATACATGCTTGATCAACATATCTGATGATTTATTATTAAAAACTTTGCTCAAATACGTAACGTAGTTGGTCGGAGATTAAAACATGCGGCACAAGCTGTTCAAGAAAGCAACATAAGATGCCTTCAAAAGATTATTAATGGGGATCTCTCAAGTCCAAAACCATAGTTCCCATCAAATAAGCTGGTTCTGCAACTCCAGCAGCAACGAAAATTTCATGAATCGGTAAGAGTCTACTACTCTTGTCGAAATCAAAATTTGTAAGTTGTAACACAAGGGTCCTAAAAGTTTAGTAACTTATAATCCCCTCTTAACTTTGGTTGGCAAACTTAACTCCCTTCTCTATAGATGACTTCAGCTCTGGTTTGAGACTCTCGAGACCTTCCTTTTCATAGTCGGAAAGAGGACCCAGCCCGAGGACTTCCTCCACGCCATTCTTTCCCAGCCTCACCTGCACCATCAATATGCAACTCGTAAGTATAACAAAACATCTGTCATCTGAATGTATAAAATAAACCAGTAAGCATTTAAAGTTTAAACAATTTGAATTTTAATCACCTTGGAAGCAAAGAAAGGTAACTCGGTGATAGTTGATTGCACATAAGAGCATTCAACAATATCCGGAACTCCATTAAGCCCCTTCAAGCAAGCATCAGCAAAAACGGCTCCAGCGTATCTGCAACATACATGACCAGTCAACTTTCAAAGGCATAAACAAACCACTTCAAAATCTTTGGACCTCTGTGCATGTGTGTATTCATCTTTAAAAGGGAGCAACAAAGAACTTTGCAGTTTTATTCTGTCTGTTGATTGACAGAGGAGGGTTGGAGTATTATACAGATAAACAGAGAATGTTAAAGCTCATGCATTTCTTTCACTAGAAAAGTCATGTAGCAGTTCTAACTTTTGACGATGGCGGAGGGAATCATTCAGATCTTTGATATAGAATGCGGATAAAGTTAACTCCTTCAAATTACAAGGAAAACAACTGCATCTCTTTCTAATAATCTAATACAAGTAACCACACTGTAATTTCTAATTGTATTGTGATGATTTTAAGATTTTCATTCCTAGAAGTTGTATATTTTTCTCACGAAGTCGTGATTTGCCTTGGCTGCCTAAAAATTATGATGTAAACTCTCTGGAGATTCATCAAAATCTGACCCTAAAAAACTAATTCCCATTTGAAAGCATGTTTCCAAGAAAATTCACTAAAGAAGAAGATATGCTAGAGCCACTTAAATTATCAGAAGAGAAACCTACTAGTTTCACAAAACAAAACAGATGTGAATCTACACTTACGCCATTGACAATGTTGCAGATCCCTTTCCAGCCTTTGCTTCCACAACTTCTGTCCCACCATCCTGAGTCCTCTTGGTAAGAGCCTTGATATCTTCATCCCCCAAACTGTTGGATTTAGGGGTGGCCTATTGGTATTCCAAAAAAAAAAAAAGAGCATGTCATCTAACCTAACAAAAGAATCCCAAATATATATCATATCACTTTCAAGAAGGAAGATGAAGGAGGCAAAGAGAGGTACCTGAGAGAAGAGAGGGAGAATAGTGACGCCGGCATGACCCCCAACTACTGGTACATTAACCTCTGCAATGTGTAGAGACAGGATAACACATTAAAGTCAAAGACAAGCAATTCCACAGAAAGTTCATCACTTTCTCTTAAATCCAAAAGTTCATCATTTCCACAGACAAGCATTTTCACCAAACTGTTTTATTGTCAAAAATATGCGAAAAAAAATCCAAACGTATAATAAGACAAAAAATGAAAACCAACCTTACATGTTATGCATTACAATTTTATGGTAACTTGTTTGTTAAAAAAAATGTTCTCAACCGACTCATAAAGTATCGACATCAATTCTTTGGAAGTTGAAATATCAGATCCTGATTCCCAAATAATTAAAGCAATATATTTTTAAAATTGCAGATTTCGTTTGTACAGAAAAATAGAACCAGGAAACCATTAAGCAAGCACACAAAATTTGATGAACATATCGTATGAAAGTGATTGTGGCATTGATACTACAAGATCAATATAAATTGGCATCGATAAATAAAAGATGGAGCCAACATACAATCAGGTCAGATAACAAATTGAGCCAACTGACTAGTGACTATATCATCCTAAAGCAGTCCAAAGAAGGTAAAAGATATGATTCTATCAAATCACAAAAATTGAACTCTTCCTGAACACCAATTCCCTCCCCAATTCTAGTAATCACCCAAGCAAACAAATGACAGAACAAATAAACCTCTAATGTCAAAGGGGGAAAAAAAGCATACCAGCTACCGGTACTTTAGCCTTCCCAGCATAAAAGGTTTTAGCTCTAACAACATCAAGTGTTGTCACTCCAAACAGCTTCTTCTCGTCATAGGTCCCAGCCTTCTTGAAAACCTCAGCAGCAATTGGCACTGTGGAGTTCACTGGGTTGCTGATCATATTAACCAATGCCTAAACCCATCCAATATAAAAAGTTTAAAATCATCAATATATCATCAGATAAACAAGAGATGTTAATAACATCAAAAGCCACCGAAAAAGAACAAAAGGGTGTGGGGCTCACATTGGGGCAGTACTTAGCAATGGCTATGCATAAGGATTTTACTATGCCAGCATTGATGTTGAAGAGATCATCACGAGTCATTCCAGGCTTTCTTGGAACACCAGCTGGAATTATCACAATATCCGATCCTTCCAATGCTTGCCCTAGTTGTTCTTCACCTGCATACCCTGCAACCTGACAACAAATCCCGAAATTACAAGTGAATAAAAGGCAAAAGTAATGTAGTTTTCGAAGCTAAATTGATAAACTAATGGAATTATGAAAAAAACTTATGCTTTCCCTATTTTCGGTTACCCAAACACAAAACCAAACTAACCAAATCAAATAGCTACATCAAGCCAATGAAATGTAGAGGTTTTATTTCAAAATCCCAACAATAGAAATTGAACTTGAAACTTTGAATTTTTTTCATTTTCCCACCACAGTTTCCCGGAAACCACACAAAACCCAAGAAAACTAATCCAAAAATTCCCTAATTTAAATATTGATTTACTAAATCTGCTAATGAATCGACATAACAGAACGTATCAAGTAAAATAAAATAAAGATCTAAAAATCGAATCCCAGACCTTCAATTCTCTCAACAAATGCACTTAAAAGCTCAACAATTTCTACTTCTCAATCACTTAAAACAATCAATGTGTTAAGATCTAATAGCAAACCACTAACACTAAACATCAAAAATGTCAACATAAAAAAGAAATCCTTTTTATTGAAAAATCGATAAAATACATGGAAAAGGAAAGAGAAATGAACCAAACCTGAGCTCGGGAATTGATGTGGCTGACATCAGCAGCGACACCAGGAGTATTAGCAATATCGTAGAGGGAGAGAGAGGAGACGAGAGGATTGAGCTTCATGAGAAGCGATAGAGGCTGACCAATCCCTCCGGCGGCACCCAAGATCACAACTTTGCGTTCGGGATGAGACCCGGAGGAGTAGCACGATCTGCTCATCAGACGCGACGGCTCTGTTGTGGTTCTTCTCAGAGCAGCTCCGGCAGATCTCAACATAGCTGCTGCTTTCATTTTTGATTCTTCTTTTTTTCTCTTTTTTTCTCTTTTTTTTTTTTTTATAAAATTGACTGGAGAGTAGAGAGAAATGAGAGAGCCGTGAAGAATTGAAGTTAAAAAGGGAAGGGGGAGATAAAAGTACTGATTTTCGAGGAGTAAGCTAAGATGACGTGGGCAATCGAGTACGACACACTTCCTTGTCTTCACTTCAAAAGTTTACTGCTTGCTTTTCACTACTCCACTAACTTGTTTTTATTTTTTTTTTTGCACTTTTTTTACTTTTTTCAAGTTGTGATTGGATGCTCTTCAGCACGTGCAACCGATGTTAATTAACGTGGTTAATTTTTCTTGCAACCAACTTTTTTAGTCACTAGTCACTAGTCACTATGGTGAGTATGAAATTCACAGTGATTAATAAAGTAAATAAAAATTTTATTCCTATTTTTTAAGATACAAGAGTTTATATAGGACAAGCCAAAAAAAAAAAAAAATGTTTTATGTAAGAATCTATTGAAAAAAGATAATAAATTTTTATTAAATTGTTGAATTTTTAACATGCAGGCTTTAGAAAAAAAAAGATACATAATGGGTTACTGATTTGTCGAGTCATACCAAGATTGGGTAATACAAAAGCGTTATAGCCGTATAGGTATGTATTCAATGAGATAAGGTTGATCCAATGGTAAACTCCTCATACCTGCATCACATGATTATGGGTTCAAGTCATCCGCCCTTTCTTTTAAGGGTTATGCAAGCACATAGTCGAGAAAACCCTCTTTCTTTTCTTCTTTATTATTATTTTTTTTTTGGAAGTATTACAAGAATTATTACAATAGGGTTGCCGGGACCTGTTGAGATTAAACAATACATGTGCCGGGACCTGTTGAGATTAAACAATACATGTGCGGTCTGGATATCTACTCTCACAGCCCGGGAAAAAAACTCCCCACACATGCTTGTAAAATGCACATTGTGGGATTTGAACACCTCACCACTTATATGGAAAGGAGGTGAACTACCAGTTCTGTTAAGAGGTGATGTCTCTTTCTTTTATTTGTATAAAATGCCTAGTGATTTTAGATGAATCTTAAAAGGTAACTTATAAACAATTTTAGGGTTAATTGAACTAACTTACATTAACTTTATTGGATCTAGCAAGATTTCAAAAAGATGCCCTAAATTAACATAAACACCCCTTGCCATCAAGTCAATCCGTTAACTTTAGCGGTTGATTAACCTTGACCAATGAAAAACCAAATATACATCTGTCACATCATTCCAGACATAAATACTTTTAATTAAAAATGATAAAAAATTTATTAAAAAAAAGGATAATATATCGGCCGCTTACGAAAACATCCTCAGTTCGCGGAGAAGCTTCTTCTACGAATTGTAGGAGGTCGATCTCCAAGATTGGTGAAGATCTCTTGCGGTATGTAGGAGATTGTCAAAGATCTATTGTTTCATACTCTATTGCTGGTAGATTTCATACTCCATTGCTTGTAAATTATCTTTTAAAAAATAATAATAATAATAATTTGATATTTCAATTTTAATTAAAAAAATATTTTATGTTTAAGATGATGTGGCAAGGGTATATTTGGTTTTCCAATGGTCAAAGTTAGTCAACCTTAAAGTTAACAGATTGACTTGATGGTAAGGGGTGTTTGTGTTAATTTATGACATCTTTTTAAAATCTTGCTAGAACCACTAAAGTAAGGGTAAGTTAGTGCAATTAACCCACAATTTTATAACCCTAAATATTTTTAAGTAAATTATAGAATTCACCCCTATTGAAAATGTCATGCCACTAAGGTCCCGACTACTGACAAGATTACTTCCAAAAAGAAAAGGTCAAAAAGATTGATTGAAACTTCATAATCCCAAGCAGAAAATACAATCACCAGCTGATGATAGTCCATCTTGGTTATATAACTCAAGACTGCAACAGTTTTCCATAAAAAAACTGAGGACTGCAACAACCTAATTAAGCCAAAATCATACAAAAGTAGTTTGAATTGCAGTTGTATCCACCTCCAACATAACAAGTAGCTCCAAAATGCTTCACAACAATTAATGTCTATATACCAACACAACAACAAATGCATCAACAACAAGATTGACAAATCAATGCAAGTTAAAAATCAAATTCCAGAGAAAAAAACTCCATCAAAATCCAAGTTGCAGTGAGCAGGAACTGTGAGATGAGACTAACTTTATTTATAAACTAGCTGTTTGCTGTTAAAGTAGTGTTAAACTATAGACAACAACCATGTTCATCAACATACAAAGGGCTTAATAAAAACATCAACTTGCAGCGATTAATCACATCATCTCAAGCAATAAGCAATAAGCAATAAGCAGAATGTTGCGACCAGATTGGTAGAAAAACACATCTAAACTGACCAACTCACTTCTCTCTCTTATTTATATTTCCGATACATGGGATTGAGGGACATTGTACTACAGTTCATACCGGCAGGTAGTAGAATTCTGAGGTTTGAATTCTGCAAACTTCATGGTGTTATTGAGGATTTGGAGGGCGGCTGTTGGCAGCAGCAACGCGGGATCCCCACTCCAGGAGCTCTTTGCTGGTGTCATCCTTATGCACCAAAATTTCAATAAAACATAGAGAATCTTTTTCTTCCCCTGTTGCTGTCTCGATTGCTTTTGTTAGTTCATCCTCGTTTGTTACCTGTATTTCAAGACCGGATTAATCACGCTACTCTAAAAACGAAGATTACTATATATTGGATTTAGACACCATCTTTTCATTTGTAACATGAGAAAGCATATTATATAATATATAATTGTAGGTACGTGAGGTGTGTAGTTAAATAAATAAAGTAATGAATCAATTGATCAATTGTGCATCCATATCCTCTTAAACATAATATAAGATAGAAGAAATCGGTTTTGTATATACAAACCTTGGTGGTCCAGCATTTGCCTTCCCCGTTGTGGATGGCATTAACTAGGCCAGTGTAATTCCAGTTCTTAATCACATTGTAAGGACCATCATGAATCTCTACTTCGATTGTATAACCACCATTGTTGATGAGAAATATGATGGTCCTTTGTCCACATCGGATCATTGTTGAAATATCCTGTGCTGTTACCTGAACACAGATAAGGGAACATAATTTACTAACCTAACTCAAAAGGGTATAGCCAAAAAGAAATTATACAAATTTTCAATCATATGAACAGGACTTGTCTTTCAAAGTCCCTAAGTCGAGTAATTTTTGGTCAGAACGGCAGCACTCTTAGACTGTAATCACTATTCCTCTATAACAACTATGACTCCATATAGAATTTCGTTGTTTCAAAATCTTATGAACGGAACAAAATAGTGAAATCAGGCAATTTGAGTGATAAAAGTTGTTTTGTGTCGACAAAAACTACTACATGCCTACTTAAAATCTCTTTGTATTGCTTTCATTGTTACACGAAGTGCTGAGTTGCTTCCTATTGTAAATGTCTTGAACACTTTATATATCAGAATTATGTGATTCACCTGGAAACTCCCATCGCCAATGCAAGCAATCACACGTTTATCTTTGGCAGCCTGAGCATATCCTAGAGTGGCACCAACTGACCATCCAATGGACCCATACTGCATCTGAAATTCATACCTGCAAGGTATTGATAATGAAAAATTGGCAGTCCGTGCTACACAAAATAAAAGTTACAGAGATGCATTGCTAATCGAAGATTCTGGCTTACCCACAATTCTCGGGAAGGCGAAGCTTCTGACAATTAAACCAAGAGTCTCCGGTTTCAGCAATTACTGCAGTGTCTCCACTTAGCATGGCCTGTTAAACATGTTCAGCTAATGATTTTTAGTTTGAATTACTTAAACTTACAACGAGTTAATCAACATTAGCATCACGAAGGTTGTAATTTGTGACTCAAACACACATGCATAGCCTTTTATTATATCATGACATTAATGCATTACCTGAATGTGTTTGAAAAGAACATTGACTCTAAGAGGTTCATTTTGCTCACGCCTGAGCGGGACGCCTGGAGGGACATAGATCCGACGGTAATTCTCTAGAGCCGTGCTGTTTTTCTTTAGCTTCTTGGCCAATGCACTCAAAAATTCAGCCATGAAAACCCAGCCAAGGGAAGGACCGTTGCCTATAGTCACACGATTAGGCTGAACTATGACAGATTTCTCCTTCTTGATCAGCAATGAGTATCCAACAGAGCTGTAGTCATTGAAAATAGGACCAACGAAAACATAAGCATCAGCAGACTCCACGATCTCCCCACAGAAGCTGGAACTGACAGCACCCCAGTATGTCCCAATGAAGTGGGGATGGTGCTCTGGCACCAGCCCTTTACCGGAGGGCATAACGGCTATGGGAAATCCACTGGCTTCTGCAAACTCCATAAAAGCCTTTTGTGCCCCTGCCCCCCTTAGCTTCGGCCCACCCACAATGACAGGTTTCACAGCTTTATTCAAAAAATCAGCTGTAGCTTCCACAGCTGCTTCCAATCCCAATTCATTACTCGCCCTGCATCAAAAGTAAAGGGTGGCCACTATGAAATCTCGGCTTTGTCTACCAAAATCTGATATAATTTAGAGAAGATATAGTCTTGAAAAGCATTTATCCTACGTTACATATATATGTTTTCATGAGCAAGATCTAAGAAGATGGGAAGATTGACAGAAAATGCAGTCAGTACATAATAACAATCGATGTAACAGTTTTGATTGCTAAATGAGAATCATTTCAACAATCATGCCATCTTAGAGACTATCAAGCTCTGGTAAAAATCAGACCAACAAGCGAAGTTGAAAATTTTATGCTATTTAAATGTTATGCTACAGAAATCTGATACAATTAACAGAAGATATAGTCTTGAAAACCATTTATCCTACATTACATACAACTTTTTGTCATGAGCAAGATCTAAGAAGATCGGAAGATTAACAGAATATGCAGCGCATAATAACAATCGATGTCACAGCGTCGATTGCTAAATGAGAATCATTTCAGCAATCATACCATCTTTAAGACATTAACAAGCAACGTAGAAAATTTTAAGCTATTTCATATACAGATCAAAATGTTAACTTGTGGTCACTATAATTATAAGCCCCTTCCACACAAAATTCAACAATCAGTTTTTGTTCATCGACAAACTTTAACAAAGTGTCTTAAACCAATCAGAACAAATAAAAAATGTTTCTGCCTGATATATAGTTCATGTAAATGTCTTCTGCACATAACTATAAAGAAATTTCTCATCATTTTCAACCTCTTTATAACTACAATAAATTTGAACTAAACTCAACTTGCTGTCTGTAAAAGTCAACATCAACAGTGAATTTCAAGTCTCTTGCTCAACTCTTCAATCAATCAATCTAACTAAAGCATATAACATATTCATGAAACAAAAATTAGATTCATATAAATTTCAAACTAATAACAAGAGAGTGAACATACTTTGGAACAAGAAAGAACGGCACGGGCTCCCTACAAAAAGTGGGATGAGGAATTCCAGGCAAATTACAGCTTATACTAATATAAACCGGTTTGCTTTCCTTCAAAGCAGTAGAAATCGCCGTGTCAATAAGCTCATGTGCATCATCCAAGTTGTTCACCACAGCCTGTTTACAAAACCACCAACACCATCATCAATACCTCAAATTAACATGAAAAATGTTACATTTTCGCAACAATCACTATCACCATCACCGATACATCAAAATATTACATTTTCACAACAATCAATCTCTTGAAATCATATATAGACAATTAATTACCTGGAAACAAGTGATCGTTTGAAAGCAACGAAGCTCCTGTGTAAAATCAGGCAACCCAATAGTGTGATGCAAGATTCTGTTAGTCCCATAATCATTAGAATTTGGCCCACCAGCTATACATATAACAGGTAAATTCTCACTGTAAGCACCAGCAATGGCGTTGAGCACACTAAGACCACCCACAGTGAAAGTGACCACACAAGCCCCCACGCCCCTGGCACGTGCGTACCCATCAGCCGCATAGCCAGCGTTGAGCTCGTTGCAGCAGCCGACCAAGTTCAGCTCCGGCTCTGACACCAGATGATCCAAGAGCGTCAAATTGAAGTCACCGGGGACTGAGAAGACATCACTGACGCCGATCTCCACCAGCCGGCGAGCCAGGTGGCGGCCTAAAGTGCCACTGGAGACAGGGCCACGGACTTGAGCCGGAGCCGGAGCCGTTGAACCGACAGCGTTTGCAGTTTCCATGGTACAATTTAATCAATACTAGTGATTACTGATACAATTAATCTGTGTGAAAGTGAGTTCCTTTTTTAGTTTTTTGTGATGGGTTTGATGAGAAAATTTATAAAGGTGTGTTGTTTGTATAATTGGTTCTGTTTTGTGTGAACTGTGGGCTGGTTTTTTTGAAGTGGAAAATGAAAAAGGTGGCGACTGGCGACTGGTGAGGAGGAGAAATAAGAAATTGTCAATTGTCAGTGATCGTGAAAAAGAAGCAAACTTGGAAATCGAAACGAGGTGGTTTTGTTGTTGGTTTAGTGATTTAATTAGTATTTAACCAAGATTGGATGCGAATATTTGCCTATTTGGGTTTAATTAATTAAATGAAATGGATAGGACCACCGTTTGAAAAACTGAGGCTTGCTGCGTTGTCTGGTTTTCAAATACGACGACTGTGTCTCTGTCTTTGATTATTATTTATTCTTTAGGGGTGTAATGGTCAATCTCGTGTCAAAATTTCAATCTTAATCTTCCAAGTTGTATGTTATAGACTTTTATAGTGAAATTTTGTTTGTGAGGATTCAAGAGAAGAAAAATCGATTTTCTGCCTGTTTCAGGACAATATCGTTGACCTTTGACTTTCTAACTTCAGTCGGTGACGGTGGCAGATTTCAGGTACTGGACTTTGTTTGTTCTAGAATTTTGACTGCTGGAACTTGGCAGACAATTAAACATAAATTTGAATGGTGGTTCATGAGAAATTGAAGAAAGTTTCAAGCTTTTTTGGGTCCTTTTTTAGCAATCAGTTGTTTAATTGTCTGGCTTCTTGTCACAGTCACCATTGCCTCATGAAACTCCAAATGAAAGGACTTGAAATTTTCAAGAAAGACCTTTCCTTTACCGTTAATTTCTTGTTAGAAATTTTTAGGGCTGGCCCGTGGGGCAGCAAGCCCTGCATTTTACTGGAGCCCCCATTCAATTCAAAGTTAGGCCAACTAAGTTGACAAAGTGTGAAACTACCATAATTTTTTTTATGGGACCCCAACTTTTTGTTTTTTTTATAAGAATTACAACTATTATAATATGATTGTCGGGATCTGTCGATATCTATATGCTTATAATATACGTATGATGGGATTTGAACCTCTCACCGTATATATGGAAGAGATGTACACTGCCAACTATGTTAAGAGGTGATGTACACCCCAGTTTTTATTAATATCAAATTATCAATAAACATTAAATAGATTGGACATTTAAATGTCCGAAGATGGCCTTGGAGATTTTGTTCAAATAACATTATCAATACGGTACTAAATTGTTCAACTTTATTGATCCATTCAACTTTCAAAACCCATCTTCCAACACCTTTGTCTTGATCAAAGCATGGATCTTTTTTTTTTCAAGCATATAAGGCCAAATCTTTTCTCACATGAATTTTGTTGTTGTCAAGCATATGAAGCCAAATCTTTCTTTTAAGACGTAGGAATTTTTTTATTTATTTTATTTTATTTTTTTATCAAATAATTTTGGAGTTTTATTTTTATCCAAAATTAATGTTTTCATTGTTTTTACCAAATAATCCATTGAAGAGATAAATTTATCCCTACCTTTTCTATTTATTTTTATTTTTTAAAACTAGTTTTCCTTATTAAAAAAAAAAATTCAAATTAAAAAAAAAAAAAAAAAGTATGTTGCCTAACAATTAAAAGCATGTCACAACCTCCATTGGAGATCTGCGTGACCTCCAATATAGGTCACTAGACACAAAAAAAAAAAAAATGGAAGAAGAGGAAAAAAAATCTGTGAAGAATAAGGAGATTAAACACACCGGAAATTAAACACGCATTGATTAAACACACTAGGAATTAAATACACATAGATTAAACACACCACTGATTTTTTTTTTCTTCTTCTTCTTCGTCATTTTTTTAGACCGGAGGTTGGCGCGAGACATCCATTGAAGGTCTCACTTGGAGGTCTGCAGATCTCTAATGGCCTCCAAAAAAAAATTAAAAGTATTTTTATTTCAAAAACCATTAATGGTATTATTGTCCAAACAGTGGATTGTTTGATAAAAACAATCAAAACACTAATGCTGGATAAAAATTAAAACTCCACTCATTTTATTGTTAGTTTCAATTTTTACCCTTTTTAAAGTATTAAAATAAATTCTGTTATCGAACAAGTTAGAAATTTATTGGATTTACCAAGAACAAACACTACATGTGTAGCCCAGATATCTATTTTTACAACAGAAGATATGTACCCCACAACATTGAAGAGGAATCTCTTTATATATGTTTATAAAATGTGCATGGTAGGATTCAATCCCCACCGGCGCCACCACTGATGTGGAAGAGGAGATGAACTACCAACTGTCACATGTGCTAGGTGCTAATGTATGGAAGTTGTAAGTTATGCATTGACATATCAACAAACAAAATAGGAATTGTTTATTAAATTTTTATTTCTTTAATATATATACCCTAACGACAATATGTGATTGACCTAGACCTGACACGGTTCCGATTCGAACCAGGGAATCGAATGACGACACGTTGTTGCGGTGTCGGTCAAAAGATAAACATTTAAGTTCGACCTCACTAGCGCGAATCACAAAGACTAGCACAGCGGCAAGTGAGGGTATCGTTCCGTAGGGAGGTGGGATTCGCCGATCGTCACCGGTTCTAGCTATTATTACAACACGCCGAGAGAACTCGTGTGTTGCTTGTGCAGAGAAGTAAATAATAATATAAATATATAAATTACATAAACTAATATTTACAGGATAAGATGGAATGGAGAGATGGCATGAAATGTGGTTACTCTAAGAAATGACTCAACCGTGACAATCCTCCTAATTAAGCTCTAGACTCACTTAGTCCCTCAAGACTCACTTAGTCCCTCAATTGTGTAAGTTTATCATAGGCTTGTGCCCCCTTAATTGATCTCTAATCTCTCTCGAGTCTTAGAAATCACATCCACACAATGCATGGATTCATTAAGTACTTTGGGACACACACACGAGCTCTGTACGCTAGCCTAGTGATCTCTCAACTTTCTGGTTATATACCATGGTTATTTCGTTGCGCAACCATGTGGGCCATACTACAACCAATAATTCATTCACAATAGATAACCAAATACAGGATGTCAACCAAGTGAAAGCATTAAGAATACGAAATACACATACAACACGTATGTTAAATGCTTGTGTCCCCTTAATTAATATCTAATCTCTCTCGATATCTTAGAGATTACATCCATGCATAAATGCTTGGATTCATTAAGGACTATGGGACACACACACGAGCTCTACATGCCAGCCTAGTAATCTCTCAACTTACTGGTCAAATATAGAGGATATCACACTGGGCATGTTAATACGAACCACACGATATATAACACACAGCCTAAATATCATCCACAAGGTGGCTAACCGAGTGAAAGCATTAAACAATGAAATACTCCTATAACTACACGAGCACAAGAGGAATTCAGTTTGTCTTTACTCTAGATACGGATTCGGTTTTATCAATGTCCCTAGGATGGCTAGACATAGGAAACAAGTTTACCAAACAAACATGTGAATAAAGTTGGTTGTTATACATTGAGGACATTCAATTTAGGCTAAGGGTTCATTCTTTTGATTTAGAAATTTTCCCTAAATCAATTTATTACCCAATCCGGCCAAGGATGAGCAATTGTGTCTTGATAACAAGACCCATTAAGCATACAAATTGGAACCCAGGCCAATTTAGTAACTAAATGCCAGAACTGAAACCTTTCCCACTCTTTGGAGCTAAATTCTTTAACACCCAAATTACTCTAAACATGACATTTTGGTCATCCACCAACATACAAACAATCATGGGAACTAAATTAATCTACTCATAAATTAAATTACTCTACTCCTAATCCCAATCATGCATACATATCAATTTCGGACCTCCACACACATGGATATTGCAATTAGAGATTAAAACATGTAATTAACAAAGAGTGAACAAAACCCAATTGAATTTAAGCACAAACATACATATATTGCACATGTGAAGGTTTAAAATATTCCCCAAATCGGGGTTACAAATCAAAGATACAAGAAATGCAAAGAAAAGAGTAAAAAGGAGACAACCTTTGAAGACAAACCCTCTAAATAAGCTCCTAGCTTTCCTAGCTCGAATTTGGCTCATATTTCCTTGCAATCTAGTCTAAGATGGATAGAGGAAGTGATAAGGGGGTTATGGAGATGTGTGGTGAGCTCCCATGGCGGAAGAACCTTCATGGGAGCTTGGATCTCTCCTTATTTGGTGGAGAAAATGGAAGAGATGAAGAAAATGGAAGAGAGAAGGATTTGGGCGGAAGAAAGAGAGAGGGAGTTGTGGATTTTGTGTGAGCTGAGAAAAGGGGATATTTGTAGTGTGAGGAGGCTTAGGGCAGAAATGGGGGGGAAGGACGAGATTGCCCTTGCATAAGTGGCTTATTTTAGGGCCTTTATGGGTGGGTTTCCAACAACGCGCACTATTACGAGAACGGGCATAACTTTCTCCACAAACATTGGAATCGCGTTCTATAGGAACCGTTAGAAAGAAGACATATGGGGATTTCCAACAATAGTAGCAAGAAATCTAATTCATTCTAAGGAGGGAGATATGGCCCTCAATAGTTGAGCATTCTGCAGAAAGATTTCTTCAAAATTCCGCCTTGAATTCGGTGCCCTAATTCAGCGCGCTAGGGCGCCGAATTGTAAAATGATGAGTTTTTGTCCCATTTTCAGTGGCCCCTAACCGCCAAAACAAGGGTGCCGAATTCAACTTTTAAAAATTGCACTTTTACCCTAATATTTCTCCATTTCTACACTTTAGTCCCTCAACTGGAAAATAACCTGAAATACTTATTTAAACATATTAAATACCCGGTTTTACCTGGGAAACAAGCATAAAAGATGAAAGTAAGGGGCTACACATCGTGTAGAAATAGGAGTTATCACCAAACCGGAACCGAACATTAAAAATCGAACCCGAAATTGAAAAATCGGGTTCTGGTCCGATTTCGATTCCAGTTTTCACGGAATCAACCAGTTCAAACTAGACTGGAACCGACAGTTCCAACAATTTTTTTTTATAAATCCTAAAACTAAATCCCTAAATCCCTAAATCCTTCTTCTTCTTCAACCGTCAGGTCAGATTCTTCTTCTTCTTCTTCTTCTTCAATCTCTTCTTCTTCTTCTTCTTCTTTAGTTCTTCTTCTTCTTCGATCAAGGGTTACTGCAACATCATTGACACGAAGAAGATCCAAGCAAGACTATCGATTCTCATTTCCCTTTCTCGATCAATCCAAGAAAGAAGACGAAGAAGATGACAGATGAAGAAGAAAAAAGAAAGAAGAAGATGATGATCGATCCAAATCTGGGTTGATTTGGGAGAGAGAGTGATTTGGGTTGATTTTGTGTTGTGTTGTGTTGATTTGTGAGAGAGTAGAGACTAAGTCACTAAGAGGGAGACATTGAGACACGGTATGTGATTGAGTTTTTTTTTTTTTTTTTTTTTTTTTTTTTTTTTTAAAGGTTCAAAATCGTTGGAACCGGCGATTTTGGAACCGAAACCAAAACTGGAACCGTGTCAGGTCTAGATTGGCCCTTTTGTATGTCTCTTACACCCACACTATGAGTTGTAAGTTCAAATTTCTCTCCCTCCCCATACCCGTTATTATTATTATTATTATTATTATTATTATTATCGAAATATTACACTATTACATAAATTCGAGTTTTTTTGGGAAGTGGGAGGACTTAAACCAACAACTTTGTGGTGCATGTGTGAGGAGTTTACCACCGGACCAACCTAATCTCGTAATACCCTAAATTATTTTAGTATTTCAAAAACAACATGGCCCTATAATATCTATAAAATATATATATATATATATTACATAAATTCAGATATTTTTTAAAAATAGGAGGACTTGACCTTACGATATTGTGCTATAGGTACGAGGGGTTTTATCTTTGACAAGGAAATTACAATTAAAAATAAAATAAAAATATGGCCCTATAATATTTACAATTTTCAAGTAACTCCAAGAAATTCACAAAGATTCAATTTTTATATCTTTAAAACGCTTGGATTTTCTCACCCACTCTACCTAACATGGACTGGACATACCAATTAGTTGATCTGATAACACAAAAGACAAAACCTGAAAATGGATACAATAATAAAACTTGTAAAAAAGAATAAGATGAACTGTTTCAATAGATCAAATTTACAGGCCAGAAAAATAATGAAGAAAAATAAATAATAAGATACCTAATAACTCAAACTCCAAAGTCAACTACATACAATAACTGAATCCCATAACTGGAAACAGAATTCCAAACCAATGAATGATAATATCAATGAGAAAATCTTGAAACCAGAACTAACAAGGGATCTGTTCAGTGAACCACTTCATGACCGAAATGGGTGCTCTGATCAAACCCAGTGCAAACTCCACCAAAACAGTCACGCAAAAGCAGCACGGACATATACAGCTCAAGAACAACCTGCATATCACATAATAAAACAACCCCATCTCAATAATCACTAATTCAAGAAAAAAAAAATAACAGAGAGAAAATGATGAAAAAAAAGAGAAACTGAAACTGACCCAACAATCCAAACAACGATTCCGATGAGACAGATGATGAGAGAGAGGAAGGCAAAGGGCAGGCCCAAGAGGAACCCCAGAGGTCTGCATCTACAGTCATCGTCACAGCACATATCTTCTTCTTCTTCTTCTTTTGAGTTTCTGGGTTTATTTATTTATTTATTTGCTCTCTCTCTGTCTCTGTTTTATGCGATTATTTAACGATATTGAGTTGTTGACGGAGGAAACAAAAACAAATAAAAACACGGACTTGAAAACAATAAAGTGTGTACATATATATAGATAACATAATAATGTCTGCCGTTTACACAAAGCATAAAGCCACCATCGTTGAAGAGAAACAACGACGGATGACCAACCAATACCATATTTCCACGTTGCATCATCGATGAACCTTCCTTGAAGAGTTGAAGTATAATTTTATTTTTCTTTGAATTGCTTACAAATTTTTTATTGCTAATTTTATGCATTGCCATGCCTAAACTGCCAGCTATTAAGCTATATATATGTATATTTCGTCTGCTGACAAAACAAAGGGAGAATTTTCAATTATCTAGGGATTTCATGGATTTGATACCTCATAGCATACTAATAGATAGTTAAAATAAATTAATTGAACATTAAAATAATTCAAACCGACCAAATAGATGTAGATTGTATTAAAGTCCCCAACAAGGGCCGACTAGGCGCTGCCTAGTCCCTAGTTGGCGGTCTGCCACCCCGTCTAGGTGGTTTACCATCTAGTTGGCCTAATCAGTCAAAGTCAATGACTGGTCGCCGTTGATCGATTAGGTTGACTTTTTTATTGACTTTTTGAAATTTGATTGAGTTTATTAGATTTTGTTTAGTTGTGTGTGGATTTTGATTCTCAATATTGAGTTTTTTGAAATTTTATTTTCAATTTAAGGTTCAATATATGAAATAGTATGAACATTTACTCAATTACAATAAAAAAATATATTAAAAAATTCCGATCGACCACCCGTCTAGTCCCCGATTAAACGGGCTAAGCGCTTAGCGCTTTCTGCAACACTGGTATTAACTAATTTAATTGATCATTAAAAACTCTACTCGTAGGCCGTAGCTACAAATTAAGATAAATATAAGCATTTATGGATGAGTAACTATTCTTAATGTTATGCCCATAAAGTCTTTACCGAGTAGTTGTACATCTCCTACCTACTGAACAATAAATTATAAAAAATCAAATGTGGGAAGACATTTCTCTACTGTGGAAGTAGGAGAAAATCTGGCATGTATCTAATGCAATGCTTTATGGGGTGCATGTCACGTGTCAAGGAAAACCAATCACATGAGTTTTTTTGCCACATGGCATGCACTTATTGGTTATGAACTGGGGCGCAAAGAGGGGGAAGCAGGGCCATGACCTGCCTCCTTAAAACAAATTAAAAAGATTTAGGCAATTACATTTAAATTTTAAAATGTTTTCATTTTGGCCCCCTAATTTTTTTATTTTATTTTTTTGTTACTATAATGACCCCAAACTAAAATTTCTGACTTCGCCTCTAGTTACGATGCATAGCATCCTATTTATAGAAGGTTTTCCCATGGAAATAGATACCCGGACTGCATTTCGTAATGTCAGTTTAAAATAGAAAACAGAAAAAACTATTCTTTAATGTTAGTTGACAAGATTTAAATTAATGGCGAATTTGATGTATCCAGCTAAAAAACTGAGGCAATTGTCACTTCCACTAAAAGGCCTGCATTATTTTATTGAAAAAGTGAAGACATTAACAATTCTATGAAGGAATTATCTTAGCAAAGAATAATAGTTTCAGGGAAACTGCTAATCAGAAACAATCAAGCTTATATGATTAGCAATATATCTACATAACTTTTGTCTCTGTCTACTGCATTACTCACCTGTATCACTTGCAGTTCTTACGGCGAGGCATCGGGCATCTTAAGCAACTGCACTCCGTTAGCTCCTCAGATTAATCAAACTTTTCTTCTCATCTGCTTGAGCATACCATGGATTCCAATGAATTTTGTCCCACCCTATATCAGGTAGTGGCACTTTCCATTGTGTGAACTTCCTTAGCTTTCAGGAAATTTCAGGAAATTTTACTTAGTGTGGATAATTCTGATGGAATACCGGCACTTTATGAACTCTTGATCTTAATCTCCTTTCCTTGCGTCTCTAGATCTTAACCATCACTGCCGACTCCCTGGACAAAGGTTCAGAAGCAATGCTTGCAAAGCAAGTCAACAATAGAATCCATTTTCATTCAATATGGATTGAAAGAAAATTACAAGGCATTATTCTGGTGTCTAAACACAGTGGAGAAATCACAGTATAACTCGGAAAGTTTTGATTTTGAACAAAAACAGTCTGTCATGTGTATTGCCTAGACCTCATCTCCCTAGCTGCTAAAAACTGCCCCTCTCATTCCCAGACAGTAAGAGATTCCTCTGTCCACGTCTTATTCGGATGGAAAACAAGAATGCAGGAGGAAGAGACTCTCAACCCGGAGAAGAAGAATACATAGGTCAGAGGGTCAGACATGCTCTAAGAACTATATCTTTAGGTATTAGCAAAAGCTCTAAAGTTTTAGCAAGAAATTTCATGAGGTCAGTAGTCTTCCACATGAGCCAATATTCATTCTACTATATAATCAGATAATTTAATCTGAATAATGATGGTGTGATGCAGTTATCTTAGGGATGACAAAATGACTCATGTAATGACTTTGAGAATACCTCTTCAGTCTTCCCACCCAACATGATAGTTTACATCTTTTTCCATTGTGAAACTTTATAAACCACTCTCACGAGTCACGCCCAACCCAACTGTAGCCAGTATCTTTCAGTATACCTCTCAACTTCATACCCTCCCTAAGTTCACTTACATTGTCCCACTTCCCAGCAGCTGCCAAAGTATTGGATAGTGAAACATATGCACCTGGCCGATCATTAGCATTTAGTTTAAAAATTTCATTTGCAGCTATATTAGCCATTTCAATGTCCTCGTGCAGCCTAGATGAACTGAGCAGGGCTGCCCAGACATCAGAATTAGGTTTCCCAGGTATTTGCTGTATAAACTTCAATGCCTGTTCCAGACTCCCAGCACGTCCCAAGAGATCAACCATACAAGCATAATGCTCCATCTTTGGTTTCATTGAGTAATCTCTCTCCATACTCTCAAAATTTCATGACCTTTAGCAACTAAGCCAGCATGTCCACAGGCCGATAGAGCGCCAAGGAAGGTAACATAATTGGGTTGAACATGACATTCTTGCATCCGGAGAAAGAGCTCAAGCGCTTCATCAGGGTTCCCATTTTTTCCATATCCATCAATCATCGAAGTCCACGTAAACACATTCTTTTCTGGCATGTGGTCAAAAACTCTATATGCATCCTCAATTCTTCCACATTTCGCATACATATCGACAAGAGCACTTCCCATTTTTACATTCTTAAACAATTCAGTCTTCATAAGTTGACTTTGAACCTGCTGACCAAATTCAAACTCAGCCAAGACAGAGCAAGCACCAATCACACTAGCAAAAGTTGAAATATTAGGCAGAAAATTAAACCGTTGCATATCTACATAAACCTCAAGTGCCTTCTTAGCAGTCTCAATGGACTTGCTATAACCTTCAATCATTGCATTATAGACTACAATATCCTTTTCCATAGTTTTGCTAAAAATCTCTTCAGCATCTTCAACAAAACCTTGACTCATATACCCTGAAATCATCGATGTAGAACAAACCACATTTTTTTCTAACATCATATCAAACACAGTCCTTGCATAACCGACCCTTCCATTCTTCACGTATGAGTCAACAAGGGCCGTATAAAGCACATCATCAGGCTCAACATCACATTTAACTATCTGGGCATGAACCATTCTCCCTAAACTGCGTGGCAAAAGCACAACATTACTTCTGCAAGAAGTAGACGCCTTTAGAATCATAGAAAACGTATACCCATCTGGCCTTTCACCAGACAAAACCAATCTCCGCACAAAACCAAGCGATTCTTGAACCAGGCCATGTCTAATGTTCCCACTAATCATGTAATTATATGCTGATAAAGTTCGTTGAGGCAATTCATCAAACATCTGCCTTGCATAGTTTAGAGCGCCGCATTTCAAATAAAGAATCAAGAGTTTGATAGAGATATTAGTGTTGGGTACAAACCCAGATTTGATTATACGTGTATGGATGCTTTGACCACCAAATGGGGTATCTGAATTGATGTATTGTTGAAGAGTTGAAGATAGTGAGGTGGACCAGGTGACAGTTGATCGATAAGAGAGACTCTCATTGTATTCCAGTGGTTTTGGCGGGAAAATCTGGTTTGATGAGACCAGAGGGTTACTATGGTTGTTGGTTGATGAGAAAACGGACGGTCTGGTTCTGGGTAGCTTGGCATTTTTCATCTTCTTCGCATTTGATCTATGATGTGATGCCAATTGTTGGTTCAGCTTCAGCTTCTGGTGATGGGTTGTTTCATGTTTGAACCAAAAAAGCTAATTAAATAAAATAAAAATTGGGTTGTGTTCTTTGGGCCCTAACTTGGGCTCTGAACTTTGAACTATTACAAATTTGGAAGTAAGGTCAACGAGACCTGATATTACATAAATTCGGGGTTTTGGGAAGAATCTGGATCATGTCCCCACCTTAATTGTCCTCATCTCCATAATATATTGCCACGTGTCTAATATAGCAAATCAATGGTTTGGATTATTTCAATTAATTTTTATGTTTTTACTCAGCCAAAAGTATAATTAATTAAAACCATTGATTTATATGAAGACTAGATGAGGACAAGATGAAGTGAGAAGGGGATTCAAATCCTTTTGGGAAGGGAAAAAACTCAAACCCACAATCTTTTGTTGTAAGTGTGAGGGAAATACCACTACACCAACAGAGAGATGAAATCCACAACCTCGTGTTGTATATGTGAGGATTATACCACTGCACCAACGAAACATGATTTGATCCTACATTTTCATTAACATGGGTATGAGAGGCTTACCTCTAACCACCTCAACTTTCACAAAGCTCTCAACTTCCATAAAATTGTGATTGTCTAATGAAATATAGGATTATACTAACAATAATGCTACAAAGTATAAAAAATTTAGCTTAAAAATCAATCTAGATGATGTGATAAATATTTTGTCCTTACTACATTATTCGCCGCATAGAATACGATAAAGACAAATCACTTGGCCCATTACATAACTCATTGGCCAAAAAAATTAAGGCACTTGATTGGGCCTTTAAATTACATCCCAACTCGACCCATTTGACGCCTCTAGATCGTAAAGAGCTCGCAAAGTGTATTTCTATATATCACATTTTTTATTTGAAAAATTTTCACTAGCTTAAAGTTCACGTTAAACTAATGAAAGTGAAAACCAGTTTCTCATTGTCAAACTTATCCCTAAGTCTCGACTAGAAAGCAAATGAAAACAACAGAATAAAAATAAAAATAAAAAATTAAAAAAAAACGTATTGATGTATGTATGTTATGATTAACTTTTGTTTGATGAATTTTTATTTATTTTATCTTTAATACCAAGGGTAGTGTTAATATGTGACCTAAGTCTAAGGACACAGGTTAAAAATTAAAAATTTACTAAAAAAGGAAAACATTTATTGCAAATATATATTTATTGCATTGACTAAAACAATAGATGTAATTAATATTTTCTTTTTTGTACATTTCTTTAGTTATCGGATGACATAAGTTAACACTACCCTAATACGAATCTTAAAATGAGGAGTGCCCACTTGCTACCATCGTTTTCCAATAAAGCAAGCAACGCATGAAAGAATTTCTTTTCTCTGTTTCTTTTTGGGGATTGGAAAACAACTTCCATTTTCCTCCTTTTGTCTTTTTAATTAGTAGGCTCAGTGGGATTGTAAAACACAAGTCCCTTTCACCTTTCTTCTCCATCAAGTGCTCTCTCCATTTATTAATCATCCAATTCTAAACCATGATTGCATTTCATATATAAGGATTGCTTTGCATTACAAGTTGAATTTTAAGTTAAATAGTTTGATCATTTTCTATAAATCCTCATTAGTAACGTTAGCTAAATCAATAATAGTGAGTGTAGTTAAGGGTCTCTTTGGAACATCATACACATGGCTCTAATGTCTACTTTTAGAGCCAAGAAATATATATTTTCATAACAATGAAAAGAAAGCTTCGTATACATACAAGTAAAATGCAAAACGTGGAACACGAACCCCTCATCACTAACCAACCACCTAAGTGAAAGAGGAGAAAATCTTGGCTGGGACGGTCCCATATACGTGGCCATGAGACCGTCCAATGAAAGTGCACCACATATACATTGGGACAGTATGTGTAGAGTATGTGGCACACTCTCATTGGACGGTCCCATGACCACGTGTATGGGACCGTCCCAGCCAAGATTTTCTCGTGAAAGAGAAGTCCATCATTCCCAATTTCCTATGCATTGTTTTAAACATTATCCAATACCCATTAGTATAAAAGATTTAGTATTATTATTATTATTGTTTTTGCAAGGGGTTTGTCTGTACAATATCTTGGAGATAGATAACTTTTAATTACAAGTTAAAATGCCCCTACGAATGAGATAATCTGGACCAGTTGTCACATTGTTTAAGATAATTACATAAATTACAAAAAAAAAAAAAAAATAGAAAATTTAATATTGATGTATTTGTTTATATTTATGAGAGAGCAAGATGTAAGATAAAATCTCACGTGCAATGATAAGATGATAAGGGTTTTTTTTTTCCTTCTTTACGACCTTCCATATAAAATGTAAACAAATCTAATTATTTAACCAAAGAAAATGTCGAAAAAGGGTGTGCAAATCCTAAGCAAACACTAATCATTGCTTTAATGCATCTTTCAGAACCTTTAAGAAACTAATTTAAAATTAAAATTTAATTCATTAGGGTTTTGTAAAAATTATAGGACAAAAACACAATAACTAGCTACCTATTATTATAAAATTCAGTCAAAGTTGCTAAAATTATAGGACACAATACCTACCTATTCAGTGCTCCATGTCACGCTATGAACTTATTTGTATAAGGAGAGAAACCATTCTTCTATTAAACTTAGAGGTAAATACACTCACCTTTCCTGAAGTTTGATATAAATACATTTAGAATATCAAGTATGCATTTTTCTACTCATATCTCAACTGCTCTTAAAATTGATCTAATAAAAAGATTAAATTATCTTTAATTATTAAAATTTAAAAATAAAGATAATTATTTTATAAAAATGAATTAAATTAAATTAATTGAAAATAAACTTTTCAATGAAATATAATTTTAAAATGAAAAAAAATAAAAAAACTATTTTAAAATTTTAAATTATCTTCATTTTTAAATTATTTTTTACAGTTTGTAAAGGTTAGTTAATAAAAATGAAAATAATTTAATTGCTTAAAAAATACTTACATTTTACTATTTTAAAACCATCAAACAAAAATTTTAATTTAAAAATGAAGATAATTTTTTTAAAACATTTTATTTGAAAATAGTAAAAAAAAAAAAAATTAAAAATGACAATAACTTAAAACATTTTTTTTTTCATTTTAATTTTTTTAATATTAATTTAATTATTTATTATTAAATTATTAACTTTATTTTTAAATTTAATAATTAAGGGTAATTTGGTCTTTTTATTAGTACAATTTTAAAGGCAATTGAGGTATGAGTAGATAAATGCATACTTGATATCTACTGTAGTTACATTTATACCGAACTTAAGGGGAAGTGAGTGTATTTACCCCTAAAACATAACTAGTACATTACCTGAATCCTTCAGAAATCAGAAAATATCCATTTATTATAAACAATTAAATTTTAATTGAGAATTCTAACTACAAAATTAAGGTGGTGATGCGATGAAAAAATTAAAGTGGTACCGTAGATTATCACTCTTGTAAGGGAAGAAAACGAAATAGGTTTGATGGCTAGTCAACAATCCACAACCTTTTAAGCTTAAGTCTTTAACTAACCAAACCAATTTACAGATGCACATTTGGGGAATGGGGATGGATATAGGTCCCCCCATCCCCACTTCTTAAACCCTTTCACCATCCTCCCTCCCCAAATTCCCCATTTAGGAAAAATGGGGGGACCTATATCCATCTCCATCCATAATTTCCCATTTTACCCATTTTTTCCCATTTCCCTCATTCTCTTATTTCCCCATTTGATTAAAAATTACAAATTAAACTAAAAAAATAAACATTTCATTACAAATACAAAATAAAATTCATTAGTGCATTACAAATATAAAATAAAGTGTTTTAAAATTCATTAGTTAGGGAGTAAATGTTAAAGTGTTAAAAAGAGATATGTATATGTACTCAGGAAGCTAGGGTTTTCAAAGAATTAAAAAAAATTAAAAATATATATTATAATTATATTTATAAATGTTTGGAGGAAATGGGAAAATGTGGATGGGTGCCCACCATCCCCATTTCAATATAATTATGGGGGAAATGAGGAAATTGGGAGGGGTCCCCCCATCCCCATTTCAATTTGGTGATGATTTTCATCTCCATCCCCATCCCCATCGCCCTCCCTCCCTCCCCCATTTCCCCATTTTTCCAAAAAAAAAAAAAAAATTCCTCGAATGGGGTGGGGACGTGGGGAATTGGGGCCCCGGCAAAAAATGTACATCTCTACAAACCATTAAACCAATAACCAACAAAATAATATTTTAAGAAATAAAAATGAATTAAGTAATGAATAAAATTTTGAGAAAAATAGATGGACGAGGGATGGGCGTGGGGGCCCATTGAGGCAGGGAGGCTCCCTCCACCCCCATTCCTAAAATCTCCCCCCACCCAGCCCCCAAACCCCATTTGGAGGAAGTGGGGATGGGGGTGTTTAGGGAGAGGGTCCCTTGCCCCCACCCTCGTCCCATATTTCCCCCATTTTCAATCTTAATATTTTTCAATCTGAAATCCGAAATTTTGAATTTGGGATTCGAAATTCGATCATTCCAATCATTCGATTCATCATGTTTCGATATCCAATCCAATTCAATCCAATAAATAAACTACAATATATAATTGATTTAATTTAATCCAAAATTAGTATAAATCACAATAGTAATATAGTTTTACACATAAAAATCTAAACAAATTTAAGGTCTAAGCAAACAAATTTACAAAATAAAAGTAAAAATATATATAGGGAAATGGGAAAAATGGGGCCTCACCCCACTCCCATTTAGAGAAATTGGGGAAATGGGGAAATGGAGGTGGGAGTTGGTTCCCCTACCCCCATTCCCATTTAGGATTTGAGGGCAAAATTTGGCACCCACCTCGACCCCAAACACCATTTGGGGGCAAAATGGAGGTTGGCCCCAACCTCAATCATGGCTGACACAATAAGAGATTTTGCAAGGTGACATCACATTGTCTTTACAATAAAGTATTACGTGAGAAAATGATTAATGATGGGATTGAATTCTATTAAGATACTATTAATATAACAATGTAGTCTCTATTAAATATCATTTCAAAAATAAAATAGTATTGAACATAGACTCCATTTTCTCAAAGTTGGTACTTGGTAGGTCATAATAAAATAAAATAAAATAAATGAATAAAGCTTTTAAATCCTAATATTTTTGGACCCTTCAATTTTGTATAACAAAGATTCATAGGTTGCCCTTCTCAATTATAAAGTTTTATACTTTTATTTTTTTGAAATTAGACACCGGAAGATAGATACGACTGCGAAATGATCAAGAGTCTGTCGTTATAAAAAAACTCATTATAAATGTTTGTAAAAATGTACATAGTACATAGTAGTATTAGAACCTCACATCACTAATTACGTGGAATGAGAGCTAAATAATGTTCATTCAATCTGATATTATTATAGATATAATTTCCATTTTTTTTTGCTTGAATCTTGATAAAGAGGAGATAAAGCAAATGATCTTATTCTCTTCAAATAAAAGGCAAATAAAGAAAAAATATATATTCCATAGCTAATCTAACCGGTAAATGTTTATATTTAACAAACCCTAAACCTAACCAACTAAATTAGGTTTGTTCCCACCCAATTAATTGACAAGTTTAGGTTCTATTTAATTATGATGCTAGGCATAGTTTGATCGTAACAATTTATTTGGTTCAGATGCTTTTCAAAATAAAAATAAAATAAAATTAAAAAATTAAAGAATTTTGAGCAATATTTTAAACATATTGAAACATCCATTGAAGTCTATGTGAAACTTTAAGGGCTTATTTGATTTTCCCACTTAACACTTAATGACACTTAATAAGTTCCATTAAATTGCTTTGTTTGATTTTTTTAGGTGATAAAATCACTTAAATAATTCCTAAAACCACTTATTTATAAAAGTGAAAAATTTCCACTTTTCACTTAACTAAAACACAACTAGAATTCATATCAATTTCTTACTTCCAAAACTATCATCACAAATCTAATTTATTTCCAGTTTTGTTTTCTCTCACAACCCTAGCCATTTATTAATATATGTATTTTTTTTTCTTCTCACCTTTTGAAATTTGTAGCCGCAATAAAACCTAGTTGCTTTAAGACTCAAACAACTCCATTGGAATCTTTTTTTTTTAGCCATATTAGTTTCATACACACACACACACACACACACACACATATATATATATATATATATATATATATTTGAAGAGAGTTTCACATCTCTTTTACTTGTTCTTCAAACTATATTATTGGTTGTGTCTACTCTAGTATTTTGTTATTTCTCAAAATAAACCTCAATTATGTTGTTATAGTTTTATACCTTAAGACAAAATATTTTTTTGGATGAAATTTTCTATGCTTGATTCCAAAATGTCTGTTCTCCCACTTTTAACATTAGCGCATGGAATTTTTTTTTTCTTTTAATTATAATTTTTTTTAATGTATTTGACTTTTTAAAAATATTTATATAATTTTAAATATTATTAATAACTAAATAATTTTGTTTTTTTAATTATTAAATTACGTGTTTAAGATGTCTTTAATATATTAAAATATTGTAAATATGTAACAAACTAATAGTTGAAAGGGAATAAGTATAAAAGTATTTATTTTCAAAGGTTTGTAACTTAAAAAAACAAACAACTAATCACCTATATTCAGTTTTCAGTGAAAAAAATCAAACATGTCATTCAGTTTTCAGTTACTTTTCAGTCTTCAGTGAAATTCAGCACTGTTCAGTTTTTACACAAAAAATCACACGCAACCTTTACTACAGTCTACAACATATCTTCATTGAAAGACATTATAATGCAATACATTAAGTGGTGCATCATGCCTCCGAGGATAGCACAATCTTTCCTTCTGATTATTGAAGTAAATATTCAAAACACACAGATGCTTGATCTTGATAGGTCCCGATAAACATATATATATTATAGAAAATTTATTATCAAAATTATTGAAGAATCAATAACTCGAATAATTTAGAAAAAAATATTAATAAAAGGAAAGAGTTAAATCCAATTGTCAATTAAATGGACACATATAAGAGCATCTTTGATGTAAAAGTGTTTTATATACCAAAAATCATTGACAGGACAACAATGTCAAGAGACTTGATTTCTACGTGGCATAAAGATAGACAATCAAATTAAAATTTTGTCTCCAATGTTTTTATTTAAAATACATTTTCTAAAGTAATAGACGGTTATATTGACAATGTCTTATATATTTTTTTTTTTGTCACATCAGTGTGAGGTTGAATAATCACATCTACATTGAAGATAAATTTTTTTAAGAGTAATGCTATACATTAAAACTTTTCAATTACAACACATGTGACAGTTGAGGTGTCAATTGGTGAGTGGATATACATTAATAATGATTTATCTCAATTATATCACTTACTAATTGACATCTCAATTGCTATATGTATTGTGATTAAAAAATTATAATAGTGGTTGTGATGTCTAATATTACTCATTTTTAATAGATTATTTATTTATCCTATATGACATCCGTAAGTTACTATTGTATTAGAGATGTTTAAGTCCAGATTAGACCATATCAAAATTTAAGATAGAGGACTTCAAAATTTTTATTAATCGTGACTTTCACCTATAAGGCGATAACCACCAAGCTACATTCCCTTTAAAAAAAAAAAAAAAAAAAAAAAAAAAAACGATTGATCTTTGAGCAAATCGGTCTCCAATGGTATTTGAGCAAATCACCTACAGCAATGAAGCATGATACGCCCATAATAGTTATTAAAGATTAAAGGGCGGCGAGCAGGCGACTTGTATTAGAGATGCTTAAGCATCGTATTCCGTCGAGATTAGACCATATCAAAATTTAAGATAGAGGCCTTCAAAAATTTTATTAATCGTGACTTTCACCGATAAGGCGATAACCACCAAGCTAAATTCCCTTAAATAAATAAAAAAAACATTGATCTTTTAGCAAATCGGTCTGCAATGGTATTTGAGCAAATCACCCACAGCAATGAAGCATGATACGCCCATACTCAATAGTTATTAAAGATTAAAGGGCGGCGAGCAGGCGACTCAATCGATGTCTTCTCTCTGCTGCGGCGGAGCCATTCAGAATTTAATGTAAAGTCCATCAACAGAGCCATGTCATGTCACCTACCTACCACCAGTGGCACTCCCGTAATTCTCACAAACTATAGACCCTACTCTCGTCCTTACACACCATCTCTCTAGCCTTTTTTTAAGTGGCTTCTCATCATCTATGTTTCAAATAGAGAAGACCATTATATATTAACATGTACTAGAAGTCTAGTACTCCCATTGTAACTCTTCGTTTGTCGCAGTTTTCAAGATTGCGATTTGCATGTGTGATACGATACCCAATCACTAGATTTTCAGTTTACAGAGAGATTTCTGAAAAATGAGACCAAAGATTTATCTTTTCGGTGACTCCATCACTGAAGAGTCCTTTTGCTCTGGTGGCTGGGGTTCCTCTCTTGCCCACCATTTCTCTCGCACGGTACAATCATTTTTCAAAGATTGATTTTTTACATGACAACTAGTGTTTCTATTAATTTTTTGGAACTGGGTTTTGATGTTTTTGTGTTTTGGATGGTTTGATCTTTCCAGTTGGATGTGGTGCTAAGAGGGTATAGTGGGTACAATACTAGGTGGGCTCTCAAGGTTATGGAGAGGGTTTTACCGGCGGAGAGCGGCGGCGGAGGCGGTGCACCGTTAGCGGTGACGGTGTTCTTTGGAGCAAATGACGCTTGCCTTCCTGACAGATGCTCTGGTTTTCAACACGTGCCTCTCCACGAATACAAGCAAAATCTTCACTCCATAGTCTCCTTTCTCAAGGTGTGTTAGCTCCTCTGCATGTATTACGTGTATATTATAGAAGAATATTATCGTGCTTGTATATTCTATTCACATATTCAAAGAAAAAAAACACACATGATCGTGAAAAGTTACTGGTTTATGAGCAAGGAAAGTCGGTGTTTCTTCTCAGTGGTTCTCACGTAGACACGGTGCACAAAAAGGGATTAGGTGGTGGTGGTGGTGGCACCAATCACGATTATAATATTTCATATTTGTGTGTGTGTGTGTATATCATGCCTTGCACGTATCAATCTAAAATTTTACATTTTTTTTTAATATTATTTATTGACGTTCCTTGAAATCCTTAAAAAGTTTCTCAAAAGGGTACATCTTAATTTGCATATGAGAGCTTAACAAATTAAGAGAATTTGATTGAAAATTTGATCATAATCGTGAATAAATGGTTGTGGGGAGTGTGTTGAATGGAAGTGGTGGTGGTACTCCATTAAAGCCGCTGCGATTGGTGCCAAATGAAGAGTGGTGGGAGAGGCCCAGTTTTCGTTTGGCTATTTCTCTTAGTAGCATGGCTTATCGCCATCAATAGCTTTTCTATTGGTAAAAGAGGAACCTAAGTGGTCCAAGGGGTGTGTGAGAGACTTGAATTGCAAATATTAGCTTATGTTATGTTGTTTCTTTGTTTATTCTGTGGACATTATCTATCTTTGGTCTCTCTTGATTGGCTCTGTTCGGTGGTCATCGGTGGCTTTTGGAAAAAAAGTCTTGGACTGTTGACATCACATTGTTGATTGTTAACAGTTGATTAGAACCCCCCATATTTCTGAATAATTATTTTATAATGTTGTTTACACTTTGTAAGAGATCGAGAGTCTATCAGGGAACTTTCTTAAATCTTAATTTAATAATGTATACTTTGTCGCATGTATTATATAATATGTTTTCTCTATTCTTTATCTTTTTCTACTTTTCTTTGGTCCAAAGGTATCACGCTTGAATGATTTTGAACATGCCTTATCTTTTTGACTTTCTTTTTACTACTACTGCTGAACTCTAAGCATCTCACATATAGAATCTTAGAAGCTTTGCACTGAACCTCTTATTGTATTATGATGGTAGTACTGGTCATGGTGATCCAATTATGATCAGTTGTATTCTTGTCTGTTGGGGTTCATGTAATTGTAAATATAGAATAGAATAGTTCTCTAGTGCGGATGTCCTGAATTTTTTTTAGGACCTTTCGGTTTTGTTATGTTATAGAACCAATGTTTTGTAACGTTACATAGCTGATTCTGTAATGTTACGAAACCAATGAGAGTGTCAAAGAGTAGGCAATCTTGTAAATGGTTAATCCTAAACTGATTATTTTGTTCTACTAAAATTTCACCATTTATTATGGTTTCTTAAGAACCAACTAATATGATTTGTGTTGGTATGACCCCACCCTCTCAATAGAGAAGGAACAAAATGAATCTTCTTGAGAATTATATGAGTGCAACAAAGATGCACTAGAGATACATAACCAATGGCATATGTAAGTTTCTGTTAGGTTGAGGTCTTATTCAACTTCGTTGAAAACCATGCTTTGATAATATCTTTCTCGACGAAGATTCATTTTAGACAAATTAGTTCATCATTGTATTTTATGTCTATTGTGGGAGGCCATTCAACAGACTTCTACTGTTCGACAGGTTAAAAATACATGCATTTTGTTGAGTAGATTTTGAGACAGATGAATCAAATCTGTTTTAGTGAAAAGTTTTCAGTTGTAATGCCTGTCAATTGAAGAGGCATGCTTGATTTGCATGGGGCCTGAAAAACTAATTTCCAACTAAATGACTCAAGTGAAGAAATGAAGATATTGTCTACCAAGTTACTTTCGTCTATGTAACTTGTAGATGTCAGGAATCAGCAATACATTGCAAGACAAATGATTTTATGACCATAAATAACAATGACTATGGAGCCTCGCTGAGGATATTAGCATATCCTATCCATGAGATATATAGAAATCCTTTGAGATTGTAACCTGCTTTTATCATACGTGTGAGTATATCTTTGGTTTGTGGAGGGATACCGAAGTTTCTTGCATATGGATATCCCTAGGAACTTACATATCAGTTTAATATTTTGGCATTCAAGTTTTGTAGTTCAATCCACACAAGATATAACTGACCGCTGATTTTATATCTATTCATCTTATATCTTAATTTGCGTTTGTTTTAGGGTTCATGAATTGTGTGCTACTTCATTTTTTTTTTTTTGTCTTCAGAATCAATGGCCAACAACTCTCATTCTCCTCATGACTCCTCCACCAATCGATGAAGAGGGGCGCCTTAAGTATGTTTCCACCTACTCACTAGTCACTACTTACAGTATTATCTTTGTATTATGTGGTGTATATGTTTTATGGGGCGAAGCCAGGATTTAACTATGCATAAGACTTCAATGAGTTAATGCAAAAAGATAGCATAAAAAACAAAATTTACTATAAAGAGCATTTTTTTTTTCTCTTTATTGGTTTTAACTCAAGTCATGTGAACTAAAAGTGTTGATCTATAATCATTGATTTTATTTTCCATATTGAGTGCTAAGATACTAATCTAATTTAGGTTGACATGGTCCCATATTTATATATGATGCTCGAACATAATCACGTTTGCCAACAAGATATGCCAAAATTTAAATAAGTTTAACCAAAATCATATTCTAAATAAGGACCATAAAAAAATAGACGGAGTGTCAACTTTGTTACCTTCAATTTATTGAGAATTAGAATTAGAAATGTAGATTGAACCATAGCCCAGTCTAACCCTCTAAACGTTTCACCCTAATAGTGTCCTTATCAGATATGAGAAATATGATAATGTAGTTGTTTAGAATATATTTAACACTGCTAGCAATGGTGAGGTATGCTATTTGGTCATTTGACATGCTGATGGAAATCTTTTAAAATGTTAATGCAGACATCCTTATGTTGAGAATGCAGCGGGATTGCCTGAGAGGACAAATGAGGCTGCTGGTGCTTATGCCAAGGCATGCATTGAGGTTGCTGGAGAACGTGGGATCCCTGTGATTGATCTCTGGACCAAAATGCAGAAGTTTCCCAATTGGCAAAAAGTTTATCTAAGGTATTTTCAGGTTATTATTATTGTTTATGTAAATGTATAGTTTGCTACTAGCATGCACATCGATGGATCAGAATGGACTGCCTTGAAAATCAATTCCTAAACTACTCACTTTTTTTTAATTACACATTTTTGTTTCTTGGAAATCCTTTTCTCAATGGAGTCACAATTCACAAATAAATGATTCAATATATATATGCATATATACGAACATGCAATGAAATTAGAAACTTTCAAGTATAGGTACTTTTGTTTTTAAGAGTGCATGTAATTAGTTTAAAATACTTTGAACAATTGCAACCTTTTATGAAGTTATATAATTTGAGTTGGCGTGAATTAGGGCCGTTAGCCTGGATCCGCGCTTAATTGGGAAATAAATGTATAGCTCTCTTTTGTTGATACATATTCATAATCTTGGGTTGGTAGAAGCATCTTCTTGTTCAATTTTTCTATTTACTTTCTACCATTGTATTATGTATAAGATGCCTTAATTGTTGCTTGAGGAAGCATATGATATGGGATTCTCATGATCTTTGATAATTGGTATTGCAGTGATGGTTTGCACCTAACTCCAACTGGAAACAGGGTTGTTTTCGAGGAATTGGTTGCGAAGCTGAGGGAGAACAGCATGAGTCTAGAAAAGTTGCCGGTTGATCTCCCACTTATATCTGAGATTGACACTAAAGACCCTCTTAAGGCCTTTGAGAAGTAGCATTATCATCTGTGTATCATGGGTAGGATGGTCTTTTGTCTCTTGAAGGTCATTTGCTAAGTATTACAAAAGCATATTAAAAACAGCTGAATTATAGATAAGCCAGTAATCTGGCTTCTAATGCAGTTCTTTTGGTAAAAATGTGGTTTCTCTTTTTGATTTCTAACATGTAAGTCCCTAGTAGGGAGATATGCAGAAGAAGAATTGTACTTGAAGCTTATGCAATGTGTTCAAACTACCAATAAGCTACAAGTTTGAATTTTTCTATATATATATATATATTGTTTTTGTTGAATTGGCTATACATTTACCATTTCCATTTTTAATCAGAGAGACTACTGCTATGTATGTTAAGAGTGATGCGGTATCAGTGAGCGTTCTGTTTCTTAACAAGATGACAAGGTTGCCGATAAAGATGAAAATTCCATTACTTATAGTTTACATAGATTCTGCAAACATCCTTCTGTTGAATTCTTGCGTTTTCATTATCCGAATACCTGTGTTGCACGTTTGATCGGCAAATCTTGTTTCATTTGCACTACTTGTCATACTATGATACTATTGCTTGGATTTTTATCTGCAAAATTTGAAGTTACAGAAATGATGCAATAGTTTATAAACTCTAGAGAATGCATTTTATTTCTTAACAAAAGAAATACAAGTACCACCTAATGTGTGTCGGTGTTAAAAATGGCGTTTATTTAGTCGGAAAATGTTTCATATTCGAGTTGCATTGTTGTAGGTATATAGAAAAACAAAAACAAAAAAAACGAAAAAAAACCAAAAGAAAAACAAATCGTTTATTATGTTTTCCGAGCAGAGCAATTGCAGGAAGCAGAGAATCGTCCACATTTTCCGAGTGTGGTGTTGAGTGCAATGCCTTTGGTTAAACGTGGTGTCCAGGATCTGGCCCTCCTGGTGGAAGCCAAGTTACCCCTGCATCTGTCAGGATTTCTCTCCTGTTGAGCTTCAACTTAGACAAATCATACCGTAAAATGGAACGGCTATCGATTCTTTTCTGCATAGTTTTACGCCATTGATAGCCACGTGCTTCCGAATTTATCACAAACATTGATAAAATGATCAGGATTAGAACAGAAATCTTCATAAAAGTTGTTGAGTTGGCCATATTTTTGACAGAGCATGCAATAATTGTTCTAAAAGAGAAGATGAGTTGCTCAAGCAGGATTGAACTTCGAAGTAGCAAAAGCTCTAGTACTATATATATATATAATGCAAAATGAAAAGGAAACCTCCAAGATTTAGTTTCAAAAAATAATAGATTTGGCGGTTAGAAATCGACAAGTTTAATGTGGATCATTGTCCTTTCTCTTCAATGGTTTGTTAAAGAATTCTTAAGTGCATGTGCAAACCCATTACCTGAAATCATGCGAAGCACTTGTCTTCAGTCCCCACTTGAGCATTCATTGTCTAGTCATCCTTTGTTCTTCATTTGTATAGTTTCTGATAAACCATGAAAAAACAAATCATATGCATCATACATATCCAATTGCTGAATTTCATTATGGCATATTGATTCATACGATATTAGTTTTTCTCTGTCCACGAGTGAATCTCCATCTCCACACAGAAATTGAAGTGCGCGCTTTGCCAACTTTGAAAAAAGTGCTTCTTTTGATTCCTAAGTTGGCTGTCTACTGTTGTTTTTGTTTCTATTTCTGTTCATGCATGCGTGTGTGTGCATGCATGTCTAGTCAGTATTCACAAAATTTGGCCTTATGCTGTCACTTTTTGTGATGTTGAAAGCATAGACTTGTATGAATCGACATTGCTCTTCTGCACTAAGGTTTTGGTCACTTTTGTTTTGTTAATCAAACTTTTGGCTTGTAGCTAGTATATGATATGATCCACACACCCACTAGTCCTAACGTCTGAGTTATCGACAAAATCTTTTTGTCCGACTTGTAAATCCTTGTAATATAGTTGACATGCAATGCAAAGTGGGGTGTACGTAACTACAGGATATGGAGGACTCTGTTTACACTCTCAGGAGGTACTATTAGATATGCTTTAGTTATCTGCAAGTCAATTTCCTTAGGCTGTGAACACTGATCATATATCATTTAGGACCTTTCTGTTAATCTTAATGCATAAAAAGTGTGTGCAGGACCATACTTGAATACTTATCGATGTAGTACCGGTATGGGTGATCAAAGCCTGGCCTGTTGATTCTGAGAATATCTAGGACTATGAACACTTTACTAACTCGTTGATTTATTAGCATATATACCAAGAAAGTAAACAAAAGAAATTTCATAACTAGAAATTTATTATCAACTAAGGGCCAGTTTGGTATTGCTGTCACTTTTATAATAATCACTGTAAGCTGTGCTGAAGAAATAATCAACTGTGAAGTTAATCAGCAGATGTTTGGTTAATTATACTTTTAAAACTACTGTATAGCTCAAAGCAGTATACATATGTTTGGTAATTTTATTTCAAAAGTGTTGAAATTAGTTACAATGACTAAAATAGACATGATTTTATAACCTTTTTTTTTTTTTTTTTTCATTAATTATATTATTAAATCAATATTTAAGTAGAATATTTAAATTAGAAAAAAAAAAAAATCCATAAGAAAATAAAAATATTTTTAAAAGATTTTATAAATCAAATCAATATTTAATTAGAATCTTTAATTTTAAGATGAAATAAGGAATATAAATGATTTTAATTTAATTTCATAAGGATAATAATGATATTTTAAAATATTCATTAAATGCTTAAATAGATTATTCAATAATCACTTTCAAAAAGTAATCCTCCACCTACTTCTCAAAATCACTGTCAAAACTTACAAAATTATCAATTAATCACTTTTGAAAGTTTTACCAAACATTATTTTATGTCAAAATTATGAAATAAACTGATTTTAACTTCTCAAAAGCAATACCAAACTGGCCCTAAGTCCACCAAGAAATGGCTACAAACTTCCAATATATACATATAGGAGTACAAAAAAAAAAAAAAAAAAAACAAAAAAAAATTCATAATTTGAATCCTCAAAATATGCCTCCATTGTCAAATTGTATAAATCAAGTTGTTGTCAACATCATGATTTTACAAATCTCTTATAAGAGTATCTCCAATGCAAAAGTGGTTTGCATAACAAAAATCATTAACATGACAACAATGTTAAGATAATTGCTTCCTATGTGGTGTAAAGATAGACTTGATAGATAATCAACTCAAAATTTTATCTCCAATACTTTTGTTTAAAACATATTTATTTTTAATGACGTGTCCAATTTTTTTTCTTTCTAATTTTTATTTTATTTTATTTCCTTACTAAAAATAGGTGAAAAATTAATGTTAATTTTAAATACTTACTGACTCAATCGAAAAAAATAGCTGTGCAATAGTCCGTCTGAAAGTAGACGGTCATGTTGACAATATCTAATTTTTTTTTTTGCCACATTAGCTTGAGGTTGAATATGTACAGCTGCATTAAAGATACACTTTTTTAGTTTGTCTATTTATCTTATGTGACATTTTTTTTCTTTACAAGCTACTCTTGCATTGGAGATGCTCTAATTTCAGAGAACTATAATTCTCTACAATATTCATGATTTAATAGTTTGCATCCCATTTCTCCATAAAATCTAAAGCAATATTGTCCACTTGATCTCCATCACTTATCCAATTTGTGAGATATGTTACAGTTTGTATTTATATGGAGATATAAGGTGCAATTATAGAGGTTGAACTGTATGTTTTATCTGGGTTAATTAATTGGATGAGTAGGAGTTTTTTCTTCAAAGTGCAATGACATTATAAAGTCTTGTGAGGCTTGTGTACGGTGTACCGCTAATTAAGTAGAAGAAGATGCTTATAACGATTTGTAGTTGAGGAACTAACTTTATTAAAGTACACTGACAATAAAATATGCTCGGTGAAAAAGTAATCAATTACGTGAACTAATCAAACAGTCAACGATACATGTAAGACAATCAACAATCTTTTTTTTATTAAGGTTGTTGGGGATTGGAATTAACCCCATCCTAACATTTTATTAAAGAAAAAGAAAGAGAACAAAAAAGAAAAAGCAATAGAAGAAGAGAACAAATCAACAGAACCTAAAAGAAGGTCTGCTACAAAAATCATTGAAAATAAAGGAATTGCAAAAGTTCGGAGCAGTCTACCACCATGTAGGAGAGACGATACTGGGGCTTCTAGAAGCTAAACTATCTGCAACTTGGTTACCTTCCCGATAAATATGAGTGACGGTAAAATCCATTTGAGAGATTAAGCTCAAACACCTATCCCAAGCTGGACGCCAACGCCAAGGAACCTTACGAGACCTAAAAAAAGATATCCACTACAAAGTTGAGTCGCTCTCCAACCATAACCGACGCCAGCCAAAAGTCCAAGCATAATCAATAGCGTGGACGGCAGCGGCCAATTCAGCCTCAAAAGCAAAGCAGACACCAAGAGGAATAGCAAAGCAACCTTTAACGAAACCCCTGCAAGTACGAAAAACCCCTGCACAACCAGCAAAACCAAGACTACCAAAAGCAGCCCCATCCGTGTTAACCTTAAGACAACCTGGCGGTGGAGGGCACCAATTAACCTCTAAAATGCGAGGAGCCTTGGGAGGACGACCAGAGACATGAAGCCGTTAAAGAGTCTGAAGTTTATCCACTGAGTTCTTCATAGTGCCAGACTGAAGGAGTCTACCTCGCGAACAGAACGCCAGATCAAGGAAAGAGCATCGGTAAAAATAGGCTTGCCACCCTCAAAGGTAGCTTGATTCCGAAGGAACCACACCACCCAGAAAACCGTGATGGTAGAAGCCCGCCAAAGAGCTTTCAGCTGAGTGCTAAAGACAACCCTCATCGCCTCCTACCAAAGGTCCAAACAAGTACCATCCAACTTAAGCTTATGACCAAAAGTAGAGGATATAGCATCCCACCCCACGAACAAAAGAACAATCAAGAAACGAATGCCTTAAGTCTTCCTCTGCAGCACAACAAAAATGACATCGAGATGGGGAAATATAACCTCTAGCGCGCAATGCAATATCCGTAGGAATCTTACCATGAAACAAGTGCCAAACTAGGACAGAGCGAGAAGGAGGAATAAAAGACGCCCAAATCTGCTTACCCCAAAAAAAAACTTCTAACCTCAGAAGAGAATCATAAGCAGATTTACAAGAAACAATACCATTTAGGGAGCAAGTCCAGACTAACGAGTCAGGGTCAGTGCTTACCACCACCTTCTCAATCTCAGAAGCAACCTCCGGGTGAGAAGCGAGAAAATAAGCAGGAATATCCCAACCCGTAGCATCAAAATAAATATCACCCACAACAGAATCCAGAGGAGGATTAACGATGACCTATCCTCAACCAGGTCAATCAGTGGATCTCCCAACCAGTTATCCGTCCAAAAACGAACCTTAGAGTGACGACCGACCGACCAACCAACCATCTAGACTCTAGGGATGGCAACGGAGCGGGTCGGGGTCGGGGTCGGGGTCGGGGTCGGGGTCGGGGAATGCTTTTCCATCCCCATCCCCGCTCTCCAAAACCATCCCCATCCCTGTCCCCGTCCCCGTCCCCGTCCCCGCATTAAGAGAAGCGGGGCCGGGGTCGGGGATTCCCCGTTGGAGGGGCCTTACCCATACCCACCCCATTCCCCGATAACTATGTATTTAAAAATTATAACTTTTTTTAAAAAAAAAAAGTAGAAACTAATATTTAGTCCAAAATCAAAGATTTCATAAAACAAACCAACTTCTAAAGTTTAGAATCTAAAAATATACAAACCAAATGCAGCGCCATCAAACAAGTGAAATAAGGGGCGGTGAATAGATGCATCTTTAATTTGATTCAAGTTTGTGTGGTGTCTCTTTGTCAACTATTTCGGAGCAATACATTTCTAATGCTGCTGGTTGTAAGATGGATTTTGAGTTGAATAATGTGTAGATAACTATCTTTCACTGTTTAATAATCCAAAATCACAGTGTTCTTAATGATGAAAAAAAAATACAAATATAGTAAAAAAAAACTATTTATGGTTAACAAATTAATATTAAATGATTTTAAAAATCTAAATATTATATTATATTATATATATATATATATACATATAATATTGGAGCGGGGACAGGGCGGGGAGTGCTTCCCCCGTCCCCGCCCCGCTTCACTTTCGGGGACAAGACTTTGTCCCCATCCCCGTCCCCGTCCCCGAATATCATCCCCCATCCCATCCTCATTCGGGGCGGGGCCCCGCGGGTCCCCGCCCCCGTGGGGAATACTGCCATCTCTACTAGACTCAAGCATTAGGGGAGTATAATGCAATTTTAACCCTGGCTAAACAGAAGAAACAACGTACCATGTTCTAGGTCTGTGATCCTGGGTGAAAAAACGAGCCCGAAGATAAGTGAAAACAAAGGACTCTTCAGTCAACATCCTCCATGTGAACTTTTTAAGCATGACTTTGTTAAGAATACCAAGGTCTTTAACACCAAGACCACCACTATCCTTGGGCCTGCAACAAGACTTCCAAGCAACTTGGACAGGTTTACGACCATCGATTGAACCGGTCCAAAAAAAATTCCGAATAGCAGCATTTAAATCTTTCAAAAGAGACGAAGGCCAACGATAAACTTGAAAAGAATGCAGGAGGGAACCCATAATCACAGAATTAATAAGACATAACCTGCCTGCCATTGAAAGAGAGAAAACCTTCCACGATTCCAATTTACTTTTAATATTATTAGCCCATAGGATCAGCCATCGACGTTTAGGCGCTCCAATGAAAAAAGGGACCCCTAGATAAGTCAGGAATCACCGCCCTTACGCATCCTAGACATTGAGAGAAAATTAGTAATTCGAGGCCTAGAGATGCCTTTACCAAAGAAGATGGAAGATTTTTCCAAATTAACTTGTTGACCTGAGAGAGAACCATAAACCGCAAAAGTATCTAAAATCACACGTAAATTCTGAGGAGAAGCCCAACAAAAGAGGATAACATCATCAGCATAGAGAAAATACGAAGGGGCACGCGTTCCAACCGGAGAAGAGATAGAAGTCATAGATCTCGAGTTTACTAGATGAGTAAGATATCTGCTCCAAAAATCTTCAGCCAAACAAAAAAGCAGGGGGGAGAGAGGATCACCTTGTCGCACACCACGCGAACAGGGGAAATAGCCCCGAGGGGAACCATTAATAAGAATCGAGATCCTAGCAGAATCAAAAATTGCCGCAACCCAACCAATAAAACTCTTAGAGAAGCCAAAACACCGAAGGACTTCGAAGAGAAAGGCCCAACTAATGGAATCAAAAGCCTTACGAATGTCTATTTTTAAAGCCAAATGCCCACTGTGACTACCATTACTCAACACATTAAAACATTCAGAAGCATCGGCAATACAGTCTCTAATTTGACGACCCCTAATGAAACCAAATTGATTTGGGGAGATAATACGAGAGCAAATTTTGGCCAAACGGTCAGCAATAATCTTAGTGATAACCTTAAATAGGAAATTACCAAGAGCAATCGGGCGAAACTGATCTACCAGTAGAGCGTTCGGAGTCTTCAGAATAAGGACCAAGAAATTAGAATTCAAACCTGAAAAAACTCGACCAGTATGAAAAAATTCCTGCATAGCTAAAACCACATCAGGTCCTACAATATCCCAACAATGAGAATAAAATCTGCCCGAGAAACCATCATGACTAGGAGCACTTAGAGGATCCATGGCAAAAACCGTACTTCGCACTTCATTAAAAGAGGGAACTCGGAGAATCGAAGCGTTCTCATCAGCAGTAACTAGTGAAGGCACATGCTCTCGAATTATAGAGAAGTCAGAACTAGTGTTGCCAGGATTTGAAAAGAGATGCTGATAAAATGAGGAAACATGCTCACCAATTTCAGCTGGATCATGAGAAATATTCTCACCAATTTGAATAGAGGAAAGGGACTTTTTCCCCCCTCTACGCTTCAGAAGTGAATGAAAAAAATTAGAATTCCAATCATCCTCAGCAAGCCACCTAACTCTACTTTTTTCTTTCAGAAAAATCTCCTGTTGTTTTAAAACACTGTCCAAATCTGCAAGTGCGGCAGTCTCAAGACGAAAAACCTTCAGAACCAATCCTGCCCTGGATAAGCATCACTTTCTCATTAGCATTAATGACATTCAATGCAATATCTCCAAACACCTCCCAATTCCACCTCCGCAAGGCTTTTTTTTAATAGTTTCAGCTTTGAATAACAACCCCAGTACCACTCCCAGAAATAGTGGATGACCAAACCGAGCGAACCAAATTAAGAAAGGAGGGATGAGAAACCCACATACCTTGAAACTTGAAAGGCCGTGGACTCGGCGAAACACCCATAGAACAAGAAACCAATAAAGGGTGATGATCCGAATGAGATATAGGCAAGGTAACACAAGCTATCTGTGACCAGGCATCTAGAAAAGAATGAGAACATACAGCTTTGTCTAATCGAGAAAGAATCATACCACGCCTACCTCGGCCAATCCGGGTATGAAAAACTCCTTTCGTTTCAATGTCAACAAGATCACAGATTGTTAAAGCAGCACGGAAATCATCACAAGAGAGATTAGAAATATTACCAGTGGTCTCATGAGTGCCTAGAACCGAGTTGAAATCCCCAAGCACAAGCCACGGATCATCCGAACCAGCAATGTCCATAAGAGAGCTCCAAAGAGATCTACGGGTGATGTAGTTCACACTGGCATAAATGAAAGAGATCCGGTGGACAATCCCACACAAATTAGTAGAAACAGTAACATGTTGAGAATGAGACAGAACAATAGTAGCATCCTGAAAAGCGGTAGACCCAAAAATCCACATACTAGGAGTACCTCTAGCATTAGCACCAATAAAGTGTAACCCCATAGAGTGCCAAAAAGTAGGAGCAATCGAATCAAAAGCACACAACGGCTCAGCAATGCAAACAAAATTCGGTCTATGACGAGAACAAAAATATTTCAAAGTACGTTGGGTATCACTGTTTGCAATACCTCTACAGTTCCAATAAAGGACAATCATTTATGTAACAACTTATTTTTAGCAGCCTTAGTTTTGAGCGAAACAACACTGGTAACCTGCTTTTTATTTTTCTTACCTTTTTTAGCAGTAACCTCCTTCCAACCTAAATCTTCCAATTGATCTGCCCAAGAGACTCCACCGTGAATACCTGTAGTGTCTAAATTTGTGGGATGGTTGAAGTATGATTCGGTGCCTTCACTATTAGTGTCAGAATTAACTTCACTCTCAAGAGTGTGCAAATGTGGCCCTACCATGGGAGGATCTATCAAATGCTCCATATGAGCAATAACAGGATCTGTCATGACATCAACATCAACATGCTCAGTGTGTAATGGGTCTGTGGAATCATCCAAATAAACAGCGTTTTTCAATGCCTCTCATTGTCCAGTAGGAATGATTGGCCTGAGTGAACTAGATGCGGTAGCCGGGTCTAAAGTTGTCTTGTTTGGAAGAGAGGCTATCTCTCTTTGTCCAGTAGGAATGATTGGCCTGAGTGAACTAGATGAGACAGCCGGGTCCAAAGTTGTCTTGTTTGGAAGAGAGGCTGCAGCTACATCAGGTTTAGTCGCAATGGCATCAGTACCCGACTTGATAGTCTTAAAGACTCGAGAGGTCGAAACATCTCTTGACTTATGTTTCGGTCTGTACTCTTGTCGAGTTCTGGATCTTCCTCTTTTCGGATTCTTGTCTTTTGGCTCTATGGTCACCTTCCCTGTAAAACGAGCCGCATGGTGACAAGAGGCAGCCGTATGACCAATAGAGCAACAAACCGAGTAGAAACTTGGAACATTCTCAAAGTAAAGAGTCGGAAACAAACAATCTTCCCCAACCTCTATCATGATGGAATCAGGCAAAGGCTTAGAGAGGTCAACATCAATCAGCATGCGAGCAAAGTGACCATAATCACTCTCTAAGGTAGCTCTATCAAACTTTAGAGGGATTCCGATTCCACGTGCCATGTCAGAAAGGATTTGTGGGTGCCAAAACTCCCAAGGTGAATCATAAAACCGCACCCATATTTGAGCATTTGTCGTGCGCTATGTGTTTGGATTAAAATTCTGAGTCCATGGCTGAAGCCTTAGAATTCCCGGTTTCAAATGATGTGATTCGATGCCCCAAACTTGTGCTTTATTTTCCTCAGAATTCAAAAGAGAGATGAGACGCCATTGAGAATTCAATTTCTAAATAGATTGAAGTTTTTCTTTAAGAGCCAATATTTTCCATGGTTCCTCTCCTTTTGACAAGACAACTCGACCGATAAGAGAGTAACTGCAAAGTTTCAACCGTTCTTCGTAAGCTTTTGGGTTGACTTTGATTGCAACATAATCACCTTTTTTCTTTGGAGCCGAAGAAACCGGAGCAATGACAGAAGAAATTGCTTATGCATAAGATTTCATTACTGGTTCGGGTTTCGAAATTCCATCCATGTGAGAGTCTATTTGGATTGAATGGGCTCTAGCCTGCAGTTCAAGCTCTAGAAAGAGATCTGATAATTCCATAGATACCATTGGTCTAAACAAACATGAGATAATCAACAATCAAATAGACGAAAACTCTACCTAAAGAATAAAAACACAAGTTGCTCGCCGAGAATTTTTAAGTTGCTACAAGAGTTTTCAACAAAGGTTTTCCTCTTGTGGCCAACGTTTATACCCCGATAGCCAAATCGGTAAACAACTAAACATTTTCTTAGAGAGAAAATCTAAAGCGATTTTGGCAAAGTTTGCCTAGTGTAAGAGCATCTCCAATGCAATGCTAAATCCATGTGCCAATGCCATAATTTAGCACAAAGTAAAAAAAGCATGCTCCAATGCAATGCTAAAAGCTGTGCTAAATTTGACATATGCTATAAACTGTGTCAAATTTGGCACAATGTATAGCATATACCAAATTTGGCACAGCAATAAATGCAACCGTATTTGTTGACTTTTTAATTTTAAATAATAAAAAATTAACAAACTTGGTAGGGAAAATTAAGATTAAAATAATTCTAAAAAAATTCAATGCATCTATTGAATGCATTGGTTGTATTTGTTGACTTTTATAATTTTAAATAATTAAAAAATAAAAAATAGCATATCAAATAGAATTTTGCATTGGAGTACAATGCTAAAATGATGTGCCAAATATAACATTTTACTATATTTCGTGCCAAATTTAGCATTGGCATTGACATATGCATTGTAGATGGTTTAAGATTTATGTACTTGGTTTAGGGTGATTCCTCTATTTCTATGGACTAATAAAGGGTATTTATTACATTGTCAGAGTTTTGATTGTGTATTTAATGTTGATTCAAATTGTTACGAGAATATTAATGTTGCATCATTTGGGCTTAGGATTTGGATCCTCTCCTCACTTTTTGTGTCCTCACATTGTCTTCACCTAAATCAATATTCTAGATTAATTCTATCTTGTTGTAGTGCAAAGACATAAAGATTAATGAAATAATTCACATAATTGATTTGCTATATTAAACACGTGGTAATAGATTATAAATATACAAGGTAAGGACACAAAAGGTGAGGAGGGGATCCAGATGATCCTTGGACTTATTGCGTCCCTAATTGCTCTCATAAATGAAATATCTGATCATTTATTAGGTGCATTAGGAATCTTCGCGAAGCTGAACCATTCCTCGTGGGGTCTCAGCTTCTTGCTACCATGTTCGTTGAATTCCTGAACAAGTTGATCACTTTTCATAATCTAGTGACACCTAAACATAACAAAAAATACATGGTTAAGATTTAATTACTTTTTTTCTCTCTTATACAAGTTGGTTTTTCAATTACACTTGAAAAAAAAAAAAAAAAAAACTAGGAAAAACAAGGTCAAGGAGAAGATCCTAACCCTAATTGTATGGTGGTAGCTGAGAGGATTGTCAGACATGTAATATTTTTCTAAGTGGTTTGACTTTTAACTTATTCTTTATCATGGACCTATGTGAACCTTCACCCTTATAAAAAAAGTGATCTGAATTGCTAGTCGATAACTTCAAACTTCAGATTGGCATTCAAGGACGAAACCAGGATTTTGACTTTTGGGGGGCCAAAACTTGAACTAAATTAACAAGAAATTAAATGAAAAAAAAAAAAGTTTATTTTTTGTTATAGATATATCTTTAAAAAAATTCTCTTAATATCTCCCCCATCTTTTTTTTTTTTTCTCATTTCGACTTTTTTTAAAAAGTAATTCCTTAATGTCCACTTACTATTTTGCCCTTTAAGGTTAACAACCAATGTGTTTTTTAACGGAAAAGGGAGAAAATGACAAATAATATGAACTAGAGGAGATAATGGCCATTAATAGAACTGGAGAGGGGTTTTGACCAATATGACAAACGTTAGGGGAGATTTTGATAAGATCCCAAAAAAGAAAAAAGAAGTTATAAGAATTGCATTTTTAGGTTAGTTGGGGTGCCAATAGCACTACTATATATTCGGCCAATAATCACATAAGATCCATATCCTAAACATAGATGTAGAAGATATGTATAAACTTTTTCATTGGCCACCATTAAGCTTCGTCCCTGCTGACATTCAATTATTTTATTCTTTCATTGTTTGCAAGAACTGGGATTGAAATTGAAACCAAATCAGTAATTCCAGGCATTTTTTTATAACTTCAGTATAAACATTAAAAGATAATGTCATCAAAATTTTACTCTTTTTTTTTTTTTTTTACATTAACAATTAATGTTTCGCTAGTTGAGCCATATATGACTTGGAAGTAAAATTGTAACATTCTCTGCTACCTCAACAGGAGAATCTTAAGAAGTAAGAACATGTACAAATGACATTAACAGATAAATTTCATTTATTCAAAACAACAGTTTGCATGTTTAGTGTTTACGTACATATGTGAGAACTGATCAGAAGTACACCAAGTAAAGTATAGTAGACAAGAAATCCACAATCTTTTTTTGAACAGTCAATTTATTCAACGAGCCGAAAAGGCCGGAAAGAAACCAAAGAGAACACGGCAGAAACCCAAAAACCGCAAGCCAAGACAGCGGCCAGCAAAAAAGAAACAACAAAGCACCCCTAAACAAAACACAAAGGGGGCAGAAAAAAAGAAAAACACAGGAAAGACAGAAACAGAGGGCAAAGAAACCCCACAAAGCACCACATTACATCCAATGCAAAAAATCACCATAGGACATGGACCCCATCTTAGCCAAATTATCCGCGAACGAGTTGAACATGCGAGAATCATAAACAACCTCTAAATCCACAATCTAACTCTACCTAGTGATGATGTTGGTTGTCAGGTCCTCCAGGACTCGATCTTTTAGGCCACGCTGCCTTCTGGTTTTTCATCGCCTCTCTGCCAACCTCTTTCGTCCTCTCAATCGACAAGCTTAGATTCTTTCTCCTCTCAAGAAACGGAGTAAGATGGCGGCCTTCAAGCTCTCTTGCTGATAGCAGCAAGACAAAGGCAAGGAAAATCAAGCACTTTGATGAGGAGAAGGACAATTTCATAACTTCAGAGTTCTGACTTAGAATAAGTTTGATAATCTGTTGTAACTTGTAAGTATTTATAGGCCTTCTTGTGTTTATTTTTTTTACCTCATCTTTATTAAAAAGTTAGTGGAAGATGAAAACATTCAATCAGCACAAACTTTGGTTAGAATCTTACGTGAAAAGGAGATTTTTCTCGTTGGCTCATTTAAATTAACTGCCCACAGGTTGGATTTATTCAACGATGCATTTGGATCCTAATGCTGATATCAACCAGTTATATTTTCACTATGATGTGTCCATTATAGACTTACCTTTTCATGGAACCTTTTAGGGGCCGTTTGGTATGGGGTAATCAAAATAATGTGAAACCCAGGAATGTGAAACCCAGGAATGTGATTCCTGGGAAAGTTGTATACATGTGTTTGGTTGTGTATGAGAATATTATATTGGATCCTGGGAATGTTAGATAATTGTGTTTAGTTCGTATGGGAATGTTTTTGTCTTTATATATAAAAACATGTTAAAATTAATTTTAAAATAAAAAATTATAAATAAATAAATAACATCACACTAGATCAAGAAACCAGATCAAGAAAACCACATCACACTGGATCATCGTCATCTTCATTTCAAAACAAAACCAGATCAAGAAAAGAAAAAAGAAAAAATTGGATCGCCGTTGTCATCTTCATCTTCTCGTCGCCGTCGTCATCTTCATCTTCTCGTCGTTGCCATCGTCGTCCTTGCCTCCACGTCGTCGTCGTCGTTGCCTCCAGCCAGGTTCTTGATCTTCGTCGTCCTTACCTCCACTTCTTCCAAACGGCCGGAGAAGATTTTTTGGAGAAATTGATTGATTTGGGGTTTTTGATGTTCATTTTCAAAAATTGGGGGTTTGGAAGATTTTTGGAAGATTTTTTGGAAGATTTTTGGTGTTAATTTTGATCAAAGGTATTATAATCAATGAAGTGAAATTGGGGGTTTTTGATGTCAAAGCAGCAGTGATGAACGAAAAAGAGAAGATTTTTTTTTTTTTTTTTTAATAAGGTGGGTCCTACGGTGTGAATGTGATTCCTGGGCATCTGAAACCCACCTGTTGGGGTGGGAATCAGATTACCCCCTTAGAAGGTAATGTGGTTCCCATGGGATTCACATTACCGGGAATCATTTGAAATTGCAAACCTCATAACAAACATGGGAATCCTATCAAATTCCCATTCCCATGCCAAGATGCCCCTTACCAAACGGCCCCTTAGAGTGATTAAATATTAGTATACTAATATTGAGTCGGTTTAAACTTTTGGGCATGTTGGTTACTAACATATATCGGAACTTTGAGGCCTTTCTAAGCCACGTGACAAGCCTAGTGGTCTTGCCCATGAGGGGTGTGTTAGAGTCTGTTGGTCTTGCACGTGAGAGATGTGTTAGAGTGCTTAAATATTATTGTCGGACCTTATTCTCAGGGACGTAATCAAGATTCAACACTAGGGTGGGTTTGAATAAATTTTCTTGTGTAAACCTTGACAATACGAGAAAAAATTATTGATAATAAACAACAAGAATACACCTACTAAGGAGATATAGTGTGTACCCTACAAAATATATATTCTAAATAAATACGTTTTATATATATATATATATATAAAATGGAATGCAAATACAATCAAAGTACATTAATTAAATTGTATCCTACTATTTTTTTAAAAGATCAAATTTATCAATTATAACATCTGGATCAATAGTATCAGAAATTTATCTTTCAATTAATGTAAACAGCCATGAAATTTGTTAAAAATTCATTCTCCATCTTAAAACGAAGTGATGTCTTAATAATTTTTATTGTAAAATAAACTACGTTGTTGATGTGGAAACATGAAGAGATTGAGTCAAATGTGATAATATGAAGTTCATAAAATAAAATTAGATTAATCGAATATTTCAAAACGAAATAAATTAAAATAATCAAACACATGTAATTCATAAAATATATCTAGTTTGACGATAATTTTTTTAAAAAAAATTGAGAAAGAAGTTGAATCAATTTTGGAGAATGGGACAGAAAATTGGTATAAAAGTCTCTTTTATAAAAAAATAAAATAAAATAAAAAAGGAAATATAACAGGGTCACCATATGAACAAATCTATTGGTCAATTTTTTTTTTCCTTGAAATAATACAATAATTTGGGGTTTTAGGGTGAGCAATATACTGGAACCCACAACCTCTTAGTGTAGGAGTGAGGGGCATACCAGTAGACCAATCTCATCTTCTCTAATCTATTGGTTTAGTGTTTGTGATGCAAAAAAATAATTATTATAAACGGTATTGTGATAAATTTATATGTATTTTTATGGTAAATCTAAGTTTTGTTTTTAATATCTTAATTTTTTTTTAAATGAGTTAGGGTGGGCTTGAGCCCACAGGCCACAGCCCACCCTAACCCATGTGTAGTTACGTCTCTGCCTATTCTGAACTTGAGGACCGATAGATTCTGATTTCTGATACATTATTTATTAATTATTGATCTTAATCCATTTCTGATGCTGACAGTTAAAATGCACATTCTGTAGATAACCGCCCGACAGTGACAGTTGATGATACAAAATTACAAATGTTAACAAATTTTTAAGGTTACTAAAGATATTAAAAAGGTAATTAAAGTAGGAAAAACCATTGTAATCAAACAAATTAATTTAATTTGTTTAATATAAACAGGATAGTTTCTGACTTATCTGTTAACTGGATTCCACTTGAGACAAATGACCTCATCAGAGAAAAGCCATATATATATATATATATATATATATATGCATGCATGCCTGAGGTGTAAAAATAGAGACCCCTTTTGTATAGTTGCTGTTTGATGCTGTAGATAAGCACATGTATCAGTGTATGCTGTATCAGTACCACTAGCTAGTAGCTACCACCAATAACAGTTTATATCTAACTTAATTAGATGTTGTGGTGGTAGATTTGTTCAGGATTTGTAAAGTAATTGCAATTTCTGTATAAAGTTCAACATCAAGAGCCTAAGATGACTAGACTCTTATTAGGCTGGGGATTGAAGGAGGAAATTTTCTGATTTTTTTAGTAGTCGATAACCAAATTTTCCATGAATTCACATTTGCATTCTCTTGATTGGTTTTTGTAGTGTCTGTCTCACTGTTATAACTTGTAAGTCTCAGAACTTACTGTTCTCTTCTATGATTTCATTGAATCACATAAGCAAATACATGTATATTCTCTTTTCTTTTCAAAAAATTAAAAAAAATTAAAAAAATTAAATTTCATTTACAAGTTAAGGAGAATATATTTGCTAGATCTAATACTTCTTCATCAAATATTGCAACAATTGTGTTTGTGCTTGTTAATTATGAAGTTATGTGTTTTTTAGATTGAGCTGTTTGATCTTCACACTTATCACTTAATGTATGTATCTTATTGAGTTGTTTTATTTGATTTTTTAAGTGATAAAATAGCTCCACAATCACTAGATTATAAAAGTTAAAAAAAAAAAAAAAAAAAAAAAAAAAAAAAAAAAAAAAAAAAAAGGGATTATATATCAGATTTATATTTCCCAACTATATATCCTCACAAACCTTACACAATTTCTTGTGACCTATCACTCACAAGTCTTCCAAACACACGAAACAATGCGGTGAACTCCCTATTAATAGATATTGAAGTACTCTCTCTCTTTTTAGGAGAGAAGATTTCTCTAATTCGAAAGGGTCAGGTTTTATCAATTTAAAATTTTGATTTAAATTTATGTCTTCATCATCAATCCATCCATTTACTCTAAATCTTGAGAAAAACATATATGGGACGGTTTCATTGACGTGGCAATGAGACCGTCCAATAAAAGTGAGCCATGTGGAACTTTGAAAATATATTGTTATGTTTCACTTGTAAATGGTTCACTTTCATTGGACGGTCTCACCACGTTACAATGAGACCATCTCATACAAGTTTTTCTCATAAATCCGATGCATATAACTTACTGTTCAGTAATATTTTTTTTCTTAATTTTTAATTTTTAATTTTATTTTATGTTGAATTAAAGTAAATGGGTGGATGGAGGTGATTTAGCTCGACCCAATATTAATAATGAATTAACAAATTAGTTTCTAGCTAAACCGAATAATAAAGATTCCTTTTCCCACAAAGATAAGTTTCTTTGTGACATAAATCTCTAATGTTGCCATTTGTCATTGATCGAAAGTGGGATATACACATTAATCATTTTGTAATTGCACAATGTATGAGATTTTCTATGATAGCCATATAACTGTGAGCATACTTATTAACATGATTATCCACCTCATTATTTTTTGCTAAAAAAAAAAAATACAATTAGGTCAAATAATGCTTACATGGTAAAAAGTGATGAAGTGGATAAATGTGCTATAAATATATTCACAGTTATGTGCCTACTAGAGAAAAATTCATAATGAATGACCAGGGCGGTTTCGATTCCGGTTCCCAAAAATATGGAACCGGACCGGAACCGCCGGTTCGGTTTCGGTTCTAGAGCCGGTTCTAGAGAATTGACGTCATGTCTAATTCTAGTACAGTAAAACTCATGTAAATTAATATCCTTTAAATTAATAACCGCTCTAAATTAATAAAAAATCTCGGTCTCAACTCAAGCCAGTGTAAAAATTAATAAACTTTTCTATCGTAATAATTAATAATTTATTTTTGAAACTTAGTGTAAATTTTCAGTCCCGACTGCCGCATAAATTAATAATTTCATAAAAGTACAAAATGTATTCCATAATATTCAAGAACTAGAAAAGCACTTCAAGATGCTAATTTGTACAAGACCACTGTGTTTGATATTTTAGATTTCATCTTTTATCTTTTGAATTGTCCTCAAGAACTTATTGTGATCACGTTCTTGTTGTAGCCAAAAGGTTTCAACTAAATTTAGCATTTCAGCAGCCTTACTTGTAGAGATTTCATGTACCTCATGACTATCATCATCGTTATCATCTATCTCACCACACTATCATTATTCCGCCTTGTGATATCAATATATCACTGATGATATCCTCTTCAGTTGGAGTGTAACTCACTTCTTTCATCGGATGGTTAAGTAGATGATTGACATCCATAGGATTTTTATGGTTATGTAGATGATTGACATTCATAGGTTTTCTTGTTTAGGGAAGGTTTCCAAAAAGGAACCTTCCACAAACAACAAAACCGACTTCCACATGTTTTCTTAGATAAAGTAGCACTTTACAAGATAAAACCCTTCAAATTAATAATCCTTATAAATTAATAGTCAATGGTGGGTCCCAAGAGTATTTTTATAGGGGTTTTACTGTATTTTCAATTTCCAAATTCTTTCAGGTTTTTAGTTTTCCTAGGCATTGTACCCTAGGAGTATATCCAATGCAAATATGCATTTTTGAGTTTCTAACTAGTGACACATCAACATATATATTGAATATGGACTCGACTAAGCCTAAGAAGAGTCAATTCGTTAGATGGATTCCGCCAGGAAAGGAAGCTCTCAAATTTAATGTTGATGGTTCGTCTAGAGGAAATCCAGCGGTAGCAGGTATAGGGGGTGTGCTTCGGAACAATGTTGGGTCGGTCTTGTGCCTCTTCTCTTTTCACATTGGTTTTCAGGATGCCATATGTGCAGAACTGATAGCGATAGATAAAGCCTGTGGCCTGTTTTTGTCAAACCCAATGTTGAGGGGTCATAGCATTGAGATTGTTAGCGATTGTTTGAATGCGGTGGAATGGATAAATGGTGATAATGTGGGGAGTATTGATCACATCAATCTGATTTACGGCATTCGGGATGCTTTGAGGATCCATGGCAGAGCAAAGATTTGCTGTTGCCCGAGGGCTTCGAATTCTATTGCCGATGCTTTAGCTAAGAGAGGTGCGTTGGAGGGAGGGGATTTCTGTCATTGGGGCACTGGCTGATGTTGCTTCGTTTGTCCTGCTTCTGCTGCTGCGTTTTGGGTTTGTTTTGTTGTTGTTTTTCTTTCGTTTGTTGCTGCTTCTGTTTCTTTGTTGTTGGTGTCAAAGCTCAGCAACAGGTTTTGCTATCTTTTGCTGGTCCTGTTGTAGTTTTTTGATGCTCTTGTTTCTGGTGCCTACCTTTGGCTTTCTATATTATTCGCCTTTTAAAAAAAAATATATATATTGAATATGGATCCACCTTGTCAATTTTATTTTTTTTAAGAAATGCATATTCTCATATCTAATGCAATTATCTAAAATCAAATATGTATCCATTTTTAACCAATCATCTTAAAACATTTATTTTACTCTCTCTCTCCTCTTTTATTTTAAATCAAATATGTATCCATTTTTGACCAATAATTTTACAACATTTATCCCATTCTCTCTCCTCTTTTATTTTATAATTAAATAAGGTGTAAATATTATTGGTGGGAAAAAGTTAGAAATCATAGTCAACATTTATATGAGAATTTCTAAAGTTAAAAACCCAACTCCATATTCTCTAAAAAAAAGTTTGTCACATCACCTCTATTATCAAGTTAGATAATTGTATTGGAGAGATTTTTCTATCTTATTATCTAACTATCCTATGTAGCACTCAATTTTTTCCCGATGATAATAGCATTGGAGGTGCTCTAAGTCCCTAACAGGGATTGAGAAGGTTTTGATGATTAATAAAATTGTAGAGATTTTTCATTTGAGTGTCAGAGTGTGGTGTTCAGGGCAATGCCTTTGGTTAAACGTGGTGTTCAGGATCCCGCCCTCCTGGTGTGGAAGCCAATTAAGTTACCCTTGCATCTGTCAGGATTTCTCTCCTAATGAGCTTCAACTTAGACAAATCATACCTTAATTCAAGTAAAATGGAACGGCTATCAATTCAAGTAAAATAATGATTTGGCGGCTAGAAATCGACAAGTTCAATGTGGATCATTGTCCTTTATCTTCAATGGTACGGTTTGTTAAAGAATTCTCAAATGTGCAAACCAATTACATGAAATAATGCGAAGCACTTGTCTTCAGTCCCCACTTGAGCATTCAATGTCTAGTCATCTTTTGTTCTTCATTTGTAAAGTTTTAGATTAAACCATGAAAAAACAAAATCATACCTATCCAATTGCCGAATTTCGTTATGTCATATTGATTCATATGATATTAGTTTCTACTTTCTATGTGCACGAGTGAATCTCCATCTCCATACAGAAATTAAAGTGCTTTGCCAACTTTGAAAAAAGCTAAGTGCTTCTTTTTTGTCCACTCCTGCCGCCAAATCCTAACATTCTCTTTTCAACTTCCTAAAGTGATATGGGACATAAAAATATATGAAAATCAATCAATAGGGTGATAAAGGTTGGCACCTTTACATACAAATAAAGATGGTCAACTATCGTTAACTTAATTCAATGATTTTTCAACGATTTTCTCCATCTATGAAAAGTGTTAGAGTATCTGCTTTGCTTCTTCCAAGTTGTTACAGTTGCAATTCAATATTCCTGCACAAATACTTGATATAGTTGATGATATATGCTACTGAATTACCATATGCGATTAATTGGAGTTAAAGAATGTTCATGCATGCATCATGCATGTCTAGTCAGTATTCGATCACAAAATTTGGCCTTATACATGATTCGACATTGCTTTTCTACACTATTGTTAATCAAACTTTTGGCTTGTCGCTAGTAATGATCCACACATCCAGCCAAGAATATTTTTAAAATAAAAAATCTTCAATAATATCTTTGATAATCTCTCCTGCATCACCTCACGTGCCAACACCATTTGGGAAGGAATTTGGGAATTTTTTTGGAAACCTAGCATTACTCTTTAAATATTACAATAATTCAATATTTTGGGGAGTGGGACGGACAAGCTACTTGAAGATTTATACTCTGTATTTCAAGATAATAAAAGTGAAATAAATAAAAGAAATAAATCTATTCATTGATTAGACATATCACCGAATCTATTTAGATCAGGACAAAAATCAGCTCAGCAGAGATCTAAATTCGTGAGAGCCAAACCACCGGACTAACCTCATTTTGTCAAATGTCAATCCATAATTTATTTACTGGAATATAAATGTTGCATCATTTGGACTTATTGCAACCCTAATTGCTCTTATAAATGTAATATCTGTTAATTTATTAGGCGCATTAGGATTATTCATGAAGCTCAACCATTCCTCGCTGGTCTCAGCTTCTTGCTACCCCGTCCTACTGGATTTCGCGACATCAGTTTTACGGTTGCTGATTCTTTTTCTTAGCTTTTTAACTTTGACTCAGTTATTTGTCCTGGACCTAGTGAACCGTCATCATTCAATAAAAAAGTGACCTGACGTCAGGGGCGGAGGGAGAGGGGAGCTAGTGGGGGCCATGGCCTCTCTTCCTCAAAAATACTTTAACTTTTAGATGTAAAAAAATTGTAAAATTATTATAAAATTTTAATTTTTTTCACTTTGTTTCCTCTAAATTTATTTTATTTTGTATGCTGACCTCCTCAAATTGGAATTTCTGACTCTGCCCCTGGCTGACGTGCCAGTCGAAAACTTCAACAATTAAGTCAGTACTCATCGAGGAGAACATGATTATTTGGATGCTTATCAAACTGACATTCAATTATTATATTCTTTCATTGCTTGCAAGAGCTAGCAGCAAGGATCAAAACCAAATCAGTAATTATGGCATTTTTAATTAACTTCAGTATAAATCTTAATAGATAATATCATAAAATCGTGTAACATTCTCTGCTTAAGGAGAATCTTAAGAACACAATAAGTGAAATTAACAGACAGCATTTATTCAGAACAACAGTTTGCATGCTTACATATATGTGATCAGAACTGAATAATGATCAGAAGTACATCAAGTACAGTATAGTAGACAAGAAACCTACAATCTAACTCTACCTAGTGATGTTGTTGGTCAGGTCCTCCAGGACTCGATCTTTTAGGCCACGCCGCCTTCTGGTTTTTCATCGCCTCTCTACCAACCTCTTTCGTCCTCTCAATCGACAAGCTTAGGTTCTTTCTCCTCTCCACAGACGGAGTAAGATGGCGGCTTTCGAGCTCTCTTGCTGATAGCAGCAAGACAAAGGCAAGGAAAATCAAGCACTTTGATGAGGAGCAGGACAATTTCATAACTTCAGAGTTCTGACTTAGAATAAGTTTGATAAAGTATTTATAGGCTAGCTTCTTGTGTTTATTTATTTTTTTTACGTCATCTTTATTAAAAAAGTTAGTGGAAGATGAAAACATTCAATCAGCACAAACTTTGGTTAGAATCTTACGTGAAAAGGCGATTTTTCTCGTTGGCTCACTTAAATTAACTGCCCACAAGTTCGATTTATCCAACGATGCATTTGGATCCTAATGCTGATATCGACCAGTAATATTTTCTCTATGATGTGTCCATTATAGACTTACCTTTTCATAGAGCCTTTTAGAGTGCTTAAATATTATTGTTGAGTCATTTCCGACCAGTTTAAGTTATTGGGTCTGTTAGTTACTAACATGTATCGGAAGTTTGAGTCCTTTCTGAACAACGTGGCAAGCCCGTTGGTCTTGCATGTGAGGCGTGCTGGGATATGTGAAACCAAAAATAGCCAAAGATGCCAAGTTCGTAGGATACCGCGGGGCACCAACTGCGGTCAATTCTAGAGATGTTACTGCGGCAAAAGTGCGGTAGACAAACCACGATGGATTCTAGAGATTTTATTGTGGCATAAGCATGGCGCACATATTGCGGTTTTCTGAGCAGTGAAAAACAGAGGAAGACTGTGGTTTGGGTACAGGATGCATACCGCGGCCCAAATCGCGGTGATGATGAAAATTGTGTGAAACGGGAAATCTTGTATGGGAAGAGAATGACTCCTTTAGGGTTTTGGCTTACCCTAATGCTCCCATAAAAATACTATTATTTTCCTATGCTTATGGGTGTGTAGAAAATAGAATGTGAGGTTGGGAGCCTCTAGTATGCATGCGATGAGAACAAGGAATTCCAAGAGCAAGGGGATTGTCGGATGCTTGTCAAAGAAAAATTCAGCGGAGGAGGAGGCGGCCAAAGTCTTAGATATTGGGAAAATTATTGGTTTTGATTTTTCAGATATCGAAGATGAAGCTTTGGAAGCAATGACCAGGAGGGAAGAGGAGGATAACGCCAGGTTCGACGCCACCTCTGGTTAGTTTCGTTTTCTGTTCTGGTGTGGTTCATTGTCCTTTTATGTTAGCCGTTTCTTGGAATGTTAGAGGCTTGGGGAAAGCCGAAAATCGGTGTGGAGTCCGAAGGGGCTGCCGGTGGGTTGTGGGATCACTTGGTTAATATCCAGAATTCTTTGCCTTTGCCTTGGTGTTTGGGTGGTGTCTTCGACACGGTCTTGGATCCCCTGGAAAGGAAAGGAAAAGTGTGTGACTTAGGGTCTATCCGGAATTTCAATGTTTTTGTCCTTATGCGAAGGTAATTCAGCTTTTGTGGGTAACGTGGACATTCCTACTACAGATCTTTTGGCATTACATAAGGCCTGTCTTTTGTGCTTACCAGAATCTTCAGTCCTGGTCCCAGAACCTCTAACACTTTGGCAAGGGAGGTGTGGATTTGGATGGTGAAGAATGAAGATGTAGTGTGGAGTGTGCTTTGATGTTTTGCTGCTGCGTTTTTTACTCTGTTTTTCTGGTCTGTTTTGGCTTTGTGTTTTGTTGGGGGGTTTTTTTGGTCTGTCGGTGTGGTTCTGGTGTCTGCGCTAGGTAGGCTGGTTGTTTAATTTTGTGCTTTGTTGGTTTTGTTGTCATCTGTCTCTTCTGGTATGTGCGTGGGGTTTTTCTTAAGTTTGTATTTTGTTTGGTTTGCCTTTTGGGGCCTTTTATCTATAAATTCGCTATTTCAAAAAAAAAAAAAAGGTTGGGAGCAACTTGAGAGAGACTGAAATAGAGAGACACCGATATTGTAATCAACTCTGACAGTGGATTGAGTGCATGTGTGCTCTGTGGACGTAGGTAAATTGCTGAACTACGTAAAATCTTTTGTGTTTTCTTCTTTTCTTATTACTTTCATATTATCTGCGTGTGTGATTGTGATTTGCGTAACCTGTGATTGCGGATTTTCTACAACAATGGGTGTGTTAGAGTCCGTTAATCTTGCACGTGAGGGATGTGTTGGAGTGCTTAAATATTATCATCAGATCCTAATCCAAACCTGAGGATCGATCGATTCTGATACATTATTAATTATTGATCTTAATCCATTTCTGATTCTGACAGATAAAATATACATTCTGCAGATAAGCGCCCGACAGTGACAGTTGATGATCATACAAATTTTAACAACTTTTAAGGATATCTAATGCTATAAAAAGGTAATTAGAGTAGGAATAAGCATGGATAATCAAGCAACTTTGTTTAATATAAACTGGATAGTTTCTGACTTATCCGTTAACTGGATTCCACTCGAGACAAAGGACCTCATCAGAGATAAGCCATATATGCATGCATGCCTGAGGTGTCAAATTAAACAGAGAAACCCCTTTTTGTGTAATAGATTACTACAACTTTTTTTCACCTTATAGTTGCTGTTTTAATGCTGTAGATAAGCACAAGTGTCAGTGTGTCACCACCAGGCTGTATCAGTGTCACTAGCTACCACCAATAACAGTTTCTATCTAACTTATATGTTGTGGTGGTAGATGTTCAGGATTTGTAAAGTAATTGCAGTTTCTGCATAAAGATTAACATCAAGAGCCTAAGCCCTAAGGTGACTAGACTTCTAATTATTAGGCTGGGGATTGGAAGAGAAGAGGCAAATTCTGATTTTTTTTTTTTAGTCATCATCAAATTTTCTATATATGAATTCGCATTTGCATTTTCTTGATTGGTGATATAGCGGAAGCTTCTATGAGAAAAACTCACACAAACAATTCGAAAAGCCACCTACTATTATTGATTCGTGTACATATATCAGAATTATAGGCTTCAAATTCATTGACCCTCTCAAAGGTACCAAAAATGAGAAAACTATGTGATTTTTATTCAGTAATCAACTGATTACCTCTAATGGCTACAATAGCTGTTATTTATTCTTAAAAAGAAACTTATCTAATAAGGAAATTAGATCTTATTTAATCAAATCAAATCATAAAATAATTAAAAAGAAACCTATCTAATAAGGAAATAAGATTTGATTTAATAAAATAAAATCATAAAATAATTTACTATCTAATTAAATATATAATAAATAGAAACATAATAATATGTATTAATTACTGGAATATTTTTAAAATCTAAAATTTTCAAGAATATCTTCGATAAGACAATAATATATACTGCATCAATTGTTTTTTCTAATGTATGTCTCTTTGACTGCCATTCCTGTGATTGTTCAATTGAAAGGAAATTGATCATGTAAATGGGGCATTTAGATTTGATATGAACTTGGAATCAACTCTAATGGCTTCACTTGTTTACCTATAAAATACATATATTTCCAAATTCCCTCAAAAACTATATACTGCCATACACAATCATTCAATGCAAATAAGCAAATTTGTATATTATCTTTTCTTTTCAAAAATAAAAATAAATAAATTGACACATTATTACATTAAATTTAATTTACAAATTAAGGAGAATGTATTTTCTCTTCATCAATTATTGCAACAATTGTGTTTGTGCCTGTTAACAAAGCCAAGCCTTCTTCGGTGAAAGTTGCAGAGGCCAGGCTGGCTCATTTGGACGAAGAGGCAATTCGGGTGGGATGGAATGAGAGCCTCAGGAAAGAGAGCTGTTCTTGTTAGCTGATATTTGGGGTAATCTCAGAAAGGAGGATCAAGCGTGGAGGCAAAAGTCAAGAGTGAAATGGGTTAGAGAAGGGGATAGGAATTCAAAAAAAATTATTATGATGGTGGATGGGAGAAGGAGAGGCAATTTCATTGGGGACCTCCTCATTGACGGGGTTGTGGTTAACAATCCCCAGCAAATCAAAACAAGGGTGCACAATTTTTTCAAAGCTCACTTTCAGAATGTTGATGGCAAAGACCACGGCTCAGGGGTTTGAACTTCAAAAGACTGACGTCCTTTGAGGTTGAGGGTCTTGAGACCGCTTTTTCTCTTGAAGAGGTTTGGGAGGCTGTTGATGGTTGTGATGGTAACAAAGCACTGGGTTCAGATGTGATGAATCTCAATTTTTTTAAGAGGCATTGGGAGGTGATCAAAGAGGACTTTATGGCTTTTCTTCAAGAATTTCACAAGAATGGCTCAGTGGCAAAAGACTTAAACATTACTTTCATTGTGCTCATACCAAAAGTGAAAAAACCAATATCCATGGGTGATTTTAGACCAATTAGCTTGGTTGGGTCGATGTACAAAATCCTGACAAAAGTTTTAGCCAATAGAATCAAACGTGTTATGAACTTGGTTGTTGGGGACTTTCAAATGGCCTTTGTCAAGGGTTGGCAAATTACGGATAGCTTCATTATCGCCAAAGAGATTGTTAATAAATGGAAATCAGAGAATGAGGGCGGTCTTGTGATAAAGCTTGATTTCGAAAAAGCATATGACAGTGTATATCATGGTTTTTTAGATGCTTCAATGGAAAGGATGGGGTTTGGGGATTGTGCAGATGGATTAGAAATTGTATATCTTCACCACTCTTGTCAGTTATGGTGAATGGTAGCCCCATGCCTCAGTTTGGTATTGAGAGGGCGTTGAGACAATGTGATCCACTGTCTCCTTTTTATTTAACATTGTTGCTGAGGGCCTCAATTGTTTGCTCCAAAAAGCAACTGATTTGTACATGATGTATGGCGAAGACTTTAGTGGTAGTAGAACTCATGTCACCCACCTCCAGTTTGCGGATGATACAATAATCATTGTCAAGCCTAATGTGGAGTTTCTTTGTAATATTAGGCATATTTTAAGATGCTTTGAGTTAGCTTCTAGTCTTAAAATCAATTTCTTTAAATCTTGTGTAGTGAGAGTTGGTAGGAAGGTGGTTCAAGAGTCGGTTTGGGCAGCAACTTTGAAGTGTAAGTCGACTACGTTTCCCATCACTTACTTGGGTCTCCCTTTAGGCTCTCGCCCTACCGTGGAAACATAAGTTTTTATCTAAATGTGGCAGAGTGGTTCTCATCAAATCGGTTCTTTCGAGAATCCCTATGTATTTCATGTCAATTTTTAAGATTCTGGTGGGCATCGCTCAAAGAATTGAGAGACTTCAACGGAGTTTTCTTTGGGCCGATGGTCCAGAAAAGAGAAAGGTGCACACAGTTAAGTGGGAGAAAGTCTCTCAAAGCAAACTCAATGGTGGCTTTGGCATAGGGAGAGTGACAGTCAAAAATAAGGCTTTACTGGCAAAATGGGTTTGGAGATATGGTAACGAGGAATCCTTGCTTTAGAGGAAGGTGATTGTTGCAAGATATGGGCTAGATGTCAACAAACTTTTTTGGACATGTTCTGACTCAAAGTTTGCCTCTCATTTTGTGAGAGTGGTGGCTTATCTCTTTAAACTTGGTTCCCGCTCGGAGGCAATTTTGAAGGAAGGTATGCGGGCTGTTTGGTGATGGGTCGACGATGAATGAGCTCGTCAGTCAAAGACCCTTAGATAACCACATAACATCTCCCCTATGGAGTGCCCTTGGATTGGAGTTCTTTTTATTCCTTAGCATAAGCGCTAAGCGATAATAATACCTTTCATTGAGACTTGCCTTTCCCTTGACGTCGTTTTCTAGGACACTTATGGGATTTTCCTTGGATTGTGATCGCTACAAATCGTCACGCTCACAATAGTATGAGGTCGAAATGTAGTGCAATGATAGAGTAGGGAATCGTCCCACAGAGACTAAGGGATTATACGATTATTGGCGTTCGAAGGCACGCGTACTATTTAAACAAAACATTTAAATGATTTCCAAACTTATCACTAAATTAATCTAAAGCTAATTTTAAGCATGTATTAAGCAAATTAATTAAATCACACAAGAAAACGATATTTGTAATTTGATCGCGCTCCAAATGTTTACATTTAGCGCTCCCTAACTTAGCTTTTGTAATCGTTTTACGAGCCCTTTTTGGTATTTAATATTGTAAATAAGTGTTTTTCAGGTATTTCAGCTCATTAGGGGTATTTTGGACCAAACTGGAGAAAAGTAGCGAAATCAGGGCAAAAGAGGGCAAATATGTCATTTGGGAGAATCAGGGGTCAAAGTGCAATTCTGGATGAATTATTGCATATTTGGTAATTAAGGAAGAGCTGAGGGGTGCATTCTGTAAATCGCCAGTCAACACAGTCAGCACGCGCCACGTCAGCCTTGGACGACGTCGTTTTGGCCTCTTACACGTCATCGATGACGTCATCACCTTCAACCTTCAACCGGGTCAGCACAGACCCGCGAACCTGACCCGACGACCCGTTGACCCGACGTTGACCCGACTGTAACCCGGATGTTTTTCGACGGTTTCCGACGTCTTTTTCGGCGGCCATCCACCCAGAATTGTTGCCGGAGCTCCTCCGGTCCGTTTGCCACCAGTTTCGGCCTCCCATGCATGCAATTTCCACCTCCATCAACTCCTCCAAGTCTTCAAACCACCATGGCCAACCAAGCTTGGAAGCTTGCCTCCAGCGGCTTCTTGCCCGCTCCAAACACGTCCAAACTCGCCCAATGACGGCGGTTTCATGTGGCGGGAACAAGCCTGCAGTCCCGAAGGTTAGAAGTCGCCAAAAACCTTCTGTTTTTGCGGTGACTTCACGACGGCGGGAACAAGCTCGCCTTCCAGAGTTAACAAGCTCGCAGGAACGCATGGAAGGAAGGCAGCTCGTCCACTTGCTTCTCCTCTGACTTGAGCTTATCCAATACACATTACAACCTTAGATATTATTAGATATTTTACATTTAACTTATAATATACAAAATATCTAATATATGTCTTAGTTAGTAAGTTAATATACACCATATACTACACTACACAATTAAGAATTAGACTACAATACTTTAGTTTTAATTAGTTTTTAGTTGTAGAATTAAGAGAGAGAATAACTCTCTCAACTTTAGTTAGTGTTCTTCATAATTTTCCCATCATTTTCTAGGTAGCCAAACACCAATTTGAGCTACTTAGACTTGATCTTTTCAAGTTGCTCTAGAAGGAAATTGTTCTTGGATTGCAAAAAGGAGTCTTCTTGGCCAAGAAACCAATCCAAATGGGTTTGTTTTACTCTTCTTTTGTATTCTCTAGTTCATTTATTTCTATGTGTAACTAACTCCTTTTGTTAAGGGATTGATGTAACTCTTGTAATTAAACCAATGATTTAATCAATCCATTTGTTATTCACTCTCTAAGGCTATGTATGTGTGTATTATGAACTCTAATGATATGTTGATGATATGTCTTGCATAAACATATAATTGTACACACGTGGTAGTTGATTTCATACATAAATGTGTCACACTTTGTGTATGAAGGTTTTACTAGCCATTTCATAGAGATTTCACCAATTAATCCATGTCTTGGGTTAATTAGAGAATCTCTACATCATTATTCCTAAAATCCTCTCTTAATCGCTAATCTATGATATTAGATTATGTGTTAGATGATGGATTTTGTGCTTAACATTATTGATAAATGAATTACATGCCTTAGAATGTTGTGAATGTGCTTAATGAATGATTGGTTAATGAATTGGTGGTTACTTGAATGAATCAATCCCCTAACATCTCTTAGTCTAGCTTAATCATCTTTTCATCAAGCTTTAATCTTAGTTCATTGCAATCTTAGTATAATTGATCTTGATAGCATTAATTAGTGAACTTGTTAGCAATTAGGAATTTAATAAGTAATGATAATCTAGAACTACTTGTTAGCTAAACAACATTCCTCGTGGGAACGATCACCCTTACTCGTGTACACTTTACTACTCGTACGACTCGTGTACTTGCGAAGGGTAAATCTACCTCGCGCCCCTTTAATTGCCGTTGTAGTTAAGTAGCTAGAATCCTTGACCTAGGATCCAATTAGTTTTAAGTTAACCTCATTTAGTGTAACTAATTAGAACCGGTTCGGGCGTGTCATAATTCGATGAAATAATGCTAGAATTTAGAATCCACCTCACCCTTCTAATTAAGAATTCGATCCACCTAATCTCTCAACTTACACAAGTGTACGTTATAGGTTCATGCCCCCTCTAATTAACTCCTAATCTCTTTCGAGCAATAGAAATCACACCCAAACATACATAATATACTCAGGCTAGAATTCGATCCGCCTAATCTCTCAACTTACACAAGTGTACATTATAGGTTCATGCCCCCTCTAATTAACTTCTAATCTCTTTCGAGCAATAGAAATCACACCCAAACATACATAATATACTCAGGCTAATCTAGCACAGTGGGACACACACATGATCCCTATATGCCGGCCTAGCGATCTCTCAACTTTTCGGTCAAATACAGTTGTTTTATGTATAAATTCGCCAAACGGACACGTCACCAAAAGAGTCAAATAGATAATGAAGAGAAGGTTGCCACGTCACTCATTGACCAAGTCAAAGGGAGAAAATGTGGCAAGCCAGAATATTGCTGCCTTGAACCAATAAAATCAAAGGCGTGGTCGCCAGAACTAGATATATACTCGCCACATGTAGAAACGTGGTCGCCGATAAGATGATACCTAGAAGTAAAGGTACTTGCTGCACCAGCATACTGGGCCTGAACCGAATCGGTAGAAATACAGAAATAAACCCTAAACTTTTAGAAGACCCAGAACAACAAGGAATCATAAAAAGGAAAGTAGACTTGGATCCGTGACAAGAAGGGAATCCTAGTACGAATCAAAGAGGGAAAACTTCCACCCACACGGCTAAAAACAAGGGGAAACCCTAATTAAACATGTATAAATAGGACCGTCTATCCCATAAGGAAGGGGTTCGGAAATCTAGAGAGAGAAGAGAGCAATTGTAAGAGAGATCTAAGTGTGTAACAAAGCAACAAAAACCTAGTATTATTCTTCTGCCCTCGGGGGGCGCCGTGGTTTTTTCCCATTCAAGGGTTTTCCAAGTAAAATCTGTCTTTTGCATGCGTTCTTAATTTTCTCGTTTTATATTAAATTGATATAATTGTTGAGTGCGTGGCAATCCAAATTTCACCGTCAACAATTGGCGCTAGAAGGAGGGTGCTTTGAACAGAAACTTCGAGGAACCCTTGCGAACTGAAAAATATGAACAACGACAGTGACAGAGATGGTAACTCCAGCAGAGATCTAATTGTTGAACCCACCGCACCAACAGGAGATAGGGCAGTGGCGATCGGGGAACAATCGGCGGCAACGCCAGGAACTAGGGTAGCCGACCCCGGGGTTCTGCAGCACTTTCAAACTGCGTTGGTAAACTTAATCAGCGAAGCTAGCAAAATAGGGCTGTCGCTTCCCATAGGGTTGGGAATTTCTTCTCCCTACGAGTTAACCACTCCTGGAGTCCATCCGTCCAGAAGGATACGATCGGAAGTTCACATTGCAACCCCAGATGCTCAAGCAATACAATCCACTGAGGAGACTCCACATGACCACCCTGAGAATTTCGAAGGGAGAAAACAAAGGAAGGGAAAAGCTGTGATGAATGAAGAGTCTAGGGAGGAGCGAGATCATGCACGAACACATGGGGTCAATTCCAGTGACACATATCAACGGAACCGGCGGAGACATCGTTCTATCTCGTCTGAAGATAAGAGTCCTCATCCACGAAGGGAATTACGATCCAAAAGAGCACGACGAAGAAGATCTGAGAGCACAGAAGATCGAAGGAGCCCGGATGGTAGAGGCAATCATGGGAGAATGACAATCAAGAGTAGACTTGATCCGGTAGGAGAACCAACTGGTCAGCGAGATGTCACCCTACAAGAGCTGTCAAGAAAAGTTTCAGCGATGGCACGAAGGTATAGTCGTAACGTATCTTCGGATGATGAGTCAGATAGCCCATTCGTTGAAAATATCCCTCGCACCCAATTTCCAGACAGATTTAGAATGCCAACCATTGAGCAGTACAAGGAGAACAGGGATCCGAAGGAGCATGTTCACCGATTCCGTAACATTATGGCCCAGTACTCATCCAATAACGGGCTGTTGTGCCTCACCTTCCCGTAAACATTCGACGACCTTGCCTCTAGGTGGTTTGGAAGACTTCCACCCGGAAGTATAAGCAGTTTCTCAAATCTCAACAAAGCGTTCATAAGGCAATACATGGGGAGTGTCCAGAGAAGAAAGTCACTCGCTCATCTATCCAACTTGAAGCAGAAACGTAATGAGTCGATCAAGAAGTATCTAGCAAGATTTGGGAAGGAGGTTGCTCAAATTGAAGACGCCAGTGATGTAGCTGTGATCGCCGCATTCACCAATGGGTTACAAAGTGGGCGATTATCCTTTGACCTACGAAGGGAGAGACCAAAAAATTATGAGGAGATTATGGAAATAGCTGGCGACTATGCACTGGCGGAAGAAGAAGAAGTAGCGCAAGGGGGTAGCTATGTACATGGACACAAGCCTGACTCAAAATCGGACTATAAGGATGACAAAAAGACAGAGTCATGTGATCGCCAGAGAGATGAGAAGGGCCAAAAGGGACATCTAAGGGAAAGCAGAGGAAACGCTCGAGCCAGTAGGTTTCGAGGAAGGTACAACCATTACATCCCTTTAACTGGCGATCAGGAGGAGATACTTTCTGTGGTAGAAGACAAAGGACTCGTTAAATACCCTCGGCAGCAATCAGCAAATGCCAGGAGAGATACGACTAAATATTGTCGGTTTCACAAAGACCATGGGCATGAAACTTCGAAATGTTTCCAGCTGCGCGATCACATTGAAAGCTTGATCAAAGATGGGCACCTGAAGGACTTTGCTTTGAAAGGGGACAAGCACGGTGGTCGCCAAGACAGCCGCCAAGGAAACGTGCAGGAAAGGAAGAGTCCAAGGAGAAACAGCCCCAACGCCACTATAAACACCATTTTTGGCGGACCTCATACTGGGAGAAGCAATTGAGAAAGGATGTCAGAAGTCCGAGAAGTGATGTATGAAAGCAGAAGCATGGAGATTAATTCTGTGGAAAGAAACCCCAAGAAAGGAAGAGAAGGACATGATCCCATAACATTTACAGCAGAAGACTCAGACGGAATTGATGCAAAGCCTAATGATGCAATCGTAGTGGGAGTTCGAATAGCCCATAGAGATGTCCTTCGGGTGATGATTGACAACGGGAGTTCAGCTGATATTTTAAGTACCAGAGTATATGATGAGTTGCGGCTGGACAGAAAAGATCTTGAGCCATTCCATATGCCATTAAAAGGATTCGGTGGCGCAGAAGTTAGATTGTTAGGAACTGTGAAGCTGCCAGTAAGGTTTGGTACAACACCATGCCGGCGAACGATCCTGCTGGACTTTGTTGTAGTCGACATCTATAATTGGCCATATAATGCTTTGCTTGGCCGACCGTTTCTTAACAAAGCTCGAGCTGTCATTTCAACCCATGCATTAAAAATAAAGTTCCCTACAGAATTTGGTGTCGGAGAATTGAAAGGGTCACAGGAGATGGCTCGCCGCGTCAACCTATCAATCTTCAAAGATAAGGCAGGGATGGAAACCTTGAGCATATTCGAAGTAGACAAGGAAGTGCAGGAAGATAATCCGGAAACCTTCGAACTGGACCCAAGAGACAAAACAAGTAGAGAAAAAGAAGAGCCAACTGAGTCGATTGTTTAGACGAAGTAGAACTGGACAAAACAGTCAAGATCGGAGCAAGGTTGACTGAACAAGTTAAGAAAGATGTGACAAACTTGTTGAGAGAGTATAAGGAGATTTTCGCTTGGTGCCACGAAGACGTGTGACACGCCCAAACCGGTTCTACAAATGTCACTATAATTTAACCTATTCTACCTCGGTTGTATTAAAGGGGCGTGCGAGTCTGATGACTCTATTGCAATTCGTACAAGTCGTTATGCTAGTATAGTGTACAAAGTAAGGGTATCGGTCCACGGGGAATCTACTAATGAGTAACTGGTAAATGCTAGGATTAGTGAGTATTTTACGGAATTTAAACTAATGCGATGAGAAAAGATTATAATTGATAAGCGAAGATGCTAGGGAATGTATGAATCAGTAATGATGCACCACAATAACCACTTTCATGCAACAAAGATCAAGTCACTCATGTAGTTCCATTTATACCATTGGTACACTCAACCATTCACTCAATATTTAATCTAAGGTTTAGATTAATCATCAAGGAATGTAAGTTGTGGAACTGAATTGATAGAATGTATTCTTAGGATTTTATATGAATAAACACATTCTAATATAGGAGTTTTGACTAACCATACTTAATTCAAACATTATGAGCTAAGTAATTCATCCTTTTACAATAACCAACTCCATGCTTCTAAGATTATGAGATATATAGCATGATTTAATCAATTCAAGCATACAAACACAAGTGATTCATATAAGATAAAGTGGTAACAAGTGATTACAACAATACTTTCATAAATTCCCCAACAAGGGTTTAGTTACACATGATCATTGAATATAGCATATTAATGAACAAAAGGAAGAAATACTACCCTCAAGGGATCAAGGATAACCTCTCCTTCTTCCACAGCAATACAAACCCAATGATCACAAATAACCTTCAGAAGATTGATGAGCAAGGTACTTCTAAGATCAATACCTTCTAGCTATAAGATTACAAGTGATGAACTTCTTGAATCACTAATCTATTCTATGATAATTTAACAAAAAAAACTACTAAGAATTACTCTAAGCTAAATTTATCACTAATTGTCACCTTGGTACCGTGGTCACCCTCTCTCAGTGGAAGAGAGAAGTATATATATATGTTTTCTTCAGATGAGGCAAAAAGTGCCCATTTTGGCCTTTGGACGTGCCTGGGGGCAGGCTAATTCCCGCCGCGCGAAGTCGCCGCACTAACCCGCCGTGACTTGGCGAGCTTCTCGGAGACTTCTTTCCCGCCGCGCGAAGTCGCCTTGGCTTCAGAAGAGATGAAGGCGGCCACTTGCCCGCCGCAAGAAGTCGCCGCGCGAGGTCGCTTTGCAATCCGGCGAGCTTCTACCTTCGGGAAGGCTGGCAATTGCCCGCCTTCAGAGCCCGCCATGCAACTGGTCTTGATTTTGGGCGGCTTCAGACCTTCAGGAAGGCTGGCACTTGCCCGCCTTTAAGCCCGCCATGCACTCTTCTCATGGTTTTGCTCCTCTTTTGTCCACTTTGATGCAAAAACCTTCTAGACTGGCCAAATTACCTGAACTTAACAAAAACACTTGTTAACACACAAAGGTGCTCGAATACGAACACAAAAGGTAGGAATTAGGGGCGCTAAATGTGAACATTCATAGCGCGATCAGACCCCCAAACCTATCTTTTGCTCGTCCTCGAGCAAAACAATGAAAGTAAGAACAATGCTACTACAAATTAATAACAATTAACTAATCCATTTTCGTAGGAAACACGATGGTACTTAGCACGTACCACATGCCTTTTAAACCTCTAGGTGCCCCTAGTAGGAGGAGTGTAGTCTCCTGAGGGTTTACCAGATGCGATACCCACAAACGTAACTCTGTAATCTACTACTGAGGGGTTACCTTGTATATTACAACAGAAAATCATACAAGCTAAGCATTCTCAATTAGGACTAATAACATTCCACTTCAGTTATAACAGCATATAATACTTGTATGCCAATAATTTGGATGTTTTTGATCCAAGAATCAGTAGATTATCTGTCTAAGGTAAATTTGCCTCGACTTCTATCTCTCAACGATCCATCTCTTTCTTCTCTCAGAATCCTAGGTTATCTCTCTCAATCACATGCGAATTGAATGTATGTATATAAAATTCGAACATAACACATGTGAATATAGAAACAACGCACTTTCATAATGTCAAGTCTCATGAATGAATGAATAACCATGAACGTGGAAAGAACATGTTTGATTTGTATTCCCAACTTAGACTTCTGACAGATCCACTAGTGCTTTCCTTGGTTGTATTGGGGCCATGGGTGATTTATGGTGAGTGGAATGAATTTGATGGAATCCTAAGATGTTGATCAACCTTTCAATCACTTTACTAGCTCATTTTTCAATGTCCACAAGCGTTTAGGCTAAGATTAACAATTTGATGTTGTGCTAATTGGTACTCACTACAAGTATTCAATTGATTTTTTATTATTATTTTTTTTATTTTTTTATTCATGGCTTTAAGTGTTTATTTTTACACCTTTACAATTTAGCCTTTCTATTGCACAGTTATTTCTATCATCGCCTGAGTACACGCTATTTACAGATTTGAGCTATCCACTTGCATTTTTACTTATGCAACTATTATCAACATCTAAAGATTTCATGTGGTTGATGTGTATGAAATGAATGGTTGTGTTTGGCCTCAAATTTGGCAATTGGAGCACACATACATAAGGACCGTGTTTGGATAATGAAGTTAAACACACATGCCTAGGATCATCTCTATCAGACTTTCTAACAAGGGAACACAAATTTCACAAGCAGTCCACAATATTTCCTGTTCAATGGCAATCAATACTAGTGCATATGAATGAGATCTCAATGCATCCTACATTTGAATAGTGCTTTTACAAGAAGAATGGATTATACCCTCTCAATTAATCAGCACAGGCTCGATTCCTCACATGGGTAGTCTCCACAATTCCCCTAGGATCAAACAGTCTAAGGTTCCTTTACCTAAACATTCGAAAATTGGCACTGTACAAGTATATTCAAAGTGGTGCAACTTCTTAGATGGCATGCATATTAGTCAAAATTTAGCTTCCAAAGCAAGTATGGAATATTCCATTAGCATATATAAATAACAACCCTCAAACCAATTTTCAAAATTGTTACAGAGATTTGAAAAATTTTCCTACATGTCTACCTAACACTACATAATATAAACATACATTATCAAAATACTACAAAAATTACAAAAAAAAACACAAAAACTTGTGCCACACCCCCAAACCTAAACTAAACATTGTCCTCAATGTAATTGCAAACATGGTTAGTTAAAGTTTAGATATAGCAACACTAAACAAACTACTATATATATATATACATTAAAATACGTAAATAACACTAGGTAAGAAAATTGTACCTGGGTGGGGTGCCTCCCACCTAGCGCGAGATTTTCCGTCTAGGCAAGACGCATGAGAGCTCTACGGCTCTGTAAGTGCTACCTGTTCCAAAATCCTGACTTCATCCACTCCTTGTAGATACGGCTTCACTCGATGCCCATTCACCTTGAATGTATCCCCATTTTTCTCATTCAGTAGCTCGACGGCTCCATATGGGAATATCTGGAGTATCCTATACGGCCCATACCATCTTGATCTGAGCTTTCCTGGAAACAGCTTCAACCTAGTGTTGAATAGGAGGACTAACATCCCCGGGCACAGATCCTTGAGGATCACTCTCTTGTCATGCATTCTCTTGGTCTTCTCTCTATAGATTTTTGCATTCTCATATGCCTCATCCCGGAGTTCCTGGAGTTCGTTCAGTTGAAGTTTACGTTCTTCCCCTGCTGCATCCATATCAAAGTTCAGCTTTTGGAGTGCCCAGTAAGCATTGTGCTCTAACTCCACTGGCAAATGGCAAGCCTTTCCAAAGATCAAATGATAAGGTGTCATTCCGATTGGGGTTTTGAAAGCAGTTCTGTAGGCCCATAAGGCATCATTCAACTTGAACGCCCAATCTTTCGTGCTTGTGTTCACAGTCTTTTCAAGGATTTGCTTGATGTGTCTGTTATTGACTTCTACTTGACCGGAGGTCTGAGGATGATAGGGGGTTGCAACCTTGTGATTCACACTATATTTCTTCAGCAGTGTGGCGAATATCTTGTTGCAAAAGTGACTTCCCCCATCACTGATGATGGCACGTGGAGTCCCGAACCTGGAGAAAATCGTGCCCCTGACAAATTTCACAACTACTTTACTGTCATTGGTCTTCGTGGCTATGGCTTCAATCCATTTAGAAACGTAGTCCACGGCTACCAGGATGTAGCTGTATCCGTCCGATGGTGGGAATGGTCTCATGAAATCGATTCCCCAGACATCGAAAATCTCTAATACCATTTGTCTTGACTGCGGCATCTCATTCCTCTTACCAATGTTCCCTGTTCTCTGACATTGGTCACATCGTAAGCAGAAGTGGTAAGCATCCTTGAGCAATGTTGTCCAATAGAATCCTGAGTGAAGAACCTTCATCGCTGTCTTTCTGGAACTGTAGTGGCCTCCGCATTGAAGTTCATGGCAGAACTTCAGGATGTCTAACTGTTCATCCTCTGGTATACATCTTCTAATGATCTGGTCTGCCCCGTGTTTGAACAAGTATGGGTCGTTCCAAAAGTACTGCCTTGCATTGAAAACGAATCTCTTCCTTCCTTGACTTGTCATTCCTGCTGGCAAAATCTTGTTTGTGAGGAAATTGACTATATCAGCATACCATGGCTCTGTGTCGCTTAATTTCAAAAGCTGCTCATCTGGAAAGCTGTCCCTCAGTGGTAGAGTATCTTCTTCTGCATATGAATCTAACATCAGTCTACTCAAGTGGTCTGCTACCACATTCTCACTCCCTTTCTTGTCTCTGATCTCTAAATCTAATTCCTGTAGTAGAAGGATCCATCGAATGAGTCTTGGCTTGGCATCCTTCTTCTGGAGGAGATATCGGAGTGCTGAGTGATCAGTGAACATTATAACCTTTGCGCCAATTAGATATGATTTGAATTTTTCTAATGCAAAAATAACTGCCAACAACTCCTTTTCTGTAGTAGAGTAGTTCAACTGTGCGTCATTCAGGGTCCTTGAAGCATAGTATATGGCATGTGGAATTTTGTCAACCCTCTGGCCTAGTACTGCTCCAACAGCATAGTCAGAAGCATCACACATGAGCTCGAAAGGCAAACTCCAATCAGGTGGTCTCATTATGGGAGCCGTGGTCAACAACTCCTTGAGTTCTTTAAATGATGCCATACACTTCTCATCAAAATCAAACTCGATCTCTTTTTGAAGTAGTCTACACAAGGGCCTCGAAATCTTAGAAAAGTCTTTGATAAATCTTCTGTAAAACCCTGCATGTCCCAAAAATGCTCGAATTTCTCTCACTGATCTTGGAAACTGTAAACTCTTCATGACATCGACTTTTGCCTTGTCTACTTCAATGCCTCTACCCGAGATAATGTGCCCTAGCACAATTCCTTCCTTCACCATGAAGTGACTTTTCTCCCAGTTCAATACTAAATGAGCCTGCTTGCACCTTGCTAGTACTGAGGATAGGTTTCTCAAACAGTCACCAAAAGAATTCCCCATTACTGAAAATTCGTCCATGAAGATCTCTATTATGCCCTCCACCATGTCTGAAAATATGGATGTCATGCACCTCTGAAATGTACCTGGCGCATTACATAGCCCAAATGGCATCCGTCGGTAGGCGAATGTACCGAAAGGACATGTGAAAGTGGTTTTCTCCTGATCTTCTGGAGCGATAGCAATTTGATTGTATCCGGAGTACCCGTCCAAAAAGCAATAATGACTGTGACCTGCCAGGCGTTCCAACATTTAATCAATGAATGACAGAGGGAAATGATCTTTCTTAGTAGCTGAATTAAGTTTCCTGTAATCGATGCATACTCGCCATCCTGTCTAAATCCTTTGTGGCACCAACTCATTGTCTTCATTCTTCACTACAGTCAATCCAGACTTCTTAGGCACTACATGAATAGGGCTAACCCACTTGCTGTCAGAAATAGGGTAAATGATCCCATTTTCTAACAACTTGAGGATTTCCTTCTTGACTACCTCCTTCATGATTGGATTTAGCCTTCGTTGCCCTTCGATGGTTGGCTTGGATCCTTCCTCAAGAAAAATCTTGTGCATACAAGTGGTGGGGCTAATTCCCTTCAAGTCATCCAATGACCAACCTATCGCCTCTTTGTAGTATCGCAACACATTGATCAATTCTTTCTCTTCCTCTGGTTGCAAGTCTGATGCAATGATCACCGGAAGTGTCTCATTTTCCCCTAGAAATGCATACTTCAAGGTAGATGGCAGTAGCTTGAGTTCCAAGATAGGTGGGGGAGTTTTGTTTGGCTGCTCATCCCTCAGAATGTGCTCCCCGGTCTCCTCATCTTCTACTAAGGTACTAGCCCATACTAACATTTCTACCCAGTCAGTTTCTTGACCCTCTTCTATTTCGTAGTCTTCTGAAGCCATAAAGTCACGGATATTCTTCTTAGAGAATTCTGCCACTAACACATCTTCAACGGAGTTTTCCATTTCCTGGTATGAACAATTTATACACTATATGGAAATAATGTTAGCACGACTCCTGGAACAGTGAATTCTACCTCTACTGAAAGTACCTTAATTTTCCTAAGTATTTCTTAATCCCTATGTTATTTACTATAATTAGGTGTGTGTGTAACGATCATGCATATAAACAAGTTATTCAACAATCCAAATCACAAATTGGTTCACATATCATTGATTTTATCTTTCTCTTGACGAACCTATCATCCTAGCATGCACATCTCTCTAAATTTCTTCCAATGCTTTCCCTTTTCTAATTCTTGAAATTTTTGCAGCCTAACATCACCATATAAACAAGAAAGAATAGAGAAAGAGAGATGACTTGCAAACCAAGTAAAGAAATAGTATCTAAAAGGTACCTTGGTTGATGATCAAGATGAGCAAAGATGTTTGAAATAAGCACCAACTCAAAAGCCAAAACTCTTACCTTTAAAACCCCTTCTGATTACCTCGGCGGGTTGTGCGGCAGGTTCAAGCCCGCCGTACTAACTCGCCGCCCAACATTGTCCTTCTTCAGAAGCAACCCACGGCGGCTTTGTACCTTCTGGAAGGCGGCCTATGTCTCGCCGCACAAGCTCGCCGTCCGCTCCTTCAATACTTGGCGAGCTTGCTTCTTCTGCAAGGCGGTTTCCAGCCCGCCGTCCATGGTCTCGCCACAAGGTCGTCAATTCCCATGCTTTTCTCCTTTGGTGAGCTTGTTCAATCTGGAAGGCGGCCAATGTCCCGCCTGGACTAGCTCGCCGAGATGCTTCCAACAAATTTGAGTTCCCTTTTTTTTTTTTTTCCTTCAAATTTGGAATGTTTTGACCTGCACAACATACTTCACACACAACACACAATATATATATACAACCCTAGCTCAATGCTTGGGGAAAAAAAATACACACACATAATAGATATTATCACTTATTAGGGTCCAAGGTTGTGGGTCAAATGATCCCACACCTCATTACTTGTCCTTTATTAATAATTACAAGTGAAATAAGTAAAACATTTCATTCCTGACCCTGTTCTTCGGGTCATCCACCTACACACACATAATATCCATCAAATCGTTCACATATTCAAAGGTGAACGAGACGTGCTCGTGCTTCCAATCTCAGAACAAGACATAGGAGGTCGACGTAACAAAGTCAAGGTCATGGGTGCCTCAGGGGGCCACATTTTCAAATCCGGTGTGGAGTTCACTCGTGGTGGAGAAGACTCCTTGTATGTGTCCTTTCGGACCCATATTTGCCTTGGTCTCCCCACATCCCTCCTAGGAGACACATTCCTCGTTTTACAGAACTCATGATACCTCATGCAATTGGTCCTTTTGTGCCCTTGAGTTCCGCAATAATAACATGTTGGAGAGTAGAAAGTACCTCCATGGTTGTCAATCCTTTCTGTGGTATTGAGGTTGTGGCTGGCTCTCTTTCTTCCCGGACAAGTTTTGTTCAAATCATCCACCATATCCCGTACCTCTAATTCTTTCATTAGATCGAAAATCCTATCTTGCATCTTCTGTGTAGAGGACGTATAGGCCTCCTTCAAATCAAATATGAGTTTCATAACCTCTAGAAGATATCTCTTCTGTTCCTCCTTCTCTTGCTCTAAATGCTCAATTCTTAGTAACAAGCTCTTGTTGTGGGCAAGCAATTCCTCCTTTTTCAGAGTCTCTGAATCATTAAGGCTTCTCTCCTCTTCTTCCAGGGTCCTCAAAAATTCTTCTATGATTTCGACCTCCTGAGTGTCTTGACTAGGCGGACTTTCTTCCTCAATCCTAGTTTCCTTCTTAGGCAATGGTTGAGCTCTAAACATGTTGAACTCTACTACATCATCCAAAACACTCAAAGTGAGTTTCCCTCCATGAACATCCACAACTGCTCGTGAGGTCGCCATAAACGGCCTTCCTAACAACACTGGTTGTGAGTTTCCATTCTCATCTCCATCCTCTACGTCCAACACTACAAAGTCAGTGGGAATGAGCAATCGATCCACCTTGAGGACCACATTCTCCACTACTCCTCTAGGATTTCTAGATGATTGATCAGCAAGACGCAAACTAATGGAAGTCGGCTTGAGTTCACTCAATCCCAGCCTTTTATACACAGAGTATGGCATCATATTGATGCTGGCTCCTAGATCAAGCATCGCCTTTTCTGCTGAGGAGTTTCCCACAGTAATACTCAACTCAAAACTCTCTGGATCTTGTTCCTTGGTAGTGTACCCACTCATAGAATTAGTAATGGCGTGAGCCTGCTCATGCATTGGGGCTTTCCCCCTGTCTTGCTGCCCGTTAGCCTCTATCACCTGTCCCAATTGAATTGATAACTTTTTCAGTGACGCCTCTATTCCCATCATCCTTTGGTCCATTTCTTGTTGATATGACTGTGGAGGGTTCTGATTGCTCCACTGATTCGAACTCCCAGTACCCTGCTGTACTTGATACTGACCACGGGGGTTGTTTCCACCCCATGATTGATTCTGATCATACCTCGGCTGTTGGTAGGCATTGTTGCTGTTTCTCTGCCTGCCTTGATTTCACTGGTACATTGCTTGAGCTTCTGCCTCTGAATAAACCTCTCTGTGGGAGGTGCATACATCTGCTCCATGTCCAATCATGCCACATGCTTGGCATACCTTACTCGGGCTGTTCTGTTGCCCCTGCTGATTTAACATCATTGCCCTGACATTATTATTCAAGGTCTCCATCTGCATTGCTAAATGTGCGGTCCCACTACGGCTTCCCTTTGTGCTTCTTTGTTGAGAATTCTGTCCCAGCATTTCATACTTATTGAACACATAATCAGCGGTACATTCCCTCATTGCCCCACCACAAGCATTGTCGACAATTGCTTGTGTGAGTCCAGTAAGTCCATCATAAAATGATTGCACCTGCGACTGAAGTGTGAAATCATGGTGTGGGCACTGAGCTAACAATAGCTTGAACCTCTCCCATGATTCATGGAATGCTTCTCCTTCCTCCTCTTGGAAGTTTGCAATTCTTCCCTTTATTTCTTTGGTTTTCCAGGACGGGAAGAATTTGGAGAAAAATTTCTGCTCCACCTCGGCCCATGTGGTCAGTGTTCCAGTTGGCAAAGCCATCAGCCATTTCTTGGCGTTGTCCTTCAAACAGTATGAAAAGCAACGCATCCTCAGTAAGTCCTCTGTTAACCGGCCCAATGGTATCATAGTGATAGCATTGTAGTATTCTTTCATAAACTGAAGTGCGTCTTCACTAGGTTTCCCATAATAGGATGGCAAGATGTTATAGTGCAAGTTCTTCAGCTCATAGTCCCGCTGGGCGGCATTCAATGCTATGGCCGAAGGATGTGCCCCCATAACGGGCAATGAAAATTCCTTCATACATCGTATGTCCTCCATTTAGTTCACTGTAAGGACTCTGCACACAAGTACAAGAAAAGTAACGAAGATCAATGTGAAAAAGATAAACGTTATACTAGTGCGCAATTAAAAGTGTAGTAATTCTAAATTTACCTAAAATGACAATCCTAAACCTGACTACCCGCGCTACACAAGGAAGTGTGTTCCCCAGCAGCGGCGCCAAAAAGTTTGACACGCCCAAACCGGTTCTACAAATGTCACTATAATTTAACCTATTCTACCTCGGTTGTATTAAAGGGGCGTGCGAGTCTGATGACCCTATTGCAATTCGTACAAGTCGTTATGCTAGTATAGTGTACAAAGTAAGGGTATCGGTCCACGGGGAATCTACTAATGAGTAACTGGTAAATGCTAGGATTAGTGAGTATTTTACGGAATTTAAACTAATGCGATGAGAAAAGATTATAATTGATAAGCGAAGATGCTAGGGAATGTATGAATCAGTAATGATGCACCACAATAACCACTTTCATGCAACAAAGATCAAGTCACTCATGTAGTTCCATTTATACCATTGGTACACTCAACCATTCACTCAATATTTAATCTAAGGTTTAGATTAATCATCAAGGAATGTAAGTTGTGGAACTGAATTGATAGAATGTATTCTTAGGATTTTATATGAACAAACACATTCTAATCTAGGAGTTTTGACTAACCATACTTAATTCAAACATTATGAGCTAAGTAATTCATCCTTTTACAATAACCAACTCCATGCTTCTAAGATTATGAGATATATAGCATGATTTAATCAATTCAAGCATACAAACACAAGTGATTCATATAAGATAAAGTGGTAACAAGTGATTACAACAATACTTTCATAAATTCCCCAACAAGGGTTTAGTTACACATGATCATTGAATATAGCATATTAATGAACGAAAGGAAGAAATACTACCCTCAAGGGATCAAGGATAACCTCTCCTTCTTCCACAGCAATACAAACCCAATGATCACAAATAACCTTCAGAAGATTGATGAGCAAGGTACTTCTAAGATCAATACCTTCTAGCTACAAGATTACAAGTGATGAACTTCTTGAATCACTAATCTATTCTATGATAATTTAACAAAAAAAACTACTAAGAATTACTCTAAGCTAAATTTATCACTAATTGTCACCTTGTTAACAAAAACACTTGTTAACACACAAAGGTGCTCGAATACGAACACAAAAGGTAGGAATTAGGGGCGCTAAATGTGAACATTCATAGCGCGATCAACGTGCCGGGAATTGATAGAAGCGTGATTTCACACAACCTGGCTGTGAATGAAAATGCAAACCAGTTGTGCAAAAAAGGAGAAGCTTTAACCCAGAAAGAAGTGCAGCAATAAAAGAGGAGGTGTCAAAGTTGCTCGCCGCAAGATCAATTAGAGAAGTTAAGTATCCAAAATGGGTGGCGAATGTAGTTCTAGTGAAAAAGAAGAACAACCAATGGAGGATGTGCGTCGACTTCACCGATCTAAACAAGGCCTGCCCCAAGGATAGCTTCCCGCTACCAAGGATTGACCAATTAGTCGATGCAACAGCCGGACATGAGACGTTGAGCTTCATGGATGCATATTCAGGATATAACCAGATAAAGATGCACAAGCCAGATGAGGAGAAGACAGCGTTCACCACAGACCAGGGGTTGTACTACTACACGGTCATGCCATTCGATTTGAAGAACGTTGGAGCAACTTACCAGCGCTTAGTCAACAAAATGTTCGCCAGGCAAATAGGGAGAAATATAGAGGTTTACGTTAACGATATGCTGACAAAAAGCATCACAGCAGATAGACATACAGATGACCTGAGGGAAACATTCGATGTGCTGGTCAAGTATGGAATGAAGTTGAATCCAGCAAAATGTGTATTCGGCGTACCATCCGGGAGGTTTCTCAGATATCAAGTACATCAAAGAGGAATAGAGGTGAACCCTGAAAAATCCAAGCCCTAGCAAAAATGGTTTCGTCAAGAACTTTGAAGGACGTCCAAAGACTCACGGGGTGCCTAGCATCGCTAAGCAGGTTCATAGCTAAGTCAACAGACCGATGCCTACCATTTTTTAAAGCTCTAAAAAAAGGAAAAGGAATTGAATGGAATGAGGATTGTGAAAGAGCTTTCCAGGCCTTGAAAGATTACCTTTGACGGGCACCGCTGCTATCAAAACCAGAAACAGGAGAGACACTGTATATGTACTTATCCGTCTCTGAAGTAGCCACAAGTTCCGTGCTGGTAAAACAGGAAGAGGGGATCCAGAAACCGATATACTACACCAGCAAAGCACTGTTACCAGTCGAAACAAGATACTCACCGGCCGAAAAAATGGCACTCGCTCTAATAACAGCAGCAAGAAAGTTAAGGCCATATTTCCAGGCTCATAAAATCGGGATATACACCAATTGCCCACTGAAATTAATTCTGTAGAAACCAGAAGTATCCGGTCGATTAACAAAGTGGGCGATCGAGTTAAGTGAATTCGATGTAGAGTATCTCCCCAGGACAGCAATTAAAGCACAAGCAGTGGCAGACTTTGTAGCAGAGTTCACCGAGCCAAGCATAGAGGTGGCGAGAATGATGGTGGAGCAAAATAAGAAAATATTCAAATGGCAACTCCGCGTTGATGGCTCGTCAAACACGCACGGCAGCGGGGCAGGGGTAGTAGTGTCAACCTCGGAAGGAGATTCAGTCGAATGTGCCTTGCGTTTTGACTTCAAAGCTACTAACAATCAAGCTGAATATGAGGCACTCATAGCAGGTTTAAAGGTTTGCACAATCCTAGGGGCAGATGAGGTAGAAATCTTCAGCGACTCTCAAGTTGTTGTCAATCAGGTGCTAGATGAATACCAGGCGAGAGATGAAAGCATGATCACCTACCTGGAATTAGCAAAGGAACTGTTAGAAAGATTTAAAGAATACAGAATTGTTCACGTCCCTAGAGAAGAAAACGAGCAAGCTGTTCCCTTGGCCAAATTAGCATCTGCCACAATCAACATCTGGCCCAAAAGTATATCCATGATCCGCCTATTGCAGCCGAATATAGTCAAATCAAAAGAAGTGGGGGCAATCTTTGGCGAGAGGAACAGCTGGATCACACCAATCAAAGAATATCTCGTCAATGATGTACTCCCAAGTGACCCATTAGAGGCAAAACGGTTGAAATACAGAGCTACAAGGTATTCATTACTCAATGGAGAACTGTACAAAAGGGGGTATTCAAGGGCACTGCAGAGATGTGTCGGACCTAAAGAAGCAGAAGGTATCCTGAGAAACATACATAGTGGAAATTGTGGGAACCACGCTGGGGGTGTCAGCCTAGCCCACAAAACATTAAAGCAGGGTTTTTACTGGCCAACTCTATTCGCCGACGCCAAAAGGGTAGCAGCGAGATGTGAGGCGTGTCAAAAAATTGCCAATAACATCCGTCAACCACCTAAACTTTTGCAAAGTATTACCTCGCCCTGGCCATTCGCCATGTGGGGAATTGACTTAATTGGCCCAATGCCAACAGCAACTGGAAGAGCAAAGCACGCTATAGTAGCCGTGGATTACTTTACGAAGTGGGTAGAAGCCGAACCATTGGTACATATAACAGAAGCGAACACTATAAGCTTTGTAAAGAAAAATATCCTGTATAGATTCGGGATACCAAACACCATCATCACGGACAATGGGACCCAATTCGATGGTAGGAAATTCAGGGAGCTGTGTGACAAGTACGGCATCAACAACTACTACGCCTCCCCAGCACATCCACAGACGAATGGCCAGACTGAAGCAGTAAACAAGATCATTAAACACAACCTGAAAGCTAAATTGGCAACAAAAAAGGGCAGTTGGGCAGATAAATTACCACAGGTGCTCTGGGCGTATCGAACCACAGAGAGGGGTTCAACAGGTGAGACCCCATATTCCATGGCATATGGAGCCGAAACTGTCATCCCCGTGGAAACGTCATTCTCTTCACTAAGGGTACAACTCTTCCAACCAGAACTCAACATTGATATGCTAAAATGCGGTCTGGATGAGTTAGAAGAAAGAAGAGAGCGCGCACAAATAAGGAATACTGCGTACCAACAGAGGGTAGCCAGATATTCACTACAAGAAAATTGACCTACGGTGACAAAAAATATTTGTCACTATAAGTGAAGAAATTGTCACAAATTCAATATTGTGACAAAAAAAGTGTCATTAACAATTCGTCATTTTTGCCCCCGTCACTAAAAGTATTTGTGACAGTTTTTTGGCACTTGTCACAAATCATAACTTTTAGTGACACATTATCACTTGACCTTAATTAGTGACAAAATAAAAATTGTGTCACTATATTAGTATTTAATGACAATTAACCATTTGAAGATTCTGTCACTATATATATTCTTAGTGACAATTTATTGTTTAAAAAGTGTCACTATTCACAAATCTAGTGACAAATAATCATCTTAAAATTATGTTACTACAGACAAATTTAGTGACAATTAAGTTAACCATATAATAATTGTCACTACAACGTAGACTTAGTGACAATTAACAATATGAATATTAAGTCACTGTATAGATACATAGTAACAATTTAATCAATTGTCAAAATTTAATATAAATTTAAATTGTATAAAAACATAAAATATATAAAAATATAACCAAATAAAACATGTCACTCATTGAATGACATTGAGTTCCATAAATAATCATTCCATTAAAAAATATCCAAAAATTAACATAATATCGAATTGATACAAAAGTTATCCAACATCTTTCAAATTCTACTACTAAATAACACATGTAAGCCGGCTAGTCTAAGTTAGCATAAGTGTTAGGTCACACACAATAACTTCTAACTGCATAACTAAAAACTTGAAATTTCCGAGGTCTTGATTATGAAATATTAGAAGCCAATGATCCACTGTCAGTTGCCAGGTAGCTAAAGAATGTTTAGGTTTTGCAAGAGAAACCTATATATATGACGACATGAAGAAAAAAAAAATAGTGAGAACAAATTAAAGTCACCAAAATAAAACCGATGAAAAATACAACAATACTGACAAAACTTAGTACAAGTATAAAATAAATTCTATAAGTTTGATATCTAAGTATAAAACTTATTGAAACTGTTAATCTATTCATCTTCATATAAAGTTCTCTATAATGTCAATATATCCATCCAACCAAATATCAAATATCTTATTGAGTGTTTGAACTCTTTTATCAAACAATTGGTATGCATATAAAAATTGGTTGTACTATAAGAATCATTTTATCAAACAGTTAGTATGCATATAAACTAAATTGACATATATTGTCAAAATTTAAGAACAAAAAACTATAAATCATGAAATAATAATAATGATTCCTTAAAAAATTTGAAAACAAATTAAGTTAAAAAAACATCCCTAAACGTATATATAAAAAATAAAAAATAAAAAAATAAAATAAAAAATTATACCTTATTCGAAGACACTTTCAATATATGAAACTCGAATATGAGATTCTAACCTTGAAAAAACAATTACCAAAAAACAAACCATAAAAAAATAAAATCAAGAAAAAGAGAAGCTTAAGAGTTTTCTTTCAATACTGCATCAAATAATTGATTGTTCCATAAGAATCATTTTATCAAACAGTTAGTAAGCACATAAACTAATATTGACATATACTGTGGGAAATCTAAGAATAAACAACTATAAATCATGAAATAATAATAATGGGTTCCTTAAAAAAAAAATTGAAAACAAATTAAAGTTAAAAAAACATCTCTAAATAGCTATATACAATTCTACATTAAAAAAATATATATAAAAAAATCATACCTTATTCAATGACACTTTCAATATATGAAACTTGAATTTGAGATTTTGACCCTGAAAAACAAGTATAAGAAAACAAACCCTAAAAAAAATCAAGATAAGCTTACATTTTTATCTGGGCAAAAGTGTCTCTATAATCTCGGTACTTCTTCTGATGAAACATTGTTTCAAACCTAAAAAGTGTTTTTAAGGTAAAGAAAAAAAAAAAAAGAAGGGAAAAAAAAACACAGCATGATTGTGGCGTTTTTATTTTATTTTTTTGTGGCTTTTTGAAAAAAAAAAAAAAGGAAATATTAACTGATTTTTTTTTTAATGTAAATATTAATTGATTCTGATGCCTTTTAAAAACCTAATTATTTATAAAATAAAATCTTTCCTTTTAAAAAGGTAATTTTGTGACTAATTATATTATTTGTCACAAATTATCAAGTTTTATAACTAACTGTGACAAATATTTTTAAAAAGTTTCAATTGAACAAAACATAATGACAAATAATAAAATTTGTCACAAAATAATACCAACAGTGATACAATCAAAATTTGTCACAAAGAAATGTGTCACTATAGGTCACTTTTTTTGTAGTGATTACAACTCACATGTGCGTGAAAGAAGGTTCTCGCTTGGCAACTTAGTGCTGAAAAGGGTGAATCCAGGAACAAGAGACAAAGCTGCAGGATCACTCGCAGACAAATGGGAAGGGCCTTATCAAATTACAGGAATAGCTGGCCACGGGGCATATCGCATTACTCGAGAGGGTTTTGGCGAACTACCCCGCCCATGCAATGCGCAGTACTTGAAGATATATTATCCTTAACTTTTTCATCAAGTTTAGAGCTTTTTCAACCTTTTATTATGTCTTAGAACAGTTTTCGTTTTAGCATTTTCTTTATGGCTATGTTAACAAAAGTTGCAGGAAACATTCAATAAAAGAGTAATTTATTACTGAGAATTCGTGATTTCACTCGCCAGTCACAAAGGGCATTCGCCATCGTATATTGCTACCGTCACATAAAGACGAGTTTCATACTCGCAGCAATGAGAACTAGCGAAAAACAAAATCCTAAGTTACAAAAAGCAGCGATCGCCATTACGGGAAAATAGAATCCCTAGAAGCAAGAAAGCCAGCTGAACAAAACAAAACATGTTAAAAACTTGGTGTATGGTCGGATACGTCCTGACAAACACTGAGTACGCCAAAATACAGCAATGGTAGCTGAGTAGAGCTATAAATATGCTAAAAACTTGGTGAAAATACTGAGTAAGCCGAAAACTCAACAATGACAGCTGAACAGAGCTATAAAATATGCTAAAAACTTGGTGAAAATACTGAGTAAGCCGAAAACTCAGCAAAGGCAGCTGAACAAAAATAAAAGAGTTTATAACTTAAATAAAATGTCATTTACAATTGAAGAATTACAAATAAAGGAGCAAAAGAAAAGAAGACAAGAATTTAAATGTCTCTATCAGGTATAGAAATTTATAGTCCTACAGTATAAAAAATCCAAAAAACTCAACAAGCTGCAGGAGGGCCCTCGCTGTCTTCCTCATCTTCAAATTCCTCTTCAGAAGGCCAGGTGACTTCCTCATCTCCTTCTGGTATGAAAGGCTCATAATCCCTTCCAGCAATAGGACCCAAGTCGGGCTCAGCACCAGAACCGGAAAAGCTGCCCTTCTGACCTGAGTAGTAAGTATTAAAAGCACGCTTGCTGGGGATCTCCAGATGCATAGGATGAGGTTCAGTCCTGTTATAACGACAGTGGGCTTTCCATCGTTTTATTTGCTCTTTAATTGAGTCCACACCACTGGCCATGTGCTGTTGAAAAGACCTGTCAAAGTGCTTCAGAGCCTTCTCATTCGAATGATCCTTCATGGCGAAGAACTTCTTCGATTGCCTCATGCCTTTTTCAAATTCGTGCAACAAAAGCGCATCGTAAGCAGGGGATCTCTTGAAGCGATCAACTGCTTCAGTCTCCAGCACAGCTTTTAGATTATCAAAGATGAGTTAGCGAGAAGACAGTTGATTACGCAGGTCCGCCGCTTCATGCTCAGCTTTTTCCTTGGCCTCCTCAGCCACCTCCTCAGCCTCCAAACGTGCTGCGAAGGATTCTTGACTAGCAGATAAATGCTCCTTCAGCGAGCGGATCTCCTCTTCAGCAGCAAAGAGCTTTTCTTCGGCGGCTAGCCGAGCAGACAGATGACCATTTGAGGACTCTCTTAACTGAGCGAGCTGTTGGGCATGGGATTCTTCAGCAGAGAGCTTTTTAGCCGCCAAAACAGAAGCCTGCTCGCGCAAGCGTTTAATCTCACGGGAAGCTTTGATCCTATACTTGTAGTTGTCAGCCAACTCAGACATCATCTAAGAAGAAGGATAGTTGAAATTAGGAAGTATATGAAAAAATAATAATACATAGAGATTTACGGCGAAAAACTTACCAAAGAGTGGCAGTTGAAGAAAAATTCCATCTTCCTATTGCAGGACTTGTCTTTAACATGCCCCCAGCTTTCACCAATGTACACATCATTATTAACCAAGTGGGAGCAGATTTCAGTAGCCGTAAAATTAGAAAGAGACACGCTCCCTTCGTCAGCTCTAGATGACCCCGTGGGAGGGGCTTCATGGGTAAAACCCGAACCAGAAGCCGAAGTACCAGCTTGCTTCGATGGGCCAGGCCGATCAACTGATTCAGGCTGACCAGATGGTCTGGGCTGACCCAAAAAGATATTAGACTCGCCCATGGCCACTGGAGGAGAAGCTGTTCGGGGCGGGGTAGAAGCAGGCATATCCAATTCATCAACCTCCTCAGGGGGAGGCCCCGCAGCCTTAGTCCCCTCAATATTATCCTCGCAAGCATCCATTTGAATAGGAGTTTCAGCGAGAGCTGGCTCACCAGCACCCTCCTCATCTGAAGAGACGACATACTGCACCACCCTTGATGCCTGCTTAAGGGGTCGAGCAGCGCGATCAGGTGTAGTCTCAGCTAGGCGTTTTCCTCTGCCAGCTCTAGGGGCAAGATCACTCGTAGGATCATGAGGGGTCTCAGGGACATCCGCATTAAAATTTGGAATGTCACTAACCCCCCCTGAAGCACCTACTTTTTCCTTATCTTTACGGTTGGGGGTAGCCGCAGCAGGGGCAGTCGCAGCAGCAGTTGCAACAGGAGTACTCGCAGCAACCTTTGCACGCATGGGGGGTCACCCCGACTCAGCACCTCCCCTAGAAACATCACCAGCTTCCTCGCCGTCCGTGTGGTCATAGCCATCCGGGCTAGCAATTCCCTCATTGGCCAAACCAGCAACGTGTCTTTTGCTGGCAGCCTCGGAATTCTTCACCGCCCGGGCTTGCAAATCACAAACAGTATCAAAATCGCAAACTGCAAGAAAAACAAACCAAGTGTCACTAACAGAATAAAACGAAACAATGATACAAAAGGAGAAACTGATAAGGATTTACGACGAGGAAGCCTAGCATGTAGGCGAGTAAAAATCTGCTGAGAGATCATTTTTTCCTCATCCAAGAGGAAGGATCTATCCCTCGAGCTCAAAGGAAGGACAGCTGCCGTGGCGAGGTGAGAGATCTCCCTATCTAGCAAAACAAGGGCTGCCTACGACCAGGCTTCAGGAGATGTGAAGTGCTTGGGAACCTTCTTCGCCGAGAGGTTACGGTGACTGCTGGTAGGCACATCACGGCCCCACTCGCCACCAACAAAAAACCAACTATTCTTCCACCTCTTGTTTGAAATGGGAAAACCCCAGATGAAACCCTTTTTCTTCTCATCGCCGGAGACTTCTACTTGGCCAGGGTTCGCCACGCCCTCAGGGATCCAGTTCTCCACGGGCGAAGAGAGAAGGAAATACGTGCCACCATTGCCCGCCTGCCTTAGCGTGTAAAAATGGCGGATCTCACGAGGAGTAGGGGGCCCATAACCCTTCAGCTTCCACATGAGACACAGGCACATCAATATCCTATAGCTATTTGGAGCGAGTTGTGTCGGTGCAATTTGAGCCTCCGCGAGAAATCTGGCAATAAAAGGCTGAAGAGGGAGGGTTACCCCACAGCTGAGAATGGCACCATAAATGGTGACTGTATTTTCGGGAGGATTTTACACAGCCCGGTCATCGGGTAACATCAGAGTCACTGAGTCGGGAACATCAAAATGACTCTTATATTTGCGAAGCTCGTCCTCGCTAACCACATTAACTTCCGTGTCGAAGGAACACGGACGATCCAGCGAAAAATGCAACGTGTCCCTTTGATGGTCTTCAACGTCAGAATCAACAGTCGTCTGCGCGTTTAGTAGGGATTCATGAGAAACCCTAGGGGCGCGTCGTTTACTGCCGCCTGGATTAGAGGATCTCGGCATCGTTGGAGAATCACTGTTGGAAGAGGGAGGAGAGATGTTAGGAATAAAATCATCCTCAGAAGATGGGACATAAACAGAAATTAGGACCAGAGAATCCGGACGAAAATTACGAATCAGAGATTCGATTTTGTCTGTAGTACTTTTATCACCAAGCTCCATGGCTTGCATCATCCGATTAAAAAGAGAAGAACGTAAGGAAGGGTCTATGGGAACTCACCAGAAAACCCTAGATTCGCGAAGATACCCAGGAGAGTTGGGGACGCAGAGAGGCAGAAATAGTCGAGTTCGGTGAACCGTCCGGCAATGGAAGACACAGGGAAAAGGCTGTAGCAAATACTCGAAGAAATAAGGCAGATAAAAACGAAGGTCCAAACTTTTCTTTTCTGCTTTGAGAAAAACGATGGAGGCATAGAAGAAGAGTAAAATGAGGAAGAAGAAATGATCGGGCCTTAAAAGAGGGAACTTTGAAATTCAAAAAGAAAAAATCAAAAAGAAAATACGCAATTAATGTGAGTGACGGCCACAGTAAATCAGCCGCGATAGTCACCACCAAGTAATGGACATGTGGCATCTCGGGGATCACCAAGCAGTCAGAATGTACCGTCACCTGTCAAGTGAGTGGAAGCGCCAGAAATTGTGTGGCTAAAATTAAAAGCTTGCACCGGAAGAATCAAATGATCAAGGCAACGCGTGGTAAAATAGAGAGGTAATTAATTGCAAAACGCGCCGAAATTTTTAAAGCATAGGTATAAATACTACTCGTAGGAGGAAACAAAGTAAAAAGAATAAATCGTTCGCCCAGCTCGAAGTATTTATGGGAGTATTGTTGTATGTATAAATTCGCCAAACGGACACGTCACCAAAAGAGTCAAATAGATAATGAAGAGAAGGTTGCCACGTCACTCATTGACCGAGTCAAAGGGAGAAAATGTGGCGAGCCAGAATATTGCTGCCTTGAACCAATAAAATCAAAGGCGTGGTCGCCAGAACTAGATATATACTCGCCACAAGTAGAAACGTGGTCGCCGATAAGATGATACCTAGAAGTAAAGGTACTCGCTGCACTAGCATACTGGGCCTGAATCGACTCGACAGAAATACAGAAATACAGAAATAAACCCTAAACTTTTAGAAGACCCAGAACAACAAGGAATCATAAAAAGGAAAGTAGACTTGGATCCGTGACAAGAAGGGAATCCTAGTACGAATCAAAGAGGGAAAACTTCCACCCACACGGCTAAAAACAAGGGGAAACCCTAATTAAACATGTATAAATAGGACCGTTTATCCCATAAGGAAGGGGTTCGAAAATCTAGAGAGAGAAGAGAGCAATTGTAAGAGAGATCTAAGTGTGTAACAAAGCAACAAAAACCTAGTATTATTCTTCTGCTCTCGGGGGGCGCCGTGGTTTTTTCCCATTCAAGGGTTTTCCACGTAAAATCTGTCTTTTGCATGCGTTCTTAATTTTCTCGTTTTATATTAAATTGATATAATTGTTGAGTGCGAGGCAATCTAAATTTCACCGTCAACAACAGTGGATATTTTGACTGGAACGTTTAGCGCGTCACCTCACAAGTTCATTCACACAACCAATATAACAACTACAAGATGATCAATCAAGCAAAAGCATTAAGAACTCAAACTATCCATATTACAACACAAGCATTTTAAGAGAAATTAGGCAAATCATTACTAAAGGATTAAGGGTTTGGTATCATCATAATTCTAGCATAAAAGTGTTTAGCTCATATTACACCTCAAAGTCATTTGAGATAATAAATTGAAGTAAACCATAGCAAATACACAAAGATAAGAGAATAAGCTGCAAGAAATGAACTTAGATGTAGAACTTCTTCTTTACAAGCTAGGCTCCAATGACTTTGATTCTTCCAAGCTTCCTTTGCTGCTCCAAGGTGTTGATTAATGATGGGTATGGTGTGTAAGAGAAGGTTATGTAGTGGAGGTGATGGATTTATGGTGAATTGTGGTGAAGAGATAATGGATTATGTGAATTTGTGGAGGAATTTATGAAAGATGTAGTGATGGCGTGAATGGAGCAATTTTCAGATCTGGAAATTATGAAGCACACTTAGAAAAATTGGGTAAAGTGATATATATAGGTAGGTTAAAGTGGGTCCCAAAAGAGGTGAAAAGCAAGTGGAAGCTGTCATCTCGTGGTACGTCTCATAGTACGCTTTAACAAAACTGTTTGACGAAACTCACTTGGACACACTGCAGACTCTCACAGTACACATTTTGGCTTGACGTGGTTCGCTTTAACGGTCCATGCACATTCGCCACTTCCCATTGGTCTTCGGGACCATGACCACTTTGGCGATCCACTCTGGGTACCGCGCCTCTCTGATGAATCCGGCGCGGAGGAGCTTGTCCCCTTCTTCTTGTACTGCTGTGTTTCTGTTCGGATTGAAGTACCTCCTCTTCTGCTTTACTGGTTTAAAAGTAGGATCCACATTGAGTCGGTGCGCTGTGAGGTTAGCGGGGATGCCAAGCATCTCCTCATGGGACCAGACGAATACATCATTGTAGTCCCGGAGCACTTTTTGTAGTACAGCCTTGTCTTCTTGAGCCAAGGTGGATCCAATCTTCACTGTTTTGGGGGGGTTTTCTTCCCTTACCACGACCTCCTCCAATTCTTCAGGCGGTCCTCCTCTTTCTTCCTCTAGCATCTCTTCCTCGAATGTATCTTCTTCAACCTCCATTTGTCCCATCGCGCTTCCCAGGTGTTCTCCCCTTGTGCCTGGTAGTTCTGTGCTAACCCTGAGGCCCGCTTGGTGAGGGATGCCTTCCGCGCTCAATTCCCCCTGATCTTTATCTGTTGTGATCTGGGAGCACTGTTTAATTAATGCCATGGGATTGGATGATACGGCATAGCACCTCCGCGCCATCTGTTGGTCCCCTTTCAGGATTCCAACTTCTTCCCCTACTGGGAACTTCAAGACATTGTGGTAGATTGATAGGACTCCCCTAATCTTTGAGAGGAAGGGTCGTCCCAGAATCATGTTGTAGGTGCTTGGAATGTCTACTACCACAAAATCGACCATGTTGTTAACCTGTCGAGGCCCTTCTCCTATGGCTACTGGGAGTATTATGGAACCGGTCGGTATCAAAGAGTCCCCAGTGAACCCATAGAGGGGGGTGGTGCAACTATAAAAGCACGGTTGGCGGAGTTGGCAGCGGTCCAGCGTCTCCTTGAAGATGATGTCTACACTGCTTCCGGTGTCAATCATGACCCGAACCACCCGGTTGTTCACCACTTGGACAGTGACCACCATTGGATCATCATGGGGCTGGACCGTGTTGTAGGCGTCATCTTCAGTGAATATGATTTGAGCAGAGCTAGGACGAGGCGATGCGTCCCTGCCGACTTTCAGCACCTGGCCCCCTGTGTCTTGCCGAGGAATCTTCCTGGCGTGATTCTTCCTGGAGTTATTGGAGGTACCGGCAAGGGTAGGGCCCCCATTGATAGTGTTGATGATCTGGATTTGTTCCATCAGGTCTCTTCCCTGGTCTTTTCTTCGTTCTTTTGGCTCCTTCATCTCTCTCTGAACCTGCTTTCCGAATCTTGCTAGATATTTCTTGATTGACTCACTACGCTCCTGCTTCAGGTTTGATAGATGGGCGAGAGACTTTCTTCTCTACACACTTCCCATGAACTGCCTTATGAATGCTTTGCTGAGGCTCGAAAAGCTGTTAATGCTTCCCGGCGGGAGTCGCCCAAACCACCTAGAGGTGATGTCGCCGAATGTTTGGGGGAACGTTAGGCATAGCAATCCATCGTTGGATGAATATTGGGCCATGATATTGCGGAATCGGCAGACATGCTCTTTTGGATCCCTGTTTTCCTTATACTGCTCGATGGTTGGCATTCTGAATCTGTCTGGAAATTGGGTGCGAGCAATACTTTCAATGAATGGGCTATCTGACTCATCATCCGAAGATACGTTGCGGCCATACCTTCGTGCCATCGTTGAAACCTTTCTTGATAGCTCTTGTAGGGTGACATCTCGCTGACCAGTTGGCTCTCCTGCTGGATCGAGTCTGCTCTTGATTGTCATTCTTCCATAATTGCCTCTATCATCCGGGCTCCTTCGATCTTCTGTGCTCTCGGATCTTCTTCGCCATGCTCTTTTGGATCGTAATTCCCTTTGCGGGCGAGGACTCTTGTCTTCAGACGAGATAAAACGGTGTTTCCGTCGGTTCCTTTTGTATGTGTCACTGGAATTAACCCCATGTGTTCGCACCTGGTCTCGCTCCTCCATAAATTCTTCATTCATCACACCTTTTTCCTTCCTTTGTTTTCTTCCTTCGAAATTCTCAGGATGGTCCTGGGGAGTCTCTTCAGTGGATTGTCTTGCTTGAGCATCGGGGGTTGCAATGTGAACTTTCGACCGCAGTCTTTCGGGCGGCTGGATTCCAAGAGTGGTTAGCTCATAGGGAGAAGAGACCCCTAGTCCTATGGGAAGCGAAAGCCCTATTTTGCTAGCCTCGCTGATTAAGTTCGCCAACGCAGTTTGGAAGTGCTACAGAACCTCGGGGTCGGCTGCCCTAGTTCATGGCATTGCTACCGATTGTTCCCTGATCGTCACCGCCCTATCTCCTGTCGGCGCGGTTGGTTCAATAATTAGATCTCCGCTGGAGTTACCATCTTTGTCGTTGTCGTTGTTCATATTTTTCAATTAGCAAGGGTTCTGATAGCCAGCTCTCTTTAGTGAGCGACACTCGCAATGGGACGAGGTCGGAGAGTAGCACAACGGTGAATAAGATTCGTTCCCACAGGGATCGAGTGATCGATTACCGAAATTGATTAGCCTAGATGCTATTCAAACAAGCGAAAAAGGATATTTAAACTAAGTAAATTAAACTAATTTAATCTAATGACTAATGCTAATGCAAGAAATAAAACAACACCAAAATAAACTCAAGTGTAATATCGAAGAAAAACATGCTAGGACTTGACTACACCCCACCCTCAATTGACTTCCGTTTTAGACTCAATTATTCACCCAAAACATACTCATGCAATTTGTAGATTCATGCACCCTAATATTAACCTACAATCTTGGTCAAGCAAAGTAGATTACACCCGAAACGTACCCAAGCCTATCTCTCGATTACCTGGAATATACGAATTGAGTTCATTAAGTTTGTTGGCGCACTAAACGAATCCTATACGCTAGCCTAAGTGGGTGTACTTTTCTAGACATACATAGAGGGCATTTTATCGAACACGTGGTGTGCGTCTCCGGTCAGTACATAACACACCATAATAATTCATTCAAATGGAGATCAATCACTTGAAAGCTTTAAGCATACAAAAATACTCATACAAACCACAAGTTGCACATAAATGGATAAACAAGAATCAATATAAATATATAGTCATGGGTGGGGTTTTATCAAATCCTAGCAATATATATTTAGCTCATATTACAAAAAATAGCCATAACATAGATAAAATCAAATAAATACATGGCTATGAAAAAGAGTAAAGGAGAAAGGATGTAGAGAAAACTAATGGAGAGCTTCCTCTTCTTCTTTGGATCTTCTTCTCCTCCTATCTTTCTTCAACTCCCTCTTGCCCAAAAAGGTGGGGTGATGGTGGATGTGGAAAAGTGGGAGTGAAGTTTGTGTTTGGATGTTAAGGAGATTTGGATGCTAGATAGGTTGTGGAAGATGGAAGGTGAGAGTAAAAATGGTGCTTGGGTTCTTTTTGGTGAGAGAGTTCTCCTTTTGGTTTAAAAATATCAAAGGTTTATATAGATGAATGAATTAGGTCAAGGGCAAGGAGGTAAAATCTTGATTTTTAACATATTTTGGGTAAAATGGCGAGTTTTGGGCGACCTGGGGGCGATTTAGATGCTCTTTGGTTGAAGAAAACTGTTGAAAACCTGAGAGGTTAGCGACCTTGAGGGGCGAGCTGCTTGAGCTCGCCTTGGGCTCGCATCTCTCTCGGGTGAAGTTTTCCAGCTTCGCACACCGTTACGAAAATAGACATAACTTCCTCTAGAGAACTCAGAATCGTGATCCATAAAAAGCGTTGGAAAGTAGACTCGTGGGGCTTTCCGAAAATAGGTTATAAAAAATGTAGTTCAATCGGAGGAGGGAGATATGGCCCCCAAAAGTTGAAAGCTCTGCACTAAGATTTCCAATTTCAGCCCTTTAACTTCCAAAACTCTTCAATTATGCTCAACACCTTAATTTAGAGCATACAACCTACACAATGCTCACAAAATGCATTATACACAAAAAACACTCGACAACGAGTACAAAATCTAGGAAATGGGGACCTCAAATAGGTATGTAAATCATCCAATCAGGTTCCTCGAAGTTTCTGTTCAAAGAAACGCCCCTCCTTCTAGCGCCAATTGTTGACGATGAAATTTGGATTGCCACGCACTCAACAATTATATCAACTCAAGGTAAAACGAGAAAATAATCAATGCATGCAAGAGACATGTTTTACGTGGAAAACACTTGAATGGGAAAAAACCACGGCACCCCGGAGGGCAGAAAGATAATACTAGGCTTATTGCTTTGTTACACACTCAGATCTCTCATACAATTGCTCTCTTCTCTCAGTTTTTCTGAACCCTTTCCTCGTGGGATAGATGGTTCTATTTATACATGATGATTAGGGTTTCCCCTTGATTTTAGCCGTGTTGGTGGTAGGATTTCCCCTTTGATTCGTACTAGGATTCCCATGTAGTCACGGATTCGGATATGCTTTATCTCTTTCCCTTTTATGATTTCTCGTTGCCATAGGTCTTCTAGAAGTTAGGGTTTATTTCTGTGTTTCTGTCGAGTCGGTTTGGACCTAGTACGCTGATGCAGCGTACACCTCCGCTCCTGGGTATTACCCTTCGGCGACCACGTTTCTATCTTTGGCGAGTATATATCTAGCTCTGGCGACCACACCTTTGACTTATTGATTTAAGACGTTGACATACTGACTGGCTACGTTTTTCTCCTTTGACCCGGTCAACGAGTGACGTGGCAATCTTTTCTTCAGCATTTATTGACTCTTTTGATGACATGTCTGCTTGGCGAATTTATACATACAACAATATATCAGTTTTATTTTTCCTAACTATCCTCACAAACCTTACACGAACTCTTATGACCTATCTCTCACAAGTCTCCCAAACACACAAAATAATACGTGTTGGATATGGCTCGTATTCCCAATGGTTACCAAACGTGATTCAACCAATGCAGAAACTTCTTGGAGACGTGAGAACGTTTGGAAGTAGAAGATCGTGTTTGAGGGAGGCTTGAAGACCGAAGAAGAACCGAGGAAACGGATTCTGAAAGGAACCGCGGCGTGTACCACGGTGCGGACAAGACGCATAGACCGCGACATGTGGAGCGGTCAATTCTAGTAAGTATCATATGGTGTAGACCGCGGCAGAGGCAAAGGCACCAACCGTGATATTCTGAGCAGTGGACTTCAATGGCTTTCCGCAGTTCAGATCACGGGTTGCAAACTGCGACCTAGACCACGGTAACGACATATTTTGCCCAGATCAGAAATGTTGTATGAAAATAGGAAATGTGTTTTCTTCTGGAAGTTCTTGTGCTTATCGGAAAAGATAAAAAGAGTTTGTCTTCATGTGGATTAGGAAAGTCTTGTGTTTGAAGGAAAGGGATTTCCTCCTTAAAAGAAGACTTGTCATAAATAGGAAATAGTATTTATGTGGAACAAGTAATTCTTGTATTTATAGAAGTAGGATTTCCTTTATCTTAGGAGGGTGTATTCAATTAGGATTCTTGATGACATTTAAAGACATTTTTTAAATGACAGATTTTCATGGATTTCTATGGACTTTTATAAATCCACATGGACTTTCATTGATTTGATTAGACATCTATCTCAGACTTTTATGGATTTGTTTAAACATCTATCTCAGACTTTCATGGATTTGTTATCTCAGACTTCTATTATAAATGGATGAATTATACAAGTACATGGCCTAATTAGTCAGCCAAAGAGAAGCTTCATTTCAAAGCTCAATTTTATCAAAGATCTCAACTTTCATGATAAACCCAAAAAAATAATATATGAATACATAAAACTTCACGTATGAATAAACGTTGCAATTGGAATTGGAATAAAATTTACTTTTACTTTAACAATTTTATCATCTTTTGGACAAAAATTAAATAAATAATTGCAATTGGAATTCGAGTATGTCGAAAGAAGACCCAACCTCAATGAATGGTCAAATATCAGGTGCAAAGGCACAGAAGCTTTGCTTTTTATTATTATTACTGATTATTTGTTCTTCTTCTTCTCTCATTCGAAGGCATTGTTAATATTCAATGTTTCAATTCAAAGAAGCAAAAAAAGAAACACTTGTATGAGTATGACATGAACGAAAAAAAAAAAAAAAAAAAAAATATATATATATATATAATAAAACTAAAATCTCGCATAATAGTGAGAGCAGGTGAAAATGGAAGCTAAAAAAAAAAACAGAGCAAATCAATGAATCATCGTAGTACACGTGCTAAAATGCGCCATATATCGGCATTGTATATACAATTATACATTAGTCACCCACTCTACTACTCCCTCCTTTTTATAAAAAAAAAAAAAAAATTCTCTCTCTTTTACACTGTATAATAATACAGTACTGTTGTTCTATTTTCGTGTTCGTTTAGTCTTGGCGTCTTGCTCTGCCTTTTTTCTTTTTTGTTTAACATAGCATTTGATATTTATATTTATCACTTTCAAGTCCACCAAAATCCATAACCTAAGAAAATCCTTTAAAATCTAGTTCTAATTGAATACACTTTAATTCTTATAGACATTTTTAAAGTCCCAATTCAATACACCCGGATTTGGAAGGATTCTTTAAAAGTCCATAGAAATCTGAATTGAATCCCATTGGATTAATATAGACTCTTTTAAAGTCTTTAAATGTCCGAATTGAATACACCAGGATTTATAATGTCTTTAAATGTCCTCAATAATCCTAATTGAATACACCCCCCTTAAACTCCCTGTAATTCATATAAATAGATCATAATAACTAGGTTATTATGTGTGGAGCAAAATAGCAAATACTAGAGAGATCTCAAAGAGTAGGCATTGGGTGTAATCGGGTTTGGGGTATTCTAGAGAGAGAATCCGGAGTGTGTGGTTGTAACAATTTACTACATATTGGAACTTTCTCTTGTCATCCTGGCAGTTGTGGTTTTTTTCCTTGATTTTGGTTTTCCACGTAAAATTCTTGTGTTGTGTGTGATTGGATTTGATTACTTCTCTTCATCTTATCTTTCTTTATTATTGTGTTTGTTTGTGTTCTATCTAGGCAACGCTTCCACGTGTATAGTGACTTGTTCTCTAACAATACAAACTCCCTATTAAGTATTAATAAATATTGAACTCGATCTATTCGTTTTAGGAGAAAAGATATCTCTAATTCGAAAGTTAATTAGTCTATATGACTACATCAACTTAAAATTTAAATTTAAATTTGTGTCTTCATCATCTATCGTCCAATTGGTTTTTTTTCCAATGTTTAATTAAAGTAAATGGGTGGATGGAGGTGATTTAGCTCGACCCAATATTAATAATGAATTAACAAATTAGTTTCTAGCTAAACCGAATAATTAAGATTCCTTTTCCCGCAAAGATAAGTTTCTTTGTGATATAAATCTCCAATGTTGCCATTTGTCATTGATTGAAAGTGGGATATACACATTAATCATTATGCAATTGCAACAATGAATGTCAAAAACTAGTTTACTGGACTTTCTTCTTTCTCATTGACAAGAGTCAAAGGTCAGTTTACTTTTTTATTTTAAGCATTTTTTTATTGTCTTCTTACTTTTGCATTATCAAGTATAATATTAGTCGGTGCTTATAGCAAAAGTCAACAGATCGAAAATGCTAGTATAACTTTGAAAAGCGATGAAAATTGCATACTTGGAATATTGCGGTAACACTTCTATCTTGAATTCTTGATAATATGATTTGCTTGATGCTTTATATTATCCTAGACTAGTATACCAGAAGAGAACATTCTAACTTTTAATGAGCTCCATTATATATATATATATATATATAGTGGTTCTCTAGTAAGGACGTCATGAAATTATAAGTTAAGGACGTCCAACTACAACCACACATTCATATTGGGTGTGGGTATTTATTAATATGGGTCTGTGAGTCCACTGTGAATGTGTTGCTGTAGTTGGACGTCCTAAAATTATAAAGTCAGGACGGTCCTGAAGTATTATATATATATATATATATATATTATAATAATAGTGATAATAATAATATTTTCGTTTGAAATCAATTTACATAATGTTACAGAACTCACTCTAGCTCTATGATATTACAGTGTCAGGGTGACATGATCACTCCTTTAACATTAGAGTCCATCCACACAAAAATATACGTAATGGAATTCAGCACCTGAAACCACTTGCCAATATATATCATCTGAAGATACAAAATTCTTTCCATGGTTTGATACAGAGATCTCTGTGGATTCAAAAATTAGCACCAAAATTCAGAACCTTTCAGGCCTAGTCCACTGAGCACAAGGAAGAGTAATGAAATTTATTTAGCTTTCACGAGCACTTCCAGGAGAGAGATTTGTTTGGATTATATATCCATGTCAATCATTATTGATACTGCAGAGTCAGGTCTTACAAGAAAGTGGAAAATCTCAGATAAACCACCTAGCTTTGTTGGCAAATGAGCAAATAAGTAGGGATGGTAATTTGACTTGCACCCACTGGCACCCGCCCAAACCTGACCCTGTAGGTTCGGGTTTAGATGGTGAATTTACGACCTGCGAACCCGTATAAAGAAAAACCCAGCGGGTTCGGGTTTGGAAAACGAACCCGCTAATGAACCTGCGAACTCGCATAAATAAAAATTATATAATATTTATTATTTAAAAAATATTATAAATTTAAAGTCCAATGAAAACTTTTTAACCATATAAAGAATAAAATAGAAAAACTCCACTCATTCTAAGTTTGAGAATTACAATTCTCAACTCTCATTTATATATAGCTAATGGTAGAACCTTGCACTCTTGTTTTTTCAATATAGGGAAAAAGTCACAACATTGAAAAAACAAGAGCGCAAGGTTCTACCATTATATATATATATTATGTGCTTTGCCTCTTGTCTCAACTAAGAAACACACTTGTATTTGTAATTCTCCATGATATATTATAAATAAAGAGGATTTTTGTATTGTATAAATAAATATAATTAAATATTAAATATTTATAAATTAGTATATTTTACGGGTTGGTGGGTGTGACCCGTGAACCCGTATAAAACCTACGGGTGAAACCCGAACCCGAACCCATTTATTTTCGCAGGTTTGTAGGCAAGCGTGGGTGAGGACAAATTTCACGGGTGCGGGTTTGGATTTTGCAAAACCCGACCCGTTGCCATCCTTACAAATAAGTTGATTGACACTGCTGATTCATGTCGTACCATCTTAAAATTAACTCATTAGTGTATTAAAATTAAGGGACTATCATTTGGATCCCTATGTTTTTTTGAATTATCTGTTTTTTACTCACTTATTCATTTTTCACTGGATTGGTCCCTATGTTTTCAAAAACCACTCAATTTCGTCCTTCTGTGAGACAACCGTTAGTCAAATTAAATGGTTCTAAGGGTATTTTTATCTTTAAACAATGAGATGCCACGTGTCAACACATAAATAAATAGAAATATATGAAATAAAAATTAAATTAATACATAAATACAAATTAAAAAAAATTATAAATAAAAGAACAATTATAAAATTATAAAAAAATAATAATTATAAAACAGTCTCTCTTTCTTTGCTCTCATCATTTTATTTATGTGTGATAATCGTTTCTTTCCACCAACAAAACCAAATCCATGGTTGTGGGAGAGACCTTACTCTCAACCCTTCTTCAAATGTTATTCGATAGATTAGTGCCCCGTGATTTTTCCTTCATTCTATATCTAGATTTGGTGCGTTCAGAGTTAGAAAAATGGAGGAGAATGTTTTTGAAGATTGAGACACCCCAAATTTGTCTCGATTTCATCTCTCTCTCTCTCTCTCTCTCTCTCTCTCTCTCTCTCTCTCTCTCAATCTCGATTTCGATCACTTGATGGCTGATTCATGGGTTTGAGGGGATGGATTTGTGGGGTTGGGTGGCTGGTGGTGGTTCTGGGTTTGGTGGTTGGTTGGGTTTGTTTTTGGATTTGGTGGTTTTTTGGATTTCATGTGGTGGTTCAATTTGTATTTTGCAGTGGTTCTAGGTTTGATTTGGTGGTGTTCTGGGTTTGATTTGGTGGTGAACCGATTTGTTTTTTGGTGGTGGTTTTGGTTTGATTTGGTGGTGGAGGTGTGATTCGGTTCGGGGTTTTGTGATGATTATGGTCCGGTTCGGTTCCGAGTCTTGTGGTAGTGGTGGTGAGGGTGGTGATGGTGGTCAGAATCTGGGTTTGGTTGTGTGGGTGATATTGGAGTGGTGGTGGCTAGAAATTAGTTCTTCATTGATGATTAGATTATGGTGTTGATGATGATTTGAGATGGTTTTGGTGTTGATAATGATTTGATGGTGGTTTTGTTGATGGTTTGAGATGGAGATAATTTTTTTTTTCTTTTCAATTTTTTCGGTTGGAGGTTGATGATGAAAGGTTCATGATTTTTTTTTTTTTTTTTTAATTTCCAATTCTACAATTTAAATATATTTTTTCAATTTTTTTTTTTTTTTTTTTTTTTTTTTTTTTTTTTTTTTTTTTGTTGTTGTCAGGTAGGGTGGGTCTATATATATATATATATATATATATATATATATATTAAATTAATATATAATTACAAATAAAAATTTTCTTTTATTTTATTTTGATTTTAAAGTCAAGGGTAAAAATGTTATTTTGCATTTAAATTCTAGTCAGAGGGATCAAATTGAGTGGTTTTTAAAAACATAGGGACTAATCTAGTGAAAAATGAATAAACGAGTAAAAACAGATAATTTTAAAAAATATAGGGACCCAAATGATAATATCCCTAAATTAAAAAGTAAGGGAACCATACATGCTAGATTAGCATAATAGTCCGGTATGTGTTTTGCTCCTGTAAAGTTTGGTGTTCAAATCCCCTCATTGGCAACTACATGGCCAAAGGCCACTGTTTCCTGTTTCCCAAAAATTGTAGGATTCGGTAGGAGGCCCAGTTTCAAACTTGATTTCACTAAGGGCACGTTTACTAATCAGAATGTATGGAATCGAAATCAAGTTCCACTAGAAAGGGAATTTAGGGGAATCAGAATCAAGTTAATAAATTACATTCCAATGTTACTATCAATTTAGGAATCGAAAATAGAATCAAATTTTTTCCATTTCTAGTGTTTACTTAAACTAAGGAATCAGAATGATAAATAATTGATTACAAAAATACCCTTGTGCATATAATATGAGGTTATATATATATATATATATATATATATTATGAAAAAACATATTTTATATTACTCATAACACTATAATTATATTAATTAACATCTTTATATTGTAAAATTTGAAATAATTAGATAAAAAACTATTGAGATAACTTGATTAAAAAAAAAATGAAATCACAGACTCGCAGTAGCATGTTTATATATATATACGGTCCTGTTCCTATCAGTGCATCATGATATAATTTTATTAGGTTATTGAATGTGAGCCACTCATTTATAACAGTGATTTGACAAGTGCATACATACCAAGTCAAAGTATGTAAAACGAGTGGCTCACATTCAATATCCTTATATAATTCTATCAATGCGCATTGATAGGATAATTTCCGTATATATATATATATATATATATACATAAGACATGAATATGTAGTTCATAAATGGTAAAATGAACATTAGATAGAGAGATGACTTAATTAAAAAAAAATGAAATGGAAGTAATATATAAATGAGAGAAATGAATATGCGGTAGTTATTATTATTATTATTATTATTTTTAAAAGTATTGTAGTTATTTTTACTTCATAAATGGTATTATAATATATATATATATATATATATATATATATATATATATATAAAGATGAATTTTTTTTTTTATAAATCACACAGCTAAAATAATATAAATTATTAATTATGTAAACCAATATGAAGATTCAAAATAAAAATAAAAATAAAGTAAACTAATATGATTTATGTAAATTAAAAACAAAAGTCAATAATCATAAAGAAGACGATTGTTTTTTTTTTTTTTTTTTAAGTGAGGTTATTTTAGTAAAAATATCATGAATTCCTTTTTCAATCAGGAAAGGGAACTTGATTCCTAAGGTGGGTGGGAGGAATCAAGTTCCCTTTCCATCAAGAACTTAATTCCTGATTTATGGGTGGGGTCCACGGAATTTAATAACCTAAAAAATTAGTAAATAGTGGAATTTAGAAATCATGAACTTAATTCCCTTTCCTTGGTAGAATTCCTGATTAGTAAACATGTCGTAAGTCTATTTCGAAGATTTTTGTGTTATAAAAAAAAAAAAGCAAATTGCACTCAACCTCCCTAAGGTTTGGTCTCTTGCACACAGAAACAACTTTATCAATTTTTGACACACACCCCATGTTGACTTTCTCTTACCTTTAAAAGACTAAAATACCACTATCCTTAAATTAAATAAATAAATGGGTAATTTCATTAAAGTCCCTACTGTTTGACGAAATGTCACTTATTTAAATGTCTTTATTATATTAGCAACTTAAGTCCCTTGTTTTTCTAAAATACATCACTTTAGTCCATTTGACCAAAATACTAACGATCAACTCTAATTATATGTATAAAAGTATAATTTTACCCTTGTCAAATGATTTATTAAGTTTCAAAAATAAATAATATTAAATTGGTTTACAAATATAAATTAACAACAAAAATTTATTTTCTAAAAAATATATTTAAAAACAAAGTTAAAATAAATAATAAATTGAAAGTACGATTATGAATACTTTTTTTATAAAAAACTAATTATTTTATATCCAATTTTGTCGCCAAAACAAATATATATATATAAACTGCTTATTATATATCATTTTTTTAGTTTTTAAATTTTTTTAATGAAAAAAACTAATGGATGGATAATGGGAAATATAAAAAAAAAAAAATTGTTTATTATATAAAAAAAAAAAATTTGGGTGAAAAAATTTGATATAAAAAATTGTTTATTATAAAAAAAAAAAAAAATTGGTGATAAAATTGGATATAAAAAAAATTAGTTTTTTATAAAAAAGTATTCATAATCGTACTTTCAATTTATTATTTATTTAACTTTATATTTTCCATTATCCAGCCATTAGTTGTTTTTTTTTTTTTTTTTCTGTTTTTAAATACATTTTTTAAGAAAATAAATTTTTGTTGTTAATTTATATTTATAAACCATTTTAATATTATTTATTTTTGAAACTCAACAAATCATTTGACAAAGGTAAAATTATACTTGTGTACATATAATTAGAGTTGACCATTAGTATTTTGATTAAATAGACTAAAGTGATGTATTTTGAAAAAAAAAAAACCAAGGGACTTAAGTTTCTATTATGATAAAAATGTTTAAATAAGTGACATTTCGTAAAAAAGTAGAGACTTTAATGAAATTACCCATTTATTAATTTAATTTAGGGATCCGGGGTATTTTAGTCTTTTAAAGGTAAGAGAAAGTCAACAGGGGATGTGAGTGTCGATGAATATGAGGTTGAGTGCAATTTGCTCCAATAATAATAATAATAATAATAATAATAATAAGTATACAATAGCTTGATTGAAGTCTTGAGTGGTAGGTGCAAGGAAAGGGCATTATCTATAGCTGTATCTCAATAGCATACATATGTATATATATTATAAGAATTAAAGGAGGCTCAGGTTTAACATTGGAGGATTGTGCTTCTCTCCAGGCATTTTTACATTAATCTTTTGGATTCTTCTTCCAAACTTGTTCACAATGTCTTATTAGCCCTATGCTATGACTGATTATACACAAAAAAGAGATCTTAAATTTTGTCTGCATTAAATTTCCATCATCTTTGTAGATTTGGTGGGTCTGTGACACAAAGAAGCATGAAACATGAGTTTGTATAATTTACTTTAAACATTCCATGGAAAGCGATTTGCATTTTCTCATTATTTTCAAGGGAAGCCGGTGGATAATGACAAGATGGTAATGACAATATATAAGGACACAGATTGTTAATTAGACAAATTGTGATGACATAATAAGACAAAATGATCAAAATGTTTTGACTTGTTGTTAATGTGGATTGACTAATCATTTCAGACAACTTTTAAAATGCCCCCTCTCTATGTTCTTTTCTTGAAATGAAAAGACGACGACTTTATCGATCCTATTGAATCCGTTTCTCTTGATTACTGCAATGAGCTACAACACTGTTCAAATAGCTATTGGTGAATGGTGATCAGGAAAATACTATCTGAATGCCTGCAACATCAGAGTCAAAGTGATGCAGGAGATACATTGAAGATTTTTTTTATTTTTATTTTTTTAAAATTATTCTTATAATTAATAAACATTATTATGTTTCCTTTTGCTGTATATTTAATTAGGTAATTAATTATTTTATAATTTGATTTTGTTAAATCTAATCTAATTTACTTATCAGATAGGTTTCTATTTTATTATTTTATGCTTTGATTTTATTAAATTAAATCTAATTTCCGTATTAGATAGATTTCTTTTTAAGTATATATAAGAGTTATTGTAGCCCTTAGAGGCAGTTAGTTGATTATTGAATAAAAATTAGAGAATTTTCTTTTTATCTTCTATTTACGGTGCCTTTGCGAGGGTCAACGTATTTGAAGCCTATTATCCTAGTATCCGTACGCGATCAACAAAATAATAGTATGTTGATTTTCGAATTGTTCATCTGGGTTTTTCTCATAGAATCTTTCGTTACATCACAAAGCGAAATTGAACCTTATTGACGAAGCGAAAGTGATAGAATAGTTGAACGGACTCGAATATGGATTAGGACTCCTAAAAGGATCAAAATAGGGGAAATAAAAAAATTTACCAAAAAAAAGTCAAATTTGAGTTATTAACTAATTCTAAAAGAGATTTCTTAAACAAATCGTGGAAATGGTATCAAATAGCACTCTTTTTAGGTTGAATTTTGAGAGTATCACCATTTTAATGAGAGGTTCTCCTTACAATCCACAAATTATTTATTTACACTCCAATTTAATTTTTTTTTAAATAATGACAATTTTAACCTGAACTAAAATTATTAATCAAGACAAAAAAAATTAAAGACACTCCAAACTAATTAAATTATTAAAAAAAGAAATTCTCTCTCCTAAATCATTAGATTAAATATTACCTATTAAACTCTCTCTCCTAAATCTATTATTACCATATTAAACACTCTCTCCTAATTACTATCTCTCCATTTTTTTTTTAAATCCTATCTCCATACTTTCTCCATTAATAGTTAAAGAAAAAAAAACTTATGAATATTTTTGGTTTTTCACTAACAATAATATATATATATATTAAAATGGTATATACATTAGAATGGTATATATGCATAACTATTCAATATAAAAGGAAAAGAATAACAAATAAAATTATCCTTCTACATATCCCACCACCAGTACCAACCTCAAAAGGACACCAAGTGCATAAGTTTTTGGTTAATCTGTTTACTACATGGTACGAAAAGCAGAAAAGAGAATTTGACTTAAATTATTTAAGGATCATGTTATGCATTTCATATTATCAATTACTTTGAAAAAGCAGCTTTTAGCTTTGTATAGATAAATGGTGGTCCACGCATAAATAATCAATAAAGAAAAGTGCTCCACTCATTTTTGTCTGTGCTGTAAATCTGTAATTATGATTTAATTCATAGAATAATAGAGTTTTTCAGGTTTCGAATACAAGACCTCTTAGTTAAATTTATTCCTATCCAATATCATAATCATTTAAATCAAAGTCGTTTAAGCAGACTGTTCGATCGTAGCCCTTATAACATTATAGTTTTGCATTGTGACAGCAATGGAATTGGATTTTCCTCGTCCGAGCTCTGAATATTCAACTCATTAAAAAGATTTTAAGGATTCCAACACCGAAAAAAGAATCTCTCTGGGACCAAAAAAGGATAACATTCTTTATCTTATCCATAGTCACCACTTCTAACAGAGCTGGATCCAGTTCTATTTTGTAATAAAGTATATTATGATCTAATCGAATCTCTTTTTCCCTGCAATTAACCTTGTATTGAAAATGACACCATAACATTCCTTTTTATCCAAACAAGATAGTACATATGTTTTTTTTAAATGTTCTTAAAAAAGCAACATTAACTTATTTAAAAAAGAAAAAAGAAAAAAAGAAAAAAAAGTAACATTAACTAGCTATCTCTAAACCATCAAAATTAAAAGCAAATACTTAATCATTTAATCATAGTTGTTACATGATGGGAAATAAAGTAACTACAAAATGATGCATAGTATTGAAGTATAGAAGCACTTGACCATGCCAGAACATCAGAATTTAAACGGCTTCTATACCCTTGATAATACTCTAGTCAAGATGGTCATTAAAAAAATAAAAATTCAGGAGCGTCATTTTGTAATGTTACAGAGCTGGCTTTATAACGTAATATAATGTTACAAAACTAAACATAACGTTATAAACATTATATTACGTTATAAAGCCAGCTCTGTAACATTACAAACGGGGTCTTTCTCTAATCAGATTTCAGGACCATCCTTTTGAGATTTATTTTACAAACGTAATATATTATAGCAAACTAACAAGTGATTATGTTGATAATGGAGCAATTACAGATTTGGCTTTATAACGTTACAAAAGGATGGTCCTGAAATCTGATTAGAGAAAGACCCCATTTACTGATTTTTTTTAGTGATGTTGTGCATCAGGGCCTCCGGGGCTGGCTCTTTTGGACTCATAAAGGCCTTTGTTTTTCTTCTCATTTTCAACACCAATGTTCAATACTTGCTGAGCATCTTCTCCCAGAGCTCGTATCAACCCAGTCAGGTTCCTCCCCTGTATGTGCGGAAGTGGAGATGGTGGAGCACTAAGAGGACGATTTTCGGACAATGAAAATGAAATCAATATCAGTATTAAGCAGAGGCAGAATCTGGAACTAGCAGCAGCCATTTCCTTAACAGAAGTTTTTTTTTTTTCGGAAAGTTTTCTTAAACAGAAGTTTGGAGAATACAATGTTTATATCTGGTAGAGATTCAAGCTTGGAGTGGTGTCATATATATATAGAAGATTTGAGTGGCAATGTTTTTTGTTATATATATTTTTTATCGTAGTGGGTAGAAAATGGAACCTCCTAAGGCACATTAGCTAATGTGTGTTTTCTTTCGTTTTGTTTTGTGGTTATGTACTTGTACTCTATTGATTTTTTTTTTTTCATTCATTAGAAAAAACTATAATCGACCAGGCGACCAGTGAAATGGATTCAATGGCAGAACCTATTAAACTCATTTGTCTGCAAATGAAATCCAGGACCTTTTATGTGGTATTCCACATCACTCAGGAAATGAGAAGGGAATGTCATATAAAGTTTCACCTAGCTTGATTAGTAAGATTCGTTTTGAGTGGGGCAAGCCTTTACCGAGAACAAAACTGTGAGACTCAATTGTTTGGACAATATCTTTCTAGTGGGTCGGTTCGTGACATTTTATTTGATTAAAAGTTTACAATTATAAACTCCCCATAAACAGAGAATTTTGCGTTGGATAATCAAAGAGAAACAATTATCAGATTATTTCTGTTATTGGAGTTGAGGAGTCATGCATTTTTGGCCAAACAACGCAGCCACAAATAGAAAAAAAGAGAAGAAGAGAAAAAAACGAAAAAAGAAGAGGAACTTCCTCAAAACGACCAGGCCATCTGATCCAACCCATTACCTCCCTGCTTGGCAAGAAAATCAGCAGTACCATTGCCCATTCTCGAGACATTTTATTTGATTAAAAGCTTACAATTATAAACTCCCCATAAACAGAGAATTTTGCATTGGAAAATTAAAGAGAAACAGTTATCTGATTAATTCTGTTATTGGAGTTGAGGAGTCATACATTTTTGGCTTATTCTGGAGCACTTGTAAACCCAATAAAGTGCTTTTGGCTGCTTAACATTATACTTATTGAAAGTTTGTCGGTATTAGCGCGCTTTTGGTTTTGACTTAATAAAAAAGTTGAATTATGCATGTTCTGGTTAATTTTATTATGTCCTCTTGAATATATTCTAATGTGATTTTAGGATTATATGATTTATATCCACGTCGTCCCACATGGCCGGCCGCCGCCGGCCATGTCGTTTCTCATAAGTCAGGCAGGCGTGCAATTTTCTTATATATTTGTGAAGTTTAAGGTTGAAAATCATTCATAGCTAGTCACCTTTATTGTTAGTTTATAGTTTATACATTATGGAATCATAGGCTCTATCGATCTAGGGGACCAATTTGAAAAATTGTTAAAAGTTTAATGGAAAATTGTAAATAACAAAACAATTAAGTAGATTTTGATTTGCATTTGAGGAATCACATTTTAGTAGATTTTATTATCTGGTATGGATAGGTATGGCTAAAATGAATTTATTATTATTATAAGAGTAATGCTACATTGTCCAAATTTGGTGTCCAAATCTGATGCCCAAATAATGTGGCAACAATGTAGACCATTCATTTAAATTGTATTAGATTTGCATGATTTAAATGAATGGTTTACATTGTTATCACATCATTTGGGCACCAGATTTGGGCACTAAATTTGGACAATGTAGCATTACTCTTATTATAAAAAAAACTTTTGGATAAACATATATATAGACATGCCACGCAGTTCTTATTAGATTATGGATATAACAAGATATACTTTTGAAAATCTAGAATTTGTGTCCACATTCATCACAAATGTTCAAATGTACCACAACATTACATATATTAGTAGATATAGGCCTGGCCCTAGGGGGAGCCTAGTGAGACAACTGCCTAGAGCCCCCGATTGTAAAAGGCCCCAAAATTGTAGTTAAAAAAATGATTTTAAAATAGAGTGACGATAATGACACCCCTCTAAAACTGTTTCTACACCCCTTTCATAATTACACACATCAAAATTATTAAAAAATCTCTAATTTGTAAATAAACCCCACTTAATGCCAAAAATACCCTTTCTTTAATTATATTGTATTGTATTTTTGTAAGTACATACCATATATGACTATTATTATGTTATTTAATCAACTTTATTATTATTTATAATTTTGTTGTTACCTTTAATTCTCTTACTGTTCTTTCTCTTCACTACTTCTTTTCTCTTCTTGACTTTTTCAAAATCAAACTCCATTTTTCATTAAAAATCCATTTTAAGATTTATTTTATTTTATTGGAGAACCACTTTCTGTTTGAGAGAGTTGTAGGAATGTAAGACTTGTGTCATACCCTAAGTAATGTGGAAGTAGATATATGTTAAATGATATTTCAAAAAAAAAAAAAGATAAGTGTTCAATGAAATTGAAGAACATCTAATCTACTTTTTTTGACAAAACAAAACATATAATATTGATAAATAAATAAAAAAAGGACTAAAGTGTATTTGAAAGAAATAAAAAAAATATAGATAATATAGTTAATTTAAAAGTCTGTTTATATACATAATGATTTTGTTCTTCTAATAAAAGTTAATTTAAAACTTTACTTTTTCACAACCAAATTTGTCTCATGATTTTGATTCATTTTCCATACTTATTAATCAATTTGTATTTCCCTAAAAGAGATTGAAAATATATTTAAAAGAGAATCTAGTGTTTATTAAAATGGAAAGAGTTTTTATGTTATATGTTATTATCAAACCATTAATAGGATTTTTTTTTTTACAAAAGATTAAAATAGAAAACCAATTAATAATTATTGATGGGTGTACTAACAAACAATTAGTACTCTTAGTAATTTTACTCAAGAGTATTATTGGATTTTTAAAAACATTCTAATTTGGAGTGTACATACGGTTTTTAAGGAGTGTAAATATCGTTATTCTTTCAAAATATTGTCCATTTAAAATTTTAAACAAAATAGATCCATAAATGACTTTAAAAACGGCCCACCATACACATATAATTTTTTTAAAGGCCCACCAATGGAAACCTAACCCATAAATTATTTTAAAAATGGCTCACCATACGCATAATTTTTTTTAAATGACCCACCAATGGAAACCCATTTATAATTCTTACAACAACATTTGATCAAAGGTGGTGGTGGGTTGAATCCTAGCAACACTCGTGTTTGTCATAAATAATCATCTTTTATCTCTTAAATAAAAAATAAATAAATAACTCAATACTCTCTTGATATGAAAATTCTGAAGTCGTTGTTTCAAAGATAATTAAATCAATACAATTTTTTTTTTCGAAAACCTTTTTTTTTTTTTTTTTTTTTTTTTATATGTACGCTTAATTAGTACTTTTGCTGCCAAAAATGTGACACGAGTAATGTTTAAATGATATATTCTTTGATACAATTATAAAAAAATTATTTTGGTAACTTTGTTTTGCTATTTTGTTGTGTACGTTATAGTCTTGAGTTTGAGTTATTATATTGATTTTTACAAGTTTTTACTAGAGAAAATAAAATAAAATAAACATACATAGAGTATTGAGGGTCAGGGCCTCATTTCTATAGTTCACCTCAGGCCTCGAAAATCTTAGGGCCAGCCCTGAGTAGATAGATACATGCATCTAAGAATGAATATATATGCATCTAAGAATGAATATATATGCATGAACTTTGTTTATATATAAATGCATTCGGTCTTCCTCTTTTTCTTTTCTTTTTTGATATAAAATGCATTCAATCTTTAATGGTCCATTTTTTTTAATATATATATATATAACTTCATCAGTGCGTTGGATGTGAACTATTAGATTTATATACTTGACTCGAAATGTATGCACTTATCAAAGCTTCTCCATAATTAGTGGTCCACATGTATTGGTACTGATATAGTTACAACAGTGCGTACTGATATGAACGGGACCGTGTATATAAATATATAGAGTACGGATACTGACACCCATAAATATGATAAGCACACCCATATTTATAAGTACACCCATGTCTAAAATTTAAAATTAAAACATTACTATAAACACCCATAAATGTGACAATGTTATTGGACTTGAGGAGTTATTAGTCATAAATTTTAACTTTATTATGTCATCTTGAATTGTATTCTATTGTGGTCTTAATTATCATCATTTTGTCTACATAGTTGACTTTAGTCTCAATCAATTACTAAAGTTTTATATTTTAATAAAACTCAAATGATTAATAACAGGAAAGTTATAATTTATAAATATCAAATTATCAATGATTTAATAGTGTTATTTATTTTATGAAACCATAAATCAATTAATATTCAATAGTTAAGTGATAGGCTAGCCAGTAGCTGAAAGCAAGCCGAATGGGCTGAGCCCACCTCGCTTGGGTCATGCCCATGAAATTATCTGAACCGTAAGTGGGAGTTGTGTTTTTAAAGATTCATCAATCATCACCAAACTCAGCTAAAAGGCACAAGATTTCATATCCACATTTTATGGAAGTGGATTAGTGGTCTGTCGGAACCTGTCTAGATCAATCATTATAAGTATAGTTTGGAATGCAATTCCCACAATAAGAGAGAGATCTCTCTCCACATTTTGTGATTTAAGGGACAAAAATGAGATTCAAACCACTAACTCCTAAGTCGAGGGGAAGTGACCAACCACTTTACTAAGAATGATTATACATTATATATAGTTAGGTCAATTTAGATTGTATGTATTGATTTTTTATTTTATTTTGGAAGGGATGTATTGATCTTTTTAATAAAGTCAACATGCAACAACAGAGCTTCCATAATTGAGAATTTGAGATAAGATTTGCTCACTCCCACACCAGCTTATAGGGCATCATATGGTTAAGAAAATGTCAATTTTTTTATTCTAAATTTTGACCAAAAAATGTCAATTTTATCGACTAGAAAACCTCTCAAATCATTTGATTTGAATAATTACAAGTAAAATGGTGTGACCCCCCTGAGTGGCCCTCGAACCATTAATTAATTAAAAATTTAGTGCAGAAGTTAGGTTATTATATCTGCTTACGGATTCAAAAGTGATTGTTCAACTTTAAAATTCAATTGTACGTTCATCGTCATAGTTGGTCTTTATAAATATTGCATTGAGCATTGTGGTTATGGGTCTGTCGGGACCGAAGGGATTAGACTGCATTTATAATAACAGAGTTTGAACACTAGTAGTGTACTTCAAATACTTCTTTTTATCATAATATATATTGCTATCTTCTCTTTCTTATTTTCAGGTAAACACAGCAATATACATGAAATGAAAACACTTTTGACCAGATCAAAACATGTCTTAGTACTTTCAAATACACTATAATTTACATAAATATAAATGGTGCTAGCTCTCTATTTCTTATGTAAATTTGGTCCTTTGACTTTATTAGCATAAAATATTTTCCTAATTTTGTGTCTGTATTCCTGATGTGGACATAATTATATTTAAGCCTCTCATGTAATTGATTTTCACATTCATATGACCAGAAATGGAGTACGTAATAAAGACTCTCGTGTCTGATGATCAGTTCGTCATTACGAACATATCACCAGCCTAGTTAATAATCTGGTTACTATAGTCTATATGTATTATGTTCAATAATTAACTAATTATAAGTGGAGATCATCATGCGGTCAAAACCCTCCTTCACCAAAAAATTCTTATAAAATTTGATCCCGATCGAACTGGTGGTGTATAAGATTTAATTGTTCTTCAGGAGAAATAAGAAACCCTAAATTCTTTAGTGATTTAGATGACATACTGAAATTTGAATACTAATATCTCATGTCTGGGGAAAAAATCAAAACCTAATTCGGGTTTTAACACTCCAAGCTGGCCCTATTATATATATATATATATATATATATATATATATTTTCGTTAGACCACGAGGTATCCCTCACTCCGATCGGCAATCAATCGTTAACGAGTGGGACTAATCCTTGCTTCGACCAGGAGGTCAGTAAAGCCTGGCCACGAGGTGCTTCCAGTGGGGTTCGAACTCGGGCAGTGCCCGAACCATTCGCCTCACTGAGGGTGTGGTGACCAACTACACCACAGCTCGTGGTTATTTTTATTTTATTTTAAATTGTTGGATTTAATGCTTTATCATACGGGCATTTTTTGGACAAATATTCAAAATAGAAATTTGGACATTTTATGAACTAAAATAAGAGTGGACGATAATGGCACCTCTTAACCCTTTCGAAATCACCCCCATCAATTTTTTTTAAAATTTTGTAATTTGTAAATAAACCCCACTTAATATCAAAAATATCCTTTTAAAAATTATACTGTATTATATTTTTATAAGTACACACCACTTACATATATTATTATGTTTTATTATTATTTAAAATTTTATTATTATTTTCAATTCTATCATTGTTCTTTCTCTTCCCTCACTTTTTATCTTCCATGTTTTCATTCTACAAAATCAAACTCTATTTTTTTTTTTTTTTATCTCATCATGTTAAGCAACTCTCTCAATTTCTTATTGATTGTTTTATGTCTACAAAATTACTACACTTTGAGGTTTTCGGTTGGAGATCCATTTTCTGTTTGTGAAAGTGGTAGGGATACAAGTTTTGTGCCATGTCCCAATTGATTTGAAAGTAGAAAAGTTTTTGATAAAATTGAAAAACAACTGATATTGAAAAAAAAAAAAAAAAGTCTAAAGAGATTTTGATTTTGAAACCAATAATAATTAATTTAAAACTTTCACAACCAATTTTGGATGATTTTAATTCATTCTCCATACTTAGCAATCAATTTGTATTTCCTTAAAAAGGAATTGAAAATATATTTGAAATTAGTATTTAAAAGAGAATTTAGGGTTTAAGAAAATGGAAAGATTTTTTTAATGATATATATATATATATATATATATATATACGGTCTCGTATCAGTACCATGAACCACTGATTATGGAGAAGACAAGTGTATATACTTTGAGTCAAAGTATGTAAATCTAATGGTCCACATCTAACACACTACTGATGAAGTTATATCAGTGCATACTAACTTGAATATATATATATATATATTAATATCTAATCATTAATAAGAAACCTTTTTTTTTTTTTTCACAAAAGATTAAATTAGGAAACTAATCAATAATTATCAGTACCATTTAGTCTTTTTGGTAATTTACTCAAGGACAAAATTGAGCCCTTAAACTAATCATTAATAAGAGCATCTCCAATGCTATTATGCATTTGGAGAAAATTGAATGCCACATAGGATAGATATTAAAAAAGTTTGAAAAACTCTCTCAATACAATTATCTAAGTTGAATATGAGATAATGTGGCAAAAAAAAGTTAGAGAATATGGAGTTGGGTTTCTAATTCTAGAAACTTTCCTAGAAATGCTGACTAGGATTTCTAACTTTTTCCACCAATAAGATTAAATCCTCATTTAATTGTAAAATAAAAGATGAGAGAAGTATAATAATTGTTTTATTATGATTGGACATAAAATTAATGCATATTTGACTTTAGATAATTACATTGGAGATGTGAATATGTATTTCTCTAAAAAAATATTCAAAAATGGGCCCATAATAAATAGAAATGTTAATGTGGCACTATTTAGAAACTCAAAAATGCATATTTGCATTGGAGATGCTCTAAGAAACTTTTTTTTTTCCACAAAAGATTAATCTAGGAAACTAATCAATAATTATTAGTGGGTGTACTTACAAACCATTTAGTTTTTTTGGTAATTTACTCAAGGACAAAATTGAGCCCTTAAACTAATACTGAAATCATGTAAATATATGCATTTTTAGACTAATACTCAAAATAGAAATTTGGGCATTTTATAAACTAAAATAAAACAAAATTGAACCCTTAAACTAATACTGAAATCATGTAAATATAACCCCTTTAAAAAGAGGCCTAGGGCAGCTGCCCTTCCTATTAAAACCTAGGGCTGGCCCTGATCACCAGCCTAGTTAATAATCTGGTACTATAGTCTATATATATATATATATACAGTCTTTATATTATCAGTTCGAACTAATAAAAGTTATATCAGTTCCTTCACTTCCTTGTATGTGGGTCACTGGATTTAAATACTTTGACTGACAAGTGCATACAGCCAAGTCAATGTATTTAAATCCAATGGCCCACATGCAAGGAACTGATATAACTTTTGTTAATTCGAACTGATAATAGAATTTCTGTATATATATATATATAGTGGTTCTCTCATAAGGGATCCCTTATTTTAATTTCGGTAAGGACCTTCATGAAATTGAGTCGATTTATATGAATTTTGATCTGAATTTTTTTATGGATGATGAGTTTAATGAAATCTACCTATCAATAAAATTTAAGAATTTTTCAAGCACTACAACTATTTATCATGATTTTGTTAAATATGTTTCGATGCCTTCATATTTAACAAAATCATGATAAATAGTTGTAGTGCTTGAAAAATTCTTAAATTTTTTTGATAGGTAGATTTCATTAAACTCATCATCCACAAAAAAATTCAGATCAAAATTCATATAAATCGACTCAATTTCATGAAGGTCCTTACCGAAATTAAAATAAGGGATCCCTTATGAGAGAACCACTATATATATATATATATATATATATATAATAATATGTCATCCAATAATTAACTAATTATAAGTGGAGATCATCATGCGGTCAAAACCCTCCTTCACAAAAAAATTCTTATAAAATTTGATCCCAAACTGGTGGTGTATAAGATGTAATTGTTCTTCAAAAGAATTCCACAAAACTGGTTAAATTTGTCTGATGCAACCACTATATCATGATGAGAGTTGTTATTTTCCTTTACCTACATTAGGTATATCTTCATTTTACATTAATTATGCTGTTTTCAGCTAATCAAACCACCTTTTCTACACTATCAATATTCAATACCGTGTACGTACGTGCTTCATTTTTTTTAAACATGTCAACCTTAATTTAAAAGTGTGTTTAATTAGCATTGTTTTTTGTACCGTTAAATATGTTTTCTAATGACTATAATCCTTTTGTTTTTTAATACTTTTCAAGTGTTTTAAGGAAAGTATATTTAGATATTAAAAAATTAATCACTCGATGAACTTTTACCTGAACAAGCATGTATCATTTTAAAGTATTTTTTGTATCCATATTTAAAACCACTACCAAATAAAGTATTTATACCAACGTCCAATGTGGTTAGTGATAAATGACTCTCAGTCTAGTAATGTTCACAGGTGGTGTGTAAAAAAAAAATACTTGTTAGGACACCCTAAGAGATTTACTCTAGATTATGAACTTCATACGAACATCTTCACTAAAACGTGTCTACTTAATTAAAAGAGACAAAGACTTATATAGAAATTCTAAATTTTTTATGTGTTCGACTCTTATTTATAAATTTAATTAAGTTTTCGAGTGGCAGATAATTTGAAAAGGCATCATAAGCTTATTTGAAACAGAAGTTAGAGGTGGTAATTATTTGAAAATTTTGATTAATCTCAAGAATTTATTATTGTTGCAACACATATCAAATGGGTCAATAAATGTTGACAAGTTTATGTTGATTAAACGATGGCCTTGCATGCATGTAAGGTGTAATAGTGTTATTGGATTCAGTTTAATTAAAACCTGATCACCAAGCCAGAATATATATTCTGAAAATGATTTGTAGCATTAAAGCATACTCCTCCATGCTAGGATCTAAACCATCTGTAGTCATCGTCAAACTTTTTTTTTTATTTTTTTTTATTTTAAGTAAACAGCTAAGAAAGAACCTGAACATCAACAAATAAGACCTTCACATCGATCACAAAACCAGCAATACCATTAGCAGGCTTACAGTCATTCACAGCAGCCACCACATTAACTGCATCTACTTCAGTCCCAATCCTTAAAACCATGTTGTTTTGCTAACAAAAGCCCCTCACGGAGAGAGCTAACAAGTCATTACCAAACTTTATAATCAGCAGTTAATATACTAATTGTTATCATGATCATCGATTACGTACATATATTAGACCATGTATTTTCAATTTTTCATGGATCCCGGTATGTGTTAAATCAAAAATATATCAAATATGTTTTGGATGATTATGTATTTATTTGCCGTTTCAGATTTCGTACTGAAAAAAATAGCAGAACATAAGAATAACAGTACTAATAAAACCTTCAAAATTTATTGAAAAGCTTGTATGACAAAAAAACCTTACATGCATTATCGCTCAATGTAGCTTGATGGTAAGAGTGCTCATTCAGCAAGATAATGTCTCAGGTTTAAATGGCCATGCGAGGTATTAAAAAAAAAAAAAAAATACATTACACTGCATTGTAATGGATATAACTGGACCCCCTCTCCTGAAAAACAAAATAAAGATACATATAGAAGGGCCTAAAGGCCGACATCTACACATTCTCTGCTGACTGACATCTACACATTCTCTGCTGACTGATATATATATATATATATAATCTTATATATGAGCATAATATGCTGCAAAATCTTATTTCTAGCATGAAAATATAACATTCCATGCTGAGTTTATTGATGATCATATACTGCTACTTCTCATAACATCAATTGTTCATTTACTGATACAGATAGATATCTTTCATGGAATTTAATTCTTGACGAATTACGAATTACGACTACTGTCGTATAGAGTGATGTTTGGGATCAGGACCTCCAGGGCTCACCCGTTTGGACTGATCAACCAGGCTCTTTTTTGTGCTTCCATCTCCTGCTCTGATTTTTAATACCTCCTTGGCATCTTCCCCCAACAATCTGATTAACCTGCTTAAGTTCCTCCCATCTCTTTTGTCGTCTGGTTTAAGCCGACGAGCATCAGACCAGGAAATCGAAAGCAATACTAGAAGTAAAACTAGACATGCATAAAATCTCACCGTAGCCATTTGATGAGAAGATGCAGTACTATGCTTGTGCTGTGGTGATTCGGAGTACTAGTTAGCCAGTAGGGTCTGCTATATATACAGATTTCATGAAAGTGAATCCCAAATACTTCCAAAAAGCACAGATCAACCATTGTGAATAGAAACAAAAAACCTACCAATTGTGTCAACAACGATCTAAAAGGGTATTTGTAATTTCTGTTTTGCTAATAGTAATTAAAACCGCAATCTAACATGATTTGAGTATGCTAAATCACACCCCACCTGATGCTGATCTGATTAGCCTATCATCAGCCATTGGTGGTCGAAAAGTAGTGTCTTTATTATAATATTCATTTGTCCAAATCCAAAACAAATAAATCCAAAATTACTTCTTCCAACTCTTGTTATGACATGATTCATGTGGTTTGAGAGTCGTAACAAAGTCAAGAGAAGGCTTTAAAAGGGAGGATTGTTAGGTATGACTTGTATTTCCATGATTACCAAACGGGATTCAACAAATACAAAAACTTTCTAGAGACATGGGAAACGTTTGGAAGTTGGGGATCTTGTTTGAGGTAGGTTTGAAGACTGAAGAAGAAGCTAAAGAATCGGATTTCGGAAAGAATAGCAGTGCAGACCGTGGTCAATTCCGGTAAGATCAGGGTGGTGCAGACTGCGGCATAGGTAAGAGACGTAGACCGCGGTATTCTGAGCAGTCGTTTCCAATGATATTTCATGGTATAGGCGGGTTGCAAACCGTGACCCAAACCGCGGTAAATGGCGTTTTTGCACGGATCAGGAAAGGTTTTCTTTTGGGAAGTTCTTTTGCAAAAAGGAAAAGAGTTTGTCTTCGTGCAGAACATGAAAGTCTTGTGTGTAAAGGAAAGGGACTTTGCATGAAACAGGAAGTCTTGTGCGTGAAAAAAAGGTGTTTTCCTTGTAGGATTCAAACTCCCTGTAACCGGTATAAATATAACTTAATAACTAGGTTATTTTATGTGGAGCAAAATAACAAATACTATAGAGATCTCAAAGAATAGGCATTGGGTTTGAGGTTTAGAGAGAGATCCTTGAATGTGTAGTTGTACAAATTTGCTAAATATTGGATTATTTCTCTTGTCGTCCTAATGGCCGTGGTTTTTCCCTGTTTTTAGGTTTCCACATAAATCTTGTGTTTTGTGTGTGATCGAATTGTTCTTTTATTTCTTCCATCTTATTTCTGTACATTATTGTTATTCATGTTTGTCTGCGTCTATCCGGCAACGCTTCCGCGTAGCGATCAATTGCTAAGAGCATCTCAAACCTAACACCAATTTGGTGTTAATTCCAATTCCCAAGATAAAAAATTAGTGTTTTTTTTTTTTAAAATTGTCACATCAATGCTTTTATATATTTTACAATTCCTAATTTAACTCTCTCGTACTTAATTATAACAATATTTATTCCAAAAATTATACCATTGGAAAAATCTCGTCGAAATCTTTAAAATGTCACCAATATTAATATACATAATTAAATTTTTTAATTTACTTATTAATTATACGTTTAATTAATTAGTATTATATAAATATTTATTGGAAGAATATTCTTTAAATATACTCTTTTAGTGTAGAATTCGGTGTTATAGGTTGGAGTGGGAAAAAAATAAGATTTCTTTTTAACATCAAATTGATGTAAAATTTGGTGTTTTGGTCAGAGATGCTCTTACTTCTAGATTTTTTAGGTATCGTAAAGAGTCAAGAGTCACATACACACTTGACACACACGCCCTTTTGTCTTCTTATAAAACTTTGTTGTTGTTACTTGTTGTTTTTGTAATACTTACAAATTAGATTGTTGTCTGCATTAGATTTCATTTTGTCTTCATTAGCCTATACTTTATTTTTCTGCTAAGGTTATGCATTTCCTCTTCTTGTTGAGTGAGCTTAGGCTGAATCCACTTTACAAAATGGTGGGCGGGATATGCACGTACCTTCCATCTATTGAAAACCCATAATTTTTTATTATACGCGTGAATTCTTACAGAAACTTCTACATCTTAATTAGTTGTCGTTTCTGTTTCTGCAGTCTTCCTTTTGTGTGGTTCGTTTGGGTTTTGGGTTTTGGCAGCTATTGCTTCAGTTGGTCTTGGTGGTTGTTTTGTTAGTTGGTAGTTGTTCTGGGTGGCTTTTCTGTTGCTTTGCTGTGACTTGGCACCTCTGTTGTCGTTGCTATGGGCGCCTTGTGTCTTTTGAATAAATTAGCCATTTAAAAAAAAAAAAAAAATAGTTGTTCTGTGCTCATTCGATACAAAAAATGGAACAGGCAACTCTTCTAAAATGAGAACTAAACTGAATAGTCATGCCTCGTTTAATTCTTCAAGCTGTCAAATTAGTGCATGTGGTTCTATCATGTACCATATTTGGATCTCAATGAAATTAATGTGTCAACTTTTGATCAGAAACAAGTACATATTTGCACAAAATAGAGCAAATCAATGTTTAGTGTATATATTGACTTTTAGGAAAATCCCATCTAAGATTGGATTGACAAACATTTCATTCAATAAAAAAAAATAAGAATCTTCAATCGAGTTGATTGACAAGTAGACAAATAATTCAGATTTGTAACTCTGGATTTTAAGCTATCTGAAATTTCGACTTGAATAGGCCAAACGGGTCTTTTTGAACATTGACTCAAGACCGGCCTCATCAGTTCTTCGTTTCCGGCGATTGGATTGGAAAGAAACTAGAGAGGTTGCATTAGTGAGTGAAAGTGGACTTGAATATTCTACTTGTGATTTCAAGAGATTGGTGATATCCTGAAGAGGGTGTCTGACTCTTCTTCTCTTGTTAGCAGAGACGAGAGTGATCTGCTTTGAAGAGAAAGGAGGGATGTTTTCTTTGTTATCACTTTCACAAACAGAGAGGACAAGGACAGCCATTGTTATGAATCTTGTGATAGCAGATAGAGAAATGTTGAGGTGGTGATCAAATGGTGGGTTTTGGAGGGGGAGGGAGATATGACAGCAAAATTTTCAACTTGTTTTGATTTTCAATTTCATGGAGATGGAGGGAGTCGGAGACATTTCTCTTTTCTTTTTTCTTTTTTGTGATTTGTGATACAAAAACTAGAAAAATGTTTGGAGGCGCGAATACTGAGATAGAAAATAAAAACTCGTATGCAGTTTTTATTTGTTGAGAAACAAGGAGATAAGACAATAGAAATATGCAGTTTGATAGTTTAGTCCCACATCGAAGAAAACAAGCACTTAATGACTATGTAATACGAGTTATAACAGTTGTTAATCGCCGAGTTATAACAGTTGTTAACAGGTCACGTTGGCATTAAGGTGGCAGAACATGTTGTTGGGCTGGGCTTTGTTTGGGCTTTGTTTGACTTCCACGTGTGCGAATGGAGACGAAGAGCCCCAGTGAAAGGGGGAGCCAATATCACCACCTAACCAAAGGTTGGGATTTGAGTGGGCCTGGAGAAAGAGGCACCGTCAGTATGCCGCCCATCCTCAGTTGTGCTGCAGAGTCAGCAAGCCAGGAAGCAGAGACTTACCGAGCATATCCGTCAGTCTGTGCACACATGTGGGAGTCCGACCCGGCTTGAACTGCCATTCTTTTGTTCCTTTTTAGTGAAAATGCTATTCTTTTTGTTTAATTTAATTTCTTGGCCGCTGTACTCTGTTTCTCTAAGACCGGCCTAAGCGAATCTGCAACCTTGATACAAAATATGCTCGTTGGTTGCTTTGAGTTACAATTTCCAGCCCAAACATAGATAACTCAATTAAAAGTCCAAGCCCAAGCCCAACTTGAGAGAGACTCATTTTATTACTAACAAGTATAAAGCTTTTATAAAATAATAAATAAATAAATAAAATCGGTGAAAACTGAAGAGTAAAGAAAGAAAGGAAGAAGAAAAAAAATAGTTTTTATTTATGATTAATTTAATTATTTAACTTTAATTATTTAGATAATTATTAGAAATAAATGATTTATTCATTTATTTAGAAACAAATTTCTAGATTTTTAGACTGATTTCCAGATTTTCCATATCAAAGTTATTTATGAGAATTTCCACTAAAGAAAAAGAATATTTATTCATATTTTGAGAAAAGTATTTATAAAGATTATATATATATAGTTGGCACATTTGGGTTTTAAGTTGGAAACTCATTTATACACCCAAGTAACACCAAACCCAAGTACATATACTGTTATTTGATGTAAAACTGCTCAATCAGTTTATACAATTGGAACAACTGTTTGTATGCGTACATTGGTGTGCGTATAATAATAATAATAAATAAATAAATAAAATGAACAGAGAACACGTGTGTGCGCAAAAATGCAGGAGGCAGAGAGTTGTGAGCTTCTATGCAAAGGCAATAGATTGTTTGTAAGTGTACAGTGTTTGGAACATACGGTGAGTCAAAAGGGAAGAAGACGTGGAGAAAATTAGTATATGAATTTTCTCTCATCTTATCAGTATGTCTGTATGAGGATATTTGCATTGTGATTAGAGGGAACTTTTTGGATTTCAATATGTGATTGTTCCTCGACCTCCGATGATACAATCCAGTGTTCGATTTGCTTCCATTATGATTTGGATTCCGATGGTGAACAGTAATCCAAATGTATTATGAATTTATCACTTTGTTTATTTATTGAATTTAATCTTCATCGGTGTCAGAGTCATGTTTGGGACTGTCTTATCACTCTTATGATAGAAGAATGCCATTCTATAATGTTTGTTTATTTTTGTTCGTTGAACAATAAATGAACAAAAATGACATCGCACACATGCAAGTGTTATATTTCGTTTTTCTGGGATGTATGTATACATATATATATTATTATATGTTCTAGAAATGCATGCCATGAATTGACTTAAAGATTAAGAGAATTTTGAAGAATTAAAATTTAGAACCTGAAACTTTATACAAAATCTCATTGTCTAGTTCACCCCTAATTCCCTAAGCCAAACATCAGAACTGATGGCACCATTACATTCCTCATGAAATTTAAAGTTGGATGGTGGTTGTCCCGTAATCGGGAAATGTTGGAAAATTTGCTAGTGCACCGCACGCACCACTTACGAGAGTGGGCAAGTTAATATAGCTGTGCATGTGGCCATGCATTAGCCACATGGTCCACTGTGAGGATAACATGTTTCTCATTTAGAGATGTATGTTTGGGGAATGGGGATGGATATAGGTCCCCCCCATCCCCACTTCCTAGACCCTTACTCCTTCCCCCACTCCCCTCATTTCCCCATTTGAGAAAAATGGAGATGAGGAATTTTGGAGGGACCTATATCTATCCCCATCCCCAATTCTCCATTTTTCCCGTTTTTTCCCTATTTCCCCATTTCCCCTGTTTCCCAATTTCCCCATTTGATTAAAAATTATAAATTAAACTTCAAAAAACAAACATTTCAATAATAATAAAAATAAAATAAAAAAATTAAAGAGTAAATGTTAGGGAGTTAGGGTTTTCAAATAATAATAAAAAAAAATTAAAAATATATATTATAATTATATTTATATATGTTTGGGAGAAATGGGGATACGGGATCTGCTCTCTATCCCCATCCTCATCCCCATTTCAATATAATTGTGGAGAAAATGAGGAAATGGGGATGGGGATGGGGAGGGGTCCCCCCATCCATACCCACATTTCAATTTGGGGATGATTTTCATCCCCATCTCCATCCCTACCCCCCCCACCCCACCCCACCCCCCCCCCCCCCCCCCCCCCCCCCCACACACACACACACACACACACACACACACACACACACACACAACCCGGTCCATTTCCCCATTTCCCCATTTTTCCCCCCCAAAAAAATCCTCAAATGGGGACGGGGACGCGGGGAATTAGGGCCCCGGGAAAAAATATGCATCTCTATTCTCATTCAAAGGGTGACATGTGACCCACTATGAAGGCGCTACATGGCCATTATGAGGGTGACACATGTTATAGTGATGACTACATAATTTTTTTGTACGGTTTTCGGTGACGGTTTCTGATGATAATTTTCGTCACGGTTTCAGGTGACAATTTTCGATGCAGTTTTCGATGATGGTTTTCGGTTGCAACTTCTACGTGGTTTCCGGCTGCTATTTTTCCGACGACGTTCTTCGGCACAGTTTCCAGTTGAAGTTTTTCCAGTGACAGTTTCCAATACAGTTTTCGGTTACTATTTTTTCGGTGACGATTTCCTGTGCGGTTTTTGACTACGATTTCCTATGCAGTTTTCAGTTACAATTCCCGCTACGGTTTCCGATCACGATTTCTAATTGAGGTTTCCAACACAGTTTTCGACAACAGTTTCTAGTGTGGTTTCCAATTACGTTTTTCATCGCAGTTTCATGTGACGGTTTTTGACGTAGTTTATGATGATGGTTTCCGGTTGCAATTTTTCGATGATAGTTTTTGGCGTGGTTTTTGGTTCGGTTTTTTCGGCGACGATTTCCTTGTAGTTTCCGGTTGCAGTTTTTCCAGTGATATTTTTTAGTATGATTGTCGGCTATGGATTTTCTAGAGACGGTTTTCTGGTGTGATTTCCTGTTTTGGTTTCCGGTGCGGTTTCTATTTGCGGTTTTTTTTTTATGACGTTTCCCATCGCATTTTTCGATTACATTTTTCAGTGTGGTTTCCGTTGACCGTTGCTGATGCAGTTTCCGGTGATGATTTCTGTTGCATTTTCTGGCATAGTTTTTCCGGCATAGTTTTTCTGGCATAGTTTTAAGTGATTTTGATGGTTTCCTATAAGGGCTAATTTCACTAAAGTCCCTATTTTTTGGTAACTTTAGTCCCTCAATTTTCAAAAATACATCTAATTTTTCCGTTAGTCATCAGTTTATCAAGATAACAGATTCAATGGCATTTTAGTCTTTACTGCATTAAACTTCAAATTTCTGACACATGTATATTAATTAAAAGTTTTTTGACATGTGTCATAATAAATATAATAAAAAATTAAAAATATAAAAGAGAGGGATTTGGCCCTCAAAGTCCCAGGATACCGTAGATTCATTCGCCTCTCTCTTCATCTTCAATAGGCCACCACTCTCTTCATCTTCTATCAGCTGCTCCATCTTTCATTTTTGGGTTTTTTGTTTTCGTGTTTTCTGGGTTTGTGCATACGGGTCTTCGAGCTTTATATATTAGGATTCATCAATGGAAAATCCTTGATTAATTACCGGGAAGAAAGTGATTAACATGGGTTTAGTTTGAATGATTTGGTTGATTTGTGTTTGAGCTGTATCATGTATAAATGTATAATATATATATATATATATATATATATATATATATATACATATTTCATTTTAGTGCTGCGTTGACAGTGTTGTTTTTTAAATGGCACCTCAATAATCTTCTGGTCTCTGTCTCCAATGGTTTTTTTTACCCAAATTTCGTACCCATGATAGATCCTAAAAAGTAAAACAAGTTATGTGATAATTTCATGATTTCTTTGAAAATTTAAGCTTTTTGTTCTTTTAAATGTGGGTTAGTAACACCGAAACAATTTTAAATTTTTTTATATAAAATAAAATTACCATTACCATTTGATTTCTTATGATCATACGGATGAAAAAAAATATATATTCAGATGATTTATTAATTTAGTCTAGAATTTTAAAAGATTCAAGTTATTTATTATTATTATTATTTTAAAGTTTAAGTTAGTTAAATTATGCTTTTAGTTAAATTTTATTATACAAGGGTAAAAAAGTACTTTTCATATTCCATTGTTAGTTGTTACCAATCTGGTCAAATGGACTAAAGTGATACATTTTGAGAAAGAGAGGGAGTTAAGTTACTAATACGACAAAGACGTTTAAATAAGGGACATTTGATGAAAAAGTCAGGACTTATGTGAAATTTCCCCTTCATGTAATAATTTCAGTAACCATGGAATTTTCCAGTGGAGATTCCCTCTATGCTCCTAGCAACCGTGGAAATTTCAGTGATGTTTACGGTGATGTTTTCGACGACATTGGAATTTTCCTGTGATTATTCTGGTCAACTGTTTGGAATTCGATTGAAATCTCCGTCTAATTAATTATGCAATTGGGAATAAGAAATTTCATTAGAATGTACAAGGTTATTAAAAGACAAATGTTTCTAAGTGACTTATAAAAATTTTAAGATAAATCTGCATCATCTCATTTATTGGAGAATATTTCTTGAATCTTATTGATGACATATGGTCACGGTCAATTTGGACTCGTGCTTTTTATGTGGAGAGATGCATTGGATAGTCTTTTAATGAAATTTCCTGAAGAGTTAAGGTTGGAAAAGCTAGAGTAAGGTTTGTTAGGATTATGCTCAATAGCAAAACTGTAATAATGTTTTTGACAATTTTTTTCATATTAATAAAGTGATTTCTGGTTTAACAAATCTTATAGCATTTATAGTTTAATTATTATAATTGTCAAAAAGTAAATAATCATAAGGTCAAAAGACTATGAGAAATGAAGAATTGTTCGTACATCTAGATATGTATGAGGTAGACACAATTCTTTAGTTAGTCTTGAATAATGTTCATAACTTAAGATAAAGGTTGGGCGCATTTACCTTGTTAAAGTTGTAGATTCTTTTACTAGCATTTGAGTAGGGTCAAATGTGCTATGATGAGTCTAAAATCATCAAAATGTCTTTGGGTAAAAGGATCTAGTGCACTAGGTGCATTGAATAGGATCACAGTGAAACACTTTATCCAGAACCGTCAGTGGATAAAAGTTTTCACTTTGAGGACAATCGGAGAGTCTATCTTAATCCTGAGATAAATTATGGGACTTATGGTTACACGTGTTATCATTTGAGCTATCAATGAGTACGATTATATAGCATAGTCTATCCTCGATAGTTTGGTGGTATTCATTTGTTAATCGATAAAGGACTTCATTTATAGATATGGACATCGTGACTCCATTTATTAAATGAGAGTAGAATATTATCATATGGATATTTTGAGGTATTGGATATTAAATCTTAACGTTAAGTTTTCGATAGTGTCTATTGAAACATGGCTTCTGAACAAGTCAGAATATCCAAGTTCAAAATGTGGTCATATAAGAAAATATGGTAACTAGAAGAGCTATAGGCGGTCTATGAGCTCTTGGCAATTACTGATATTTTTCACGAGGATACACTATCTTCAATAAGATTGTCTAGGGTACGAATGAGAAACATTTACTTATTCTAACTTTATTTAAGAGTTCAATTTTAGTTCTTTAGTGTAATGAACTAAAATTAATAGATCGAACCTAAGTGAATCATTTGTTGATTGTGATTGGGCTATATCTATTGAAGTTTAAATTTAGATAGCCCGCTAAAATCCCCAATCCACACGAACTTGCATAGATCACTTGATATATTCTACCGGACTAATTTATTGGTCCATCTAGAATTGTATTAATTTAAGGCATGTGGACTTGTTTCTTTTAGTAAGAATGAGTCTAATTCACATGTGGACTTTTTATTAAAATCCAATGGATTTAATAATATATATATATATATATATATATATATATATTGCACATGTATATACATGGGCGGCAAGGTTAAGTAAATTAGCCTATTATATTGTTTTATTTTATTATTTAATTAAATGGAAGTTAATTAATTAATTATTTAATTAAAAGTCAAAATCTTTTTCTGACTAGGAGAAGGTCTCTTAGTGTTATACTATTGTTGGTAGTATAATAAGAATCAATGACTTTATTTGATAAGTAGATAAATAAATTCTTTTTATTTATCTAGTCAAATTAGGAAGTTTTTGATTAAGTCACATTTAATTTATATTCAATATATTATTGGATAATACACTAAAGAGTTGGATTAAGGTTTGGATTCTAAAGTTGATAGGAGTTTTGGTGAAACACAAATCCCCTTGGTGGGAGGATTTCGGCCACATGGTAAGAATCCTCTTTGGGAGAGAATTTTGGTTACCACAAAGAATCCCTATCATAGAATTCGTCCAAACCTAATATTTTTGAGCTAGGATTTCGGCCAACCCTAGTTTTAAAAAAAGAGTTTTTCTTTTGCTTAAAAAATATAATCCAACTCTAAGAAAAAGAGTTAAAAATTCGGCAAAGAGGAAAAGAGTAGTAGGAGCATTTTATTTTCGAAAGTGCACTAATAGCTTTTACATCAAAAGGCTTTGTGCATAACATCGAATAAGATTCATGTGAGTTTCGATCAAAAGATTGAGAACTCACAAGTGATCAAACGTTCTTCGTTTTTCTCTAGGAAGTTATTGTGACTAACAAAATAGAAAAAGTTTTGTTTTCCATCCTCAGGTACACAATTTAAATAAAGGGAGCCTACACTCCTAGGTGATTCATATTCGTAATTTGATTGGAAGATCTTGCGGTTTACTATCGACGCAACATCAATCGTCATGTAAAAAAAAAGTACAATATCTTTTATTATATATTAATTAATCAAGGGTTAAGGTTCTCTTTTTAAAGGAAATTTTTTAAAATATACAAATCTATTTTTAGCTTCCGCTACGTGTATTTTCCTTACAACCATGATGTATTTTGGTCAGATAGCATATGAACTAGAAATCGTAGAGGAACGCCACATTTCTGGGAATGTGAGGCGGTCTACTACATCCGTAATGAATATTCATAGTGCTAGGCACATGAGTTATTGCGCACACAAAAGAGAACCAAGATTTGAGAAAGTGACAGTTAGATGAGTTATGAAGACTTGGAAAGTCTTTCTCAATGGTGATCGATATGAATCTGAGATGTTAGAATGAATAGCATGCAAAGTCCCATATTTTAGAAAGTCTTAATATTTTAAAAACTTATGTAGTAAATAATTTTTATTTATTTACTTTGTACTGAAAATCGGTTTAATCCATAATTTCTTTTAGGGACTTTTGCATTGTTTTCTTCTGTTATTTATATGTTCATCAAAACAATGAGAATTCTAAACTGTTGAGTACAATATTAGAATTAGAATTTTGCGAAAAGTACTAAATTTATAATAATTAATTTTTTGGAAACTGATGATGATTAGGTGCATTGACGATCTTTTTGATTCTGTAACTTAAATTATTTTATCTTATTTTCAGTTTCTGTTTGCAGCAAAATTAAATGTGTATATTTTTTGAAATTGATATGCTTGCATAATAGATTGTATGTCTCTACATAAATTAGTATAAGATATAGCTTATATATCTATAATATTGTAGTCAATTTGATAGTGATAAGTTGAATCGTGTGATCTATGAGAATTGACACTATAAGATTCGGTGTATCTTTTAAGAGCTAGAGGCTTTTGGAGACTATAACATAAATCATGATTGAACCTCGGCATTGTACTTGTTTGCTTGACATACATGATGTGAAGGCTTATCAAGCTAAAAATTAAATTACTCGCATTATGTTGCAGAGTAGCTTAAATAGTAGCATCACATGTCTGTTTGATAAGTACAATAGGATTTAAGTGAAGTGGCTTACCTTTGAGAGTTTGGCTTGAAAAGCAATTTTATTAGTATTTTGAATACTAAAATTTTAGTAGGTTCGGTATCTAGTTTTTGAGTACTTATAGGAAGCGACAAAATTAGTGGCAGCCTCCAATAAGGATATAAAACATGATACACCGACTAAACGATATGATCTCTTCTGATAGTTGGAATATATAAAATTAATCTGACACCTATCGATCGCGTCATTTCGGTAGTAGAAGATGAGCGCTTAAAGGTAGCTTATGATTTTGGCCAATTTTATATGAAAGATTCCAACATGCACAAAACTTTTAGTTTTGAGTGTAATAGTGGAAATAGATATTTCCAAAAGGGGAAGAGGATCTAGTTACAGCCACAATTAATCTTAGATCGGAATATGCAAGAAGTTGAGGGATAACGAATTGAGGAAGGACAAAACTAAAATAACTTGTTGCAATTGTGACAAGTTGGGTCATTTTTACTCATGAATGCATTGAGTCGAAAAGAGTAAAACCCAAACTCAAGAATTTGTTATGTTATGCTTAAGTTTCTGGCTAGGTATTTTCTTTTTGAATCTCGTCCTTTGTGGACTGAAGATAAGTAAGGATATACCATCCAACAAGAAAATGTAAAGCATACGTTGAGTAAAATTAGATTAATAGAAACAAGATGTATAGGTGTGAGAACAATTTTAGAATTAAGTACCTACAAACTGGGTTTGCATGGTAGCTTAAATATGTACTCCATGATGTTCTAATATACACTTGAGATCTAATTGGATTTACTGTATGCGGTTATCCTCGTTGATTCAGGTTATCATTAATAATCATGATTGTTGTATGAATATTGTTTTAGAAAATTATATTCATATGGTACTTGATAGTTGTTGAATGGTTTTACAGTATTATACGTCAGTTTGGACGGTTATACTTTTGTTTGTTTTTCAATCATTTCAATGGTGATGATGCTGATATTTTGGCATGCTAGATTAAGTCATGTTGGACTAGATAGAATAAGTATATCAGTCAGAGAGGACTAATTTGACTCATTTATCTAAAAGGTCATGCAAATTATCTAGCAAGAAAAACAACTAGAAAACCATTTAGTAAGGAACTAGATTAGGAATTCCATTGCAACTAATTCATTATAACATTTGTGGTTGAATGAGTGTAAATGCTAGACATAAAATTTCATATCTAGTTACATTCATTAATATCTTTTGACGTTTCGGTCATGTCTATTTGATCTCCCATAAATCAAAAGCATTGGATTGTTATAGATTGTTTGGTTGAGGATCATATTAGATGATAAACTTTTGAGTTTAAAGAATAAACTGAGTACGTAAATATCTTTCTGAGCGGTTCAAGGAATTGTTTAGCAAGAAATGTATAGAAAAATATATATTTATTCATAGGACTCCGCAGCAAAATGGTATAGTGGAAAGAAGGAATAAAGCATTGTTGGAAATGGTTAGGTCTATAATGGTGCAAGTAGATATTCCATTTTCAATGTTTTTGGTTCATTAATAGTTTTGTTATTTTTATAGATAAAATTGTCCGCAAATAACTTCTCCTTTGCAAGTTAACATTCACGACTTTTGTATCATTTTATTTATTTATTTGGTAAAAGTACGAGGGTATAATGGTTAATTCATATAATTAAAGCTTAAATATAGACATTTTAGGCTATTTAATAGTTAAACTCAGTGAAAAAAATATTTTATTGTCCATAAAATTAGGAGATAAAATCAATCTATTTTCCTTTCTTAATTTTAATTTCCAATGCAAAAAAAAGAAAGAAAAAAAATTCATTAAAATACTTTTACTTATCTTATGTTGACACAATTATTTACTTTAAATAGTTTGTTTATTAATAGAGTAATGCTACTTTGCCAAAATTTGGTACCCAAATGACGTGGCAACACTCTCATCAATTCATTAAAATCAAGTAAATCTAATACAATCTAAATGAATGGATGAGAGTGTTGCCATGTCATTTGGGCACCGGATTTGGGCACTAAATTTGGGCAAAGTAGCATTACTCTTATTAATAATTATTCAATTTGACCTTTCACATTATCTTTATCACTCTTCAAGATTTTAGGTTGGGAATCGTAAATTAATAAAAAAATCTTGTTTTTCACTAAAGCAATTTTATTACTACCGTTGTAACTAAATTCCTCTTATTCACTATCCGAATAATTTCAGGTACTAGATTACAAAATAATAAATATTTTAGGTTATTAATATGATTTTGCTACAATTATTATATAGTTTGTTATTTAAATGTTTTCAACTGCAACTATTTAGATACCGTTTACAACTATATGGAAAATGAATTTTTTACAAACTCTTTTTTTTTTGAACAAAGGAATTTATTAGGCCACAAGGGCAGCAAAAACCAACACCCCAGCAGGCAGCAAACCACCCAAACAGAGGCAAGAACAAAAACACACAACCCCAAGAAGCAGAGCAAGCAGACAAAACGAAACAAGGAAACAAAACACAAAGGCAACAAAGATCAAAGACAAAGACCTATGACAGGCCACAACAACACAGAAGGATACAGGGCAGAGAGCCACACCACCCGCCAAAACACAAAAAGAAAAAGCAAAAGGACAGGAGAAACACAAAGTCATAAACACCAATCCACAAAGTCACCGTTAGAATTAGCCCCCTGTTTTGCTAAGCTATCAGCAAAAGCATTGGTAGCCCTGTTGTGCTGAGATAAGCTAATCCCACTCATCGTAGCCATAAGGTCCCTGATCTCGTAAATTTCTTTGACTAACTTGAGATTCCCAAAATCGGCATTAAGGATCCAGGACACAGCAGTTTTTGAATCACTTCTTATCTCAATCACGCAATCCGAAAGCAAAGGATTTGAGGAAACTAACTCACAAGCTTTGCGGATAGCAAGAACTTCAGCAGTGTTAGAATCACTTATGCCAATACTGATCGAAAACAGGCACAGAACCTTGCCAGAGTGATCCCTCAAGACCCCGCCAATGCCCGCCGGCCCAGGCTTACCATAAGCAGACCCATCAACATTGAAAAACAGATTGTCACCCAACGGAGGGAACCAAGACTCCACCTTTTTAGCCTTAGCCGGAACTTCATCAATACACAGGTCCTTAATGTTGAGGAGGATCATGGTCAGAGCTTCCTTCGAACCAATACCATGGTGCTTGAACCACCAAGCCAACGTAAATTTGACCATGTCAGAAGCTTGCAAAATACTCACCTCGATATTTCTAAAAACCGCTTGGTTTCTCACATCCCAAATAGTCCAAGCAACTGTATAAAACAAACAATTCCAGGCTCTAGCAGCCTTAGACGAGGGGACTAACCCATCCCACATGTCCCACCAATCGGCGATAGACCGAGAGAAGCAACACTGGACTCCCCACCAGCTCATGCAGCTCCCCCACAGCTTCCAAGTCCAAGGACAGCACAAAAAAACGTGATTCACAGATTCAACAGACTCCTTACAAAAACTGCAGACCCCATCCACCTCCATACCAAACTTATGGAGAACTTCGCCTACTAACACCCTCCCACGAAGGAGTTGCCACGTGAAGAATTCCACTTTAGGGGGGCAGATTCCTTTCCATGGCAGTTTCTTAGCTACCGTCTCCCCTCTCTGGCTCTCTTCCATCGCCCAACGGAAAGAAGCCACCGAAAAAATGCCATTGATAGAGAAGGTCCAAGCAAGTTTGTCATCAAACAATCTCCTAACCAAAACACTGTCAATGCATTTGCAAAAACAGATCCATTGTTGCACCTCCCAATCGAAAGGAACTCTTCTCAACCTCACGTCCCATACCCATGTATTAACCATCCACTTCCCATATTCTGCAATACACCCATCTTTAAGCACAGACAACGCAAAAATTCTGGGAAAAGCAGCTGAGAGATTAACCGAGTCGACGTAAATATCTTGCCAAAAATTAGCCTTATCACCCCTACCAACAACCACCTTGAAACCTTCATGGATGATCTTTGCCGAAGGACTACCAAACTTGTGGAGATTTGCCACAGCTTTAACAAAGAAAGAAGGGGCAGAAATACTCTGCCAATTCCAACTTAAACAATCTCCCTTAATACCATATTTAGCACAAAGGACTCTCTTCCAAAGGGAATCATGATCAGAGCCAAACCTCCAGATCCATTTAGCAAGAAGCCCATCATTCTTGTCTTTAATTCTCCCAATGCCTAAGCCCCCTTTTTTTTTGCTATCACAAACAGAGAACCAGTCAACCGCATGCAATTTCCTCTTTTCAATCCCATCTCCCCAAAGAAACCCCCTCTGAATCTTCTCAATCTTCTGCGCAACCCCCAGCGGCATCTTAAAAACAGACATGTAAAAAGTAGGAATGCTGCTCAAAACAGATTTAATTAAAACCAGCCTTCCAGCTTTGGAGAGAAACTTTCTCCTCCATGGAGCCAACCTTTTCTCAATCGTCTCCACCACTGGATTCCAAAAAGCCTTGGAGAGAGGTCTAGCCCCAAGAGGGAGACCAAGATAAGAAATTGGCAGGGATCCCATCCTACACTTTATCAAATCAGCCCACCTCTCTTCCCGTAGCAGATTTTTCCCAATCCTAACAAGGCAAGACTTATGGAAATTAATTCTTAACCCGGAGGCTAACTCAAAACACCTAAGAGTCCTCTTAAGGTTCAAAAGATAAGATTCCTGCGGTTTAATGAAGACCAACGTATCGTCTGCAAATTGGAGATGAGAAACCTGTAAGCCGTTTCTTTCAAACACCTCACCTTTTAGCATCCCCAAACCCGAAGCCTTATTAATAAGAGAGCTCAAACCTTCCACCACTATGTTAAAGAGGAAGGGGGAGAGCGGATCCCCCTGTCTCAACCCTCTCTCAATGCCAAACTGAGGCGTGGGACTGCCATTAACAATCACAGATAACTTCGGAGTGGTAATACATCCTTTAATCCATCGCCTCCACCTCACGCCAAAGCCCATTCCTTCCAACATGTCATCCAAAAACCCGTGGTCCACCATGTCGTACGCCTTTTCAAAATCAAGTTTAACCAAAACACCGCCATCCTTATCTCTCCTCCACCTATGAATCACCTCTTCCGCAATAACAAAGCTGTCCAAGATTTGGCGACCTTTAATAAAAGCCATTTGACAGTCACCTATGATAGACTCCATAACCTTCTTTATACGGTTCGCTAGGACTTTCGAAACCACCTTATACACAGCTCCCACCAAACTGATCGGACGAAAATCTTTTAGAGAATCCGGTTTCACCACCTTTGGAATAAGAGCCAAAAAGGTGTGATTAAACCTCTTGATCTTAAAACCATCAAGGAAAAATTCCTTGAAAAACTCCATAACATCCTCGTTAATGACCTCCCAATTAGCCTTAAAGAAGTTTAAATTGAAACCGTCTGGTCCCGGAGCCTTGTTCCCATCACAATTCTTTATAGCTTCCCACACCTCATCCATAGTGAACTCTGCCTCTAGATTCATACTTTCAGCCGAAGACATCCTTTTGAGACCCAAACCCACTAACTTTGGGCGCAGCCACCTCTCATTCTTATAGTGATTTTTAAAGAAACCGAAGACACCCTGTTTGATCATATTCGGATCCGAAAGAAGCCTCCCGTTAAGGCTGATATTATCGATGACATTTCTTCTACACCTCTCGTTAGCCACGAAATGGAAGAACTTGGTGTTCTTATCCCCTTCTTTAAGCCAATGAACCCTAGATTTCTGTCTCCAATCTTGTTCTTCCACTCGGTAACTTCTCCATAACTCCGACAGAATTTTCAAACGAGAGTTTCGAAGATTTTCAGTCCAGCCGTCCACCGCTACTTTACTGTCAACCACTACTAGCTGATTCTCTAAATCCTCCACCAAGGACTGCTTCTTGTTAACCGCGTACCACCCTTTTAATGTGGCTTTAGAAGCAGATAGTTTGTCACATAAAATCTGCACCTTTGACTCCCCCACCGACTGACCCTTCCAAACATTAGCCACTTCAGTCATCAAGACCTTATTATCAAGCCAAGAGTTAAAGAAACGAAAGGGATGAGGCCCCCAATCAACTTTGGGATTACCTATACCCACGGCATTGTGATCTGATAAGCTTCTTTGCAGTCCTTTCTGCACCAAATGCGGATACCACAATAGAATTTCGGGAGAGAGAAGGAATCGATCTAACCTGGACCACGCAGCACATTCCCTAAAGTTCGTCCAGGTAAAATCCAAACCTTGCATTGGTAAGTCTATCACCCCTGCGTCTCTAACAAACGCAATAAAATTCCTCATCGACGACACATTAGAACCTTCCCCAATCCTTTCAGACGCTTTCAACACCACATTAAAATCCCCTCCCAACCACCATGGGAAGGGCAAATCCCTTTGAGCATTAATTAAAAAATCCCACAACTCCACTCTTTCCGACTCCGCATTAGCACCATACACATTGCAAAAAACCAACTGATTTTGGGATTTAACAATCGAACCAGACAAAATAATGCAACGTTTATTAAAAATACAAGCATTAACCTGGAAGAAGGCATCATTCCATAAAGAGATCAGACCTCCAGAGGCCCCTTCAGCTTCAACACTCATCCCCCTATTCAGCACCGCACCACCTAAGGAATTAATCAATCTCGAATCAAACTCCCTGAGCTTAGTTTCTTGAAGAAACAGAACAGAGGGTTTGTAAAGCTCCACCATCTTCCGAACTGCTCTCCTCTTCTCCTTCTTGCCTAGACCCCTAATATTCCAAGTGATGGCTATCATTAAAAAAAAAAGAAAACCAAGCCCAAACCGCGCATACAACCCCTCACGGAACCTATTTGGCATATAAAGCCTCATCCTCCAATTCCCTCCTAGCCACCACCTTCCGAATCTCCTCCTCCCTCCCTTCGATGTCCAGCCCCAACGCAATTGCTGTCTCAATAACCTTGGCTACTTCGTTTTCCAGCTCCCACCCTTCACTTCTGCTGACATGAACCTCCTCCTGGATCTGAATATTGTTATCTTCCCCCTTCTGACTCCTTTTTGAATAGCGGGTCTTCATACCATGAGTTCTTGAAGAGCTAACCTTTTCTCTTCTTTTCTTAGAAACTGTTGTCCCTACCTCAGCTTTCCCAATCTGACCCTCCTCATTATAATTCTTCTCTGCTTCCGCCTGAGGCTCCTCTATTTGACAATCCTCATTAGCACCAGATTTCGGGCCTTGGCAAATTTTGACCACTGGGTCCCCAATATTAGGGTCCAGAAACATCGTTTCTTCTACCCAAGTCCCACCTTCAGACCCAGTTAAAGCTTCCACATCACCAGCCTCACTCTTTTCAGAAGATGTCTCTTTGGGCCCAATGTCAATCCAGAATTGGGCTGCCCTGCTATCGGTACCAAGAGGGAGAGGCCCATCAATCAGCCTGTCATCATGGATTTCTAAAGTTCCATCATCTGGCCCACCCTTCCCCCTTACTCTGTACGGTCCGAGTTTCCTCGAGCAGTCCCCGACCACATAGCCACTCCTGACATCTTTCCAAAAATCGTCCTCATCATCTGAGCTTGATGAGCTGGTATCACATTCATACCCACTATTCTGACAACCTGATCTCTTCTTCTCAAGAATCACTTTAGCCTTTCTATTCTCTTGCTCCGTAGGTCTTACAATAGGTTTTCTAAAAGGTTGCAATTTGCCTTTACCTTTTTCCTTCTTGGAAAAGGAATCCGAATGCCCTGTCTTGCCAACTTTTTCTGTCACACAAGAGTTGACATTCCTATTAACCCCTCCCCTGTAAACATGCTTCAGACTGACATCTCCTTCCATTTCCTGCTGCACCCTGACACCTTTATCAGTCTTGCCAATATCTGACGACTTGAGGGCCTTGTCACCAAAATCTGGTCCTAAACCACCATTCTCCCATACCGGGTAGGTATTCAAAATTTTGAAACTGCACTTCTGACTTCAGCCCTAAGTGGTTTTCCAGCCAATGGCTCAGCACCGGTTGGTTATCCACCACCACGATAGAAACAAAGGTGGTCCCTTCAATCTCAACCTCAATACTATCTGGACATGACGTACCGAACGGAATTGAAACCAAAACTCTCCCTCTATCCAGTCTGGACATGTTACAAGTTTCATACTCAACCATCAGGGCTTCCCCAATAACCCCTCCCATCTTTAAAAATAACTCCTTCTGCCAGCACCACAATGGCACTCCCCAAAACTCCACCCACAGAGGTCTAGATTTCGAAGCTAAACCCAGATGTCCTTTCTCCATGGAAGAAAAACAATCTTTCCAAAAGAATCTATTCTTAACCATCCCAACGGCGTCAATTTCGGAGTCAAAATGCCATAAAATCTTCTTATCCCCCAGGTAACTAGCAGAGAAGGAAAAACCTCTAGATGCCAACCGATTCACCACCGTAGCCACACTAGAAAAATTTTTGAGGACACCAGTAGTACACTTAGAGATCCAATCGTCCAACCCCCTCTTCCTATTCCATACCACCTTGGTGGACTTCCTCTTCTCCTTGGACTCTGCCCTCTGTTCCACTGGTCTGGTCTTCTTCACAGCATCCACAAAGGAAAAATTGTCTCGTAGAACTGGCCTATAGTTACTGAAGGTTTCTTTGACATCTCTGCTCCGATCCCCCCTAAGTTTCAAACCTGGTCCTTTAGGTACTTCTGACCGTCGTTTCGACCAACCATAATCTGCCACCTTCGTCCTAATCGGCCAACTATAGACGTGCATCCCATTGGTTAATTTAGCCACCCTTTGAGCCTCCTCCACACTAGCAAATCGAATGAAAGCAAAAGCGCTTTTCCTTAAGCTTGATCTTAAGGACAGAAAAATATCTCTGACTTTCCCAAAAACCTTGAAGATTCCCCACAAACCCTTCACATCCACCTGTGGATTCAAGTTGTCCACAAAGATGGAAAACAAACTGTCTCTAAAGTCTCGTCTATCATCCTTAACTTGCCTTCCAAGTGCTCTCTCTCTAGCGAACTCTCTCTCTCTCATATCTCTCATTTGCTCAGCATCAACTCTTAACACGTGTAATATTTTTTACAAACTCTTTGATCATGTATATTGAAACTTGAAAGGGAAATTACATAGGAACTTGGTATATAGTCGATTATAGACGATTTTATAAATTTAAAAGAGCGTCAAGTTCCATCTTAATTTATAAAGCTATGTCTATTTTATTTAGTAATTTATTTGTTGTACTATTATACATTACATATGAGACTATACATTATTACATTTGATTTTTTTTAAATATTGACATTCGTCTTCCGTCAACTTAAATTTTTGTTTTTGTCTTGACCCCCCCCCAAAGCTAAAATCTTGGCTTCGTCCCTGCTAACGGTGTTAGTTCATAGGGGAGATTTTTAAAATAAAAATATTTATAATTATACATCCAATAATAGTTAAAAGGTGAGAGGAGGTTTTTAGTATTAATCTTTTTTTTTTTTTTTTTGGGTTTAATCTAATTCATTCACCTTGTATTACAAAAATAAATGGGGTAAAAACTGTACACCTATATTCTAGACCATCTTCATTAAGTCCTTTTCTTGTGTGGATGTGGCTACAGGAAGGTAGGCTAAACTGCTTTACACCCAAAACAATCTAACAAATAAATTGAAATGCTAATCAGTGTAGAGAATCTCACAAGATAAATAGAACCGTGTTTTTTCTTTTTGTTATTCAGTTTCAAAGGCAAAAGTGATATTGGGAAAAGATAGATTAATGATAGCTTAATTAGAGATAGAAATTATATAAAATTATTAAATTACAAAACATGACAGAGGAAAGAGAAAATGTAAGCAATTAATTAGGTAGCAGAGACAGTAATAAATCATTATATAATCCTCAAATCCTAACCATCCAAATCCTTCAAATCTAATGGCTATGGAGTTGTGTCAAATCTTGTATAAAAATTAAGGTCATGGATCCTATCCCATATATATATATATATATATATATATATATATATATGTGCTATCTGAAATTTCGAATCGAATAAATTAAATGGGTCTTCTTGCACATGGACTCAAGACCGGCGTCAGCTCTTCTTTTCTGGCAAATGGGTTGCAAAGAAACAAGAGAGGTTGCTAGACTTAAATCTACTTGTGAGTAGAAGAGATTGGTGATATCTTGAAGAGGGCGTCTGACTCTTCTTCTCTTGTAGGTGGTGGAGGAGGAAGGAGCAGGAGGATACTTAGCAGACTGCTTTGAAGTGAAAGGAGGGATGTTTTCTTTGTTATCATTTTCAGAAAGAGAGAGGACGGCTGATCGGATGATAATTGTACCTAATTAAGGTCCCCATTTCCTATCGTTTGTTCTCGTTTTCGAGCACATTTTTGTATATAATATGTTTTTTGAGCTTTGTGTAGGTATATATTCCCTACAATGGTGTTTGAACGTAAAGTCAAGTTTGGGAGGCAAAAATGAGCCAAAAAGTGAAGAATTGGAAAGTATGCAGAGTTGCCACGGTCTCACCGTTGACCCAAACCGTGTCGTGATTTGAGGTCCACCACAGCATGTTTCTATGGTAAATCCACCATTGAGCTAGAACGCGGCATCGGGACCGCGGCATTGGTCAACTCTGTTTTCCAAAGGTTAATGGGCTGACATTGCAAATGCCCATGCAGAACACACAAATTTCAGGGCCTATATCTCCCTCCTCGTTGAGAACTGGGCTTCGTGCCATATATTTTCGGAAATCCCCGGAAGTCTACTTTCTAGTGGTTTTTATGGATCGCGATTCCGGGCTTTCTAGAGGGAGTTATGGCAGTTTTCGTAACGGTGCGCGAGGCTGGAAATATGACCGCGGTAGAGTACATTGTGCAGAATAGCCAACTTTCAGGGGGCATATCTCCCTCCTCAGATCGAAACATGTTTAGCTCTACATATATTCAGAAATTCCCAGAAGTCTACTTTCCAGTGGTTTTTACGGATTGTAATTCTGGGCTTTCTAGAGGGAGATATGTGCATTTCCGTAACAGTGCGCGAGAAGTTCACCGTCAAGTTCGCCCCCTGACAGTGACCTAATTTTTCAGCAATAGGGGCAGTGATGTTCGCCCCCTAGCTGGTCGCCACCTACCAGCGAACTTGGTAGCGACCTTCCGTCACCAGCACAGCGAAGGGTCAGTTTTCAAGCTATTTCAGAAGGGCATTTTGGTCCTTTCATACCCAGATCGTGCCCTAAGTTTCCCAACCTATTTATACACCATTTTAAGCCCTCTCTTGACAGGACAACAACCAGCCACCAACACCAAGAACAACACAGCAGTTGCACTTCATCTTCTTCCCCAAATCAAGAGAGAGAGAGAAGCTTCCAAAGCTCCCATGGAGGTTCTCCTCCATGGGAAGCTCACCACCACTACTTTCCACACATCCTCCACCACATTTGGGAGTAGATTGCAAGGAGATAGGAGTGGTCTATGACCAATTTCGAGCTAGGGATTCATGGAGCTCTTGGAGGGAGCTCTTCAAGGGTTGTCTCCTTAAAACTCATTCTCTTTGTATTTCTTGTTTCTCTTATATGTAACCCCACTTGGGAATATTGTAGACCTATATTTGTGCTCATTTATGTGATGATTGTTCTTAAATCCATTTGGGTTTTGATTTGTTCTTGTTATTATTGCAAAATCTCTTGTCTTGATATGCATGTGTGTAGAGATTGGAAATTGATGTGTGCTTATGGATGGGATTAGGAGTAGATTAACTTAAATGTAGGAGTAGTTGTAATCAAATATCCTATTTGTGTGTGAATGTTGATGGAAGGTCAAAATGCCTTGTTTTGATGGGTTTGAGTGTATGTGGGTTCGGGTTGTACCTCCATGGATGACCGTCCGGGTACGATTTTAATCACTTAGCTCCAAAAGAATGGATGAAACTAGTTTTATACATGACCGTGCTAGAATAGGTTTTGGTTGCATGTTCATATGCTTAATGGTAGGGACTTGAGGCACAATTGTTCTAGCCATGACCTTTGGGGAATGATTCGTGTCTCGAATCCCTTAGTTGAGATTACAAGCACAATTGTTCTAGCCATGACCTTTGGGGAGTGATTTGTATTTGTGAATCTCTTAATTGATAGAATAAGCCCATAACTTGAATTGGATGTCCTTAAAGCCTAACAACCACTATTTGTGCACTTATGTTTGGTAAACCTATTGAACCTTGTGTGATCATTATCCTACATCTCTCCAAGCCACCCTTTTATTATTTGTCTCTTTAAACACCATTCTCACCATTTCATATTCTCTTTATTTTTATTTGCATTATTTACCTTACATTTTCACACACACCACACCGCAATATGCATACACCTCACACACACCACTTTTATCACATCCGCATTCTATTTAAATGCTTTCAATAAACTCTAAAACTCAAAACGGTTGATGGATGACACCTCCATGTGGACGATGCCCTTGCTTGTTGCTATACTAGTCTCTAGGCACTTGCACTAACAAGGTGAACTTGAAATATAAATATTTTGACATGCAAAAACGACAGCCCTGTCAAATGGTGCCGCTGCCGGGCAGGAGGATACTTAGCAGACTGCTTTGAAGTGCAAAACAAAGAGCAAGAGAGACTTCTCGTGGATACTCGCCTGAAAAAACAAAAAGGTTAGGTTTCCTCTTCAGTTATCTTTGTACGTAACTCTCCACAAAATTTGATTGTTATTTTCTCCACAAAATTTGATTGTTATTTTGAAAATTTTGTAGAAATAGGAATTTTGTATTTACTTGGTGTTTATAAGAGTTGTTAAAGCTTGTTATTGTGAAAATTTTGAGCTTTGTCAATGTGAGTGGTGATCAGGGTTTTGATTTTTTTGGTTTTTTTTTTTGTTGTTGTTGTTGTTTAGATTTCGAGTTTGATTTTGGATTGATTAGAGTAGTTTGTGGGATTAGGGCCAAAGGAGGAACAATAAAAATAATAGGCCTTGAGGAAAATTGAAGTTCCAAAAATGCATCTTTAACTTGTATAATTTCTTCAAGTATCTTCTGAATGTTTTGACAAATATCAGAATCGTATTTAGTTAACTACTTGGCACTTCCTTCGAAATTTTTAATGGACAATTCTACATCAACTTTTTTTTTTTTTTTCGTTTTAATTTTTAGATGTTGATTTTATCTTTTAACTCAGTTTCATTTTATGTATGTGTGATGATTTGAATTGTCTTTTAACATGAATGCTTGATTTCTTCACTTCTACACTTTGTGTAGCCCCATTTCCTTATTTTTTTGTGTTCGTTTCTTTGGTAAAACCGTGTTTTTAACCATTTAAATGAGTTGAACAAGTTTAAGTTATATTTGGAGCTTAATGGTCTTGGATGGAGCTGAATTGAAGCATAAAAGGGCAAAATAGACACAAAAGCGACCTCAGGGCGACCTTAACCAGGTCGCCCCAAGGTCGCTATCCTCTCAGCTCAAAATATTCTTCACCAGACAAGAAAGTGACCATAAGGCGAGCTCAACCAGATTGCGTCAAGGTCACTATCATCTCGGGTTCAGACTCTTCAAACAGAGCAAAAAGGAGACCTCAAGGCGAGCCCAACTAGGTCGCCCCAAGGTCACTATCGTCTTGGGTTCAGACTCATTAGACAGAGCAAAAAAGCGACCTCAAGGCGAGCCCAATCAGGTCACCCCAAGGTCGCTTTCGTCTCGAGTTAGCAACTCTCCAAGTCACCCCCAGGTCGCTTCTTTGCACAAAAAATGCTAAATTTTAGGAATTTACTTCTTTACGTCTGACCTAATTCATTCCCCTATATAACCATTTACTATTTTTAGACCTAACCACCACTTCCTACCCAAGAATATTCATCAAGACATCATCTTTCCATTTTCATCTTACATCACCATTCCTTATCCAAGAAATCTACCAAGATTCCACCATTCTCAGCAATGAGAACATGGAGTTTGCGTATTTAACCAATATCCGAAGACTAGTTAAGCCACCACTACCATTCGGGTACTGGGGAAACGGCTGTGTTTCATTGTATGCCCAGATTAGCACGAAAGAACTCGTGGAGCAACCTCTCTGGAAAACTGTAGAGCTGATAAAGAAGAGCAAAGTCAATGCAAACGATGAGTACATTCGTTCGTATATCGACATTCAGGAACTACATCGTGGAGATGGCATCACGGCAGGGAAAGAAGTGAGTGGATTCACAGATTGGAGGCATATAGGCCATTCCAGTGTGGACTTTGGTTGGGGAGCTCCTATAACTGTTTTCCCAGTTACAAGGCAGATTCTGGGCAGTTTTGAACCTTGCTTTTTCTTGCCTTACTCTGCTGCAAATGGTGGAAAGAAAGATGGGTTCAAGGTCCAAGTGACTTTGCGTAAAACCGCCATGCCTGCTTTCAAGAAAGAGATGAACTAGTTCTGTTGACGATGAAATTTGGATTGCCACACACAACAATTATGTCAACTTAAAGAAAAACAAGAAAAATAATCAATGCATGCGAGAGACAGAATTTTACGTGGGAAACCCTTGAATGGGAAAAAACCACGGCGCCCTAGAGGGCAGAAAAATAACACTAGTCTTATTGCTTCGTTACACACTCAGATCTCTCATATGATTGCTCTCTTCTCTCTCTCCGTTTTTGAACCCCTTCCTCATGGGATAGATGGTTCTATTTATACATGTTTAATTAGGGTTTCCCCTTGTTTTTAGCCGCATTGGTGGTAGATTTCCCTCTTTGATTCGTACTAGGATTCCTCTCTTTGACACGGGCTAGGATGTTTCTCTTATCTCTTTACGATTCCTTGTTGCCATGGGTCTTCTAAAGTTTAGGGTTGATTTCTGTGTTTCTACCGAGTCGGTTTGGGCCCAACACGTTGATGCAGCGAATACCTTTACTTCTGGGTTTTTTCCTTCGGCGACCACGTTTCTACCTGTGGCGAGTATATATCTAGTTCTGGCGACCACGCCTTTGACTTTATTGATTTAAGGCAGCAACATTCTGGCTCGCCATATTTTCTCCCTTTGACTCGGTCAATGAGTGACGTGTCCGCTTGGCGAATTTATACATACAGCAAGTTCAGTAACGGAGAATTTGAGTTGTTGCTGTGATTGTGTTTTTTGCTGTCATTAATAAATATTGTTGATCAGCGTTTGCGATTTTCGTATTATCCTCATGGGTTGGCAATTTAAGGGCCCAAGCCCGCACTAGACCCAAACCCTCAAAAAGCCCTCAAAATTTTCAAAGGGCACGTCGACACGGCACGTCTTCCGCCGCTAGAAAAAAAATTATAAATTTTGAGGGCTTTTTGAGGGTTTTGGTCCAGTGCGGGCTTGGGCCCTTAAATTCCCTATGCTAGTCTTTTTATCTACAAACTCTATTTGAACTCTGTTGTTAGATTGTTATGTATTTTAGACTCCATTAAACTTCCAAGATCATATCTTTCATGCAGAGGCAAGAGCATATGGAAATGGAATGCACTCAGTAAACCCAAGGATCCTAGATCGGAATAAGTTGATCCCACAAGAGCCGCATAAGCTCTAATACTGGAGCGATGGTATGAGTCGGACTGCTGGCACGGGTTTTTCTCATTTAAATAAACTATGCTGCCATACCCATGGCAAAATTTCAAGCCGCACACCAGCAAGTTCATCAAAAGTTCTTAGAAATGTTCATGCTTGGCAACTGATTTTTATGGATACACATTTAAGATATAGACTCCAACAGCTGCATGTCTGACATAGTTCTACATTGATGAAAATTTTGAACATAAGCAAAATGGGAGCAAACCCAGTTCTATTTTAACCAAACTTATATCACATTAATATTCAGGTTAAGAAAATATATCTCAAATTAAAAATAAAATAAAAATTATAAGGGAAGAAAATTAATTCTGAGCAAAAGCATGTTTTCATGCAATCTTATGCCAACCACTCACTTCCTTCTAGTTCATGCTAACTAAAATCTGTAACGTCTCCCCTCCCCCTACAAACCACTAACCAGAGTACTTGAAAACTACCAATTAAAGAAGCAAAATAAGAAGAGGACTTGTCAAGATTTTATAATCTACTTCACATAATATGGAAATCAACTTCACTTCTATGCTTAGGTATATATAGATGCCTACAATTCCACAACTCATTTGAACCCAATTTTGTCACATAAGTCATCTGAACCTGATTTCACACTCACCCAAATTACATATATCTCAATCAATTGATGTCATATCATGAACAAAGAAGAAACATCCTTAAATACCTTAGACAAGAATGGCTCAAGGGCAGTAACAATGTCTACAAGTGAAGGTGTTAGGATTATGCTCAATAGAAAGAGTGTAATATTATTTTTGACAATCATATCATATTAATAAAGTGATTTCTGTTTTTAACAAATTTTATAGCATTTATAGTTTGAATATTATAATTGTCAAAGTAAATAATCATAAGGTCAAAAGACTATGAGAAAAGAAAAATTGTTCGTACATCTAGATATGTATGAGGTAGACACAATTATTTAGTTAGTCTTAAATAAATATTCATAACTTAAGGTACATGTTGGGCACATTTATCTTGTTAAAGTTTTAGATTCTTTTGCTAGCATTTGATCCCACAACTTAAGGTAAATGTTGGGGCACCTTTATCTTGTTAAAGTTGTAAATTCTTTTGCTAGCATTTGTGTGGGATCAAATGAGTTATGATGAGTCTAAATCATCAAAGTGGTTTTGAGTATCTGGTGCACTAGGTACCGACGGTAATGAGGATATGCTGGAATGGAGGCTGCCCTGAATGGGGTTGTGTGTCCTACTTTCTTTTCCTCTGTTTCTGCTTTGTGCTTTCTTTGTGGTTTTGTTTTGGGTGTGTGGCGCAGGTTTTGGGCATGTGCCTGCGTTTTTTTTTTTTTTTTTTCTGTTGTTGTGGGCGTTTTTTTTTTTTGTGGGGCTTTTCTGTTGTTGGGAGTGCTATTAACCTGCTGCGACAGTGTTTTAGTTTTAGACTCTGTCGCTGGTGGTTGAGGTTGCTGGTTTGTATGGCCTTGTCTTGGCCGGTTGTTGTGCTTTTTTGGCTTTGCCTTCTATAATATTTTGCCTTTCAAAAAAAAAAAAAAAAAAAAAACCATCAGTAGATAAAAGTCTTTTCATTATGAGGACAATCAGAGAGTCTATCTTAATCTTGAGATAAATGATGGACTTATGGTTACAAGCGTTATCATTTGAGTTATCAATGAGTACGATTATGTAGCATAGTCTATCCTCGATAGTTTGGTGGTATTCATTTGCTAATCGATAGAGGACTTCATTTATAGATATGGACATCGTGGCTCCATTTATTAAATGAGAGTATAATATCATTAAATGGATGTTTTGAGGTATTGAATATTAAATCTCAACATTGAGTTTTCGATAGTGTCTATTGAAAATATGGCTTCTGGTCAAGTCGGAATATCTAAGTTCAAAATGTGGTCATATGAGTAAATATGGTAACTAGGAGAGCTATAGGCAGTTTATGAGCTCTTGGCGATTACTGATATTATTCACGAGGATTCACTATCTCCAATAAGATTGTCTAGGGTATGAATGAGAAACTTTTACTTATTCTATCTTTATTTAATAGTGCAATTTTAATTCTTTAGTGGAATGAACTAAAATTAATAGATCGAACCTAAGTGAATCATTTGTTTATTGTGGTTGGGTTATGTCTATTAAAGCTTAAATTTAGATAGCCCGCCAAGATCTCCAATCCACACGAACTTGCATGAATCACTTGATATATTCTACCGGACTAATTTATGGGTCCATCTAGAATTGTATTAAGGCATGTGGACTTGTTTCTTTTAGTAAGAATGAGCCTAGTTCACATGTGGGCCTTTTATTAAGGTCCAATGGATTTAATAAAATGGAAAAACAATATATATGCCCATGTATGGACTTGGGCGGCAAGGCTAAATATAATAGCCTATTATATTGTTTTATTTTTATTATTTAATTAAATGGGAATTAATTAATTGATTGATTAATTATTTAATTAATTGATTGATTAATTATTTAATTAATAATCAAAATCTTTTTCTGACTAGGAAATATATTTCTTAGTAGTATAATATTATGGTATTATAATGAGAATAAAAGACTTTATTTGATAAGAAGATAAATAAAAGGATTTTATTTATCTAGTCAAATTAGGAAGTCTTTGATATAGTCACAAATACACTAAAGAGTTGGATTAGGGTTTGAATTCTAAAAAGATTGATAGGAGTCTTTTGTGGAAAAACAAATCTTTTTTTTTTTTTTGTAGAGGATTTCGGTCATCACCTAAAAGACTATCAAGAGAATTCGGCCAACCCTAAATTAAAGAGCAAGGAATTTGGCCACCCTATATATTAGAAGTGATAGAATTCGGCCACCCTACTTGTTAGGCTTGAGAGTTATTTTCTTTTACTTGAGAAAAATAAAATCCAACTCTAGAGATTAGTGTGAGAATCCGGCCAAGAGAGAAAAAGAGAAGAGATCATTTTATTTCGATAATGCACAGAGGCGAAACCAGAATTTTTTTTCTGGGTGGACTGTGGATAATTTCATATAGATAAAAAATTATACTATATAATTAAAAAAATCATTTTGATGGTGAATCTTGACAGTACGAGAGAATTTTTATTAGTTAAAATAAAAAAGTATACCTAGTCAGGGAACATAATGAATCGTATCCTCAAATACATATTCTAACAAAGAAATTAAAAACATAACAAAATAAAAAGGAAATACGCATGCAATGTAAATATAATAAGATCCTACTTAAATTTTGACTTCTGAGGCTTCAAAGAAGCAAAAGCATCTATTACCGAATCTAAATCAGTTGTAAAATAAGTTCTCTTTCAATATAAACAATCATACAATTCTCAAGAAACTCACCATCCATTTTCTTGTGTAAAGACGTTTTAACAAGTTTCATAGCCGAAAATAAAACTTAATTTTACAACATAAACTTTAAAATAAAAATAAAAATAAAACTTACACTTTTGGTTTGTTGTTAAGGGGTTAAAATTTCCCAATTTGATTTTTGAGTTGGTAAATGGTTAAAATTTATCAATTTGATCTTTCATTTGGTTAAGGAAATACAATACGCTTTAATAAGTTTGATGCATGTTTTTAAGTTGTTAGGCTATTATTAAAATAAATAAAAATATGGTAAGTTAAGTCAGAATCGGAATTGGACTGGAACATACTTAAAATTAAATGTGGTGTATTTAAAACTATTAATAAAAACTTTTTTTTTTTTTTTTCCATAAAGCTAGGGTGGGCTACAGCCTACCCAAGCCATGCTTAATTCCGCCACTGATAGTGCACTAGTAGCTTATACATCAATAGGATTTGTGCACAATTTCAAATAAGGTTCACGCGAGTTTTAATCATTAGATTAAGAATTCAAAAGTGACTGGAACGTTATTTGTTATCTCTTGAAGGTTTAGTGACTAACGAATAAGAAAAAATTTTTGTTATCCATCCTCAGGTACACAATACAAAGAAAAGGAGACCACGCTCCTAGGTGATTGACGTTCATAATTGGATTGGAATATCTTACGGATTACCAACGACGCAACGTCAATCGGATCACACGACAAAGGTACGATATTTTTATTATATGTTAATTAATCAAGGGGTTAAGGTTCATCTTTAAGGAAAATTTTTAAAACATACTAAACCTAATTTTAGTCTCGCTTCCTCTGCGTGCACGTGTTTTTCCCTATAGAAGGATCCAACCCAATCTCCTCCTTAGCCTCCCTCGTTGCAGTCTCTCCGTCATCCTTATCCCCCTCATTCGCCTTCCCACCAGGCAATGAAACTTCTCCTGCAACCAAACACACCTCATAATCCAATAACCAATTACGTACATACTGACAATCCCATTAGATAATCATCTTATCATTTACTAAAACTCCAATGGACACAAAACACAAAGAAAAAAAAAAGGGGTTAGAATATTCTGATAATGAAATGCAATTAATAAAAGCAAACCTCAAGTTCTCCCAACTAAAACATCCATTTAACGACTCAAAATTTAAATTATTTCTTATCCCAAATATCTCAAAAACAAAAGAAAATGTATCCAAAACTCCAAATTAATGTTCCTATAAAAGCAATCAAAGCAACAAATTCAAAACCTTCTCCTTCTTTCCCTTCACATAATTTTTGTCAGGAACCAAAAAGAATCCATCCAACTAAACCAAATACAAACACTAAATGAAGCTAAAAACATTCACCATTTCTCAACAACACAGAGCAAGTAATCAATAAACCAAAAAAGACATTTTCTTTTCATTTCATAACCTCAATTTCTCTAAAGAAACAAAAGGCCGGGTATACGAAACAACAACTGACCCGAGTGAGTAGACAACCTCGAAGACCTTTTAGTCAATATGACCCTCAAATCACCAGCATCTCCTTCAAAGAGACTGTTTGGGTAAAGATCTTAAGATCTTCCAATTGAGGTGCTCTCTGGAGATTGGTACACCAAGTGCTTGACGTTGGTCGGCAATGTTTAGAAGCTTGAATTGGAAGTCTTCAAACTTATCATCTTCACTCATTTGCAACATTTCAAATTGCAATGTAAGCATTTGAAGCCTTGACTTCCTAACTGCCTTAGTTCCCTCATTGGTAACTTGGAGAGCATCTCATGCTTCCTTAACAGTCTCTAGATTTTGGATATAGCAGAATTGCCTACTATCCACTCCTCCAAAGATGGCATTCACTGCCCGATGATGCCAATTTGCCAACTCAAACTCATTTGTATTCCATTCACTCCTAGCCGTAGATCCATCTTCGAGTGTCTTGTTAGGAGAGTTGTAACCTTTTTCTACCATCATCCATGCCCTCTCGTCAATGGAACGAATGTAAGCTTTCATCTGGATTTTCCAAAAACCGTAGTTATAGTCTTTGAGTAGCGGAGATCTAGAGTTAGAAGCTCCTTCGGACATCGTCTCTTCTTGAAGGACCATGACTCTAAAAACCTAAGCAATCAACTGTGAGTGTATCTCGGATCTCGTTAATTTCCTTCTAACGACCCGCTCTAATACCAATTGAAATATACAAACGCAGTTAAATTGCCTAAAGCATACCTAGAGGGGAGTGAATAGGTTATTATACCTTTTTCAATCATTTGAAACAAACAAGAGTTTGTCTCTCTAGATAGTTTGAATCACAACACTTAAATAATATAAAATATGTGTAGACAATAGAAAAGCATTTTCAATAAATCACTGTCTATTAAGTCCACAAGTTGCAAGTGAATAAATTATATTAAAACTAAAACCAAAGAATACTTGTATTCACAATTATGTTCAATATGTACAAGTATTAATCAAGACATAATTATATACAAATAAGTCAATATACAAAAAAATGATATTTACAACTTTGATCAAATGATGTGCTTGCATCCCACAATTACATAATCTTATTTATAATGACATCTTCAAATGAAGATTATGAAACAAGATTAAACCATATACATGTACAAATATAAAAGGTAGAGAAAGGAAGAATTAACACAAGAGATTTTTTTTATTGTGGTAAAACCTCCTAAGAGGAAACATCCACGGGTTAAACTACTTATTGGGTATTATATTAATTTGATGATAGATTAAAAATTCATCAAAAGTGACCAACTCATGATACACTCCATATTGGACTCTATGTCTATCCAACCCTATTGGTAAATTAGAAATTCCTCAAAAGTGTGAAAACACTCTCTATTAGAGTCTATGTCTACTCAATACCATTGATAGATTAGAAATTCCTCAAGAGTGAAAACGCATCCCATGTAACACTCTCTATTGGACTCTATGTCTAATCAATATCTTGTGCCTACCAATGTCATAGCCAACTTTAAGCTTCTCTTGCTACGTTTGGTGTTTGCCTTTTCTCGCTTTTTCTGGGTGTTTTTTGCTTCCTGGTGCCTCTGTTGTTTTGCTGTCTTCGCGGCCTTTGTGCCCCAATAAAGTTCAATTGTTCAAAAAAAAAAACTTTCTATCTAAGGTACTCATGCATCTAGAAAGCCTCCTTTGCATAGCTAGAAGGATCTCCCCGATCCTAACCATGACTTCTTACTTGGTTATCCAGACCACTTGTCCTAACCAAGACTTCCTTGCTTGAATATCCGGACAACTTGTCCTAGCCAAGACTTCATGCCTTTTACAAGGACTTCCTAGGTGTGATCAATGAATACAAATGATGCAAACAAGCACTCAACAAAAAACATGTGATCAATACATTCTATAGAAACTAGAAATAAGCATGTGAGAATATAAATCAAGATAGTCTAGTTACAAAACATGAATTAAAACCTAGAGCATGTGAAACACCTAACATATGTAATTCCTAGTTTCATTCATGAAGCTAACACTTGAATAAATTATATACATGAAGCACATATTCAAGATATTAGAAACATACACAAACATGCTAGAATCACAAGATATGACCAAAGAATATTCTAGCAAGTATTTAGAGCAACTATATACACAATAATCAATTAAATCCTAATTAGCTCTAAATACACAATCAAATGTGCTAATCTTAGATTCGTTCAACTAATGGATCCTAGCACATGATAAGTCTGTCAGTCATGAAATAAATTCAATCAAGGTACAAATAGCCCTAGATAATAAGCTAATCATAATACAATTCACAAACATGTGAAAACCTACATTTCTAGAAAACCAGTTCACATTCAAGTCTCTAATTAGACTAGATTAGCTTATAATTGAAGTTCTCTTTCTCAATAACATTTATCAATGTAACACATACATATAGAAGAAGAAAACCCAAGGTAATTGAAGGCTTGAAAGATCAAAACTCAAAGATGAAACAATACCTAGACAATTTTCGTGCAGTTTCGGTTTTGTGTGTAGAGCCACCACAAAACTTGATCAAATGGCTGAAAAGTAACTTGGAGAAGGTAGGGAACTTCAATACAAAGATTCTTCAACTTGAATCACTCAAATCGGATGAGAAATGAGAAAGTTGGTGCTTGGAAATTGAGAAAGTTGGAGAGAAAATTTCTGCACTCTTGTTTTTCAAATTTTCTTCTTAAATGAAATAGGAGGGAAATGAGACATTTAAAGGAGAGGGAAATGAAGCAATTTGGACAACCAATAGAGGGCTGCCATTTCAGCCACCCGTGAGAGGCACGTGAGTTTCAAGAGGGTAGAGGGCCTCCTTTCCCGTGAGGCTCACATGCCTCTCACGGGAATGGGTGCAATTGGCCCTTGGCCAATCTTCGCCTCCCTCACGCTCCTCTTGCGTTCTTCGACCGTATTTCGGCCTTCAAACTCCGAATTTGAATCCGTCTTTAGATTACAAACTGTGACTCCCTCACGCACAAGGACGACTATGAAAGTTTGACCAAAGGTTATCAATTTGACTCGATACACGAAGACGAATACAATACGAATACAATACATTGTAAGTGCACGGAAAGTTTCGTAACTTCCTACTCGAAACATGAAAACTAATGAATGAGTAACCGAATCAATCGGAACTCAATAAGGAGTAATATAAGATCAAATTCAAGTCTGATATCACAAAAACACAAACAAACAAACACATAAGCACACATATATGCCATTTCCTAGATATAGTCCTAGAACATGTAAGATCACAAAATTTGTCAATTTAGTTCTGATGCATAAGCATACAATATCAAGTGTGTGAATTTGTTATACTAATTAAGCACAACGATGCATGGACACATTTGGATGCAATGTGTGTGTGTGCCTAAGCCTTGTAAGAGGAATGATGTCTAAATATACCTTCGTTGAGCAATGAAGCATATTCCTCTTTGAAGACACCATCTTGCATGATAAGTTGCCACATTTTCCTTGAAGCTTGAATCATCATCAATCTAAGATAACCAATCAATACAAGTAAAACATTGTTTTGATATGAAATTTATGCCAACACGACTCAAAAACCTAACACTATTATACCAGCCTCCAAGTCATACCAACCAATTGCTTCTACCACTTCAGGTTCTTCTATGGGTTCTTTATATGACTCTGCTACTGGAGGACAAGATTTGTAACAGGTTTCCTCTATCTCAAAGCAAATTCTATCCAACCCACGAATCCCAAACTCCTTAAATACATCTACTAACTCACTATCTGTTTTCACCTCAAGTGTATCACTACACCAAGGCAAATGTGCCCAAACAAGGTACTCTTCCTTAGGCAATGCATCAAGCATTGCATTAATCAAGGTAATCAAGCTGATGTGATCTGCATCACACTCACCTACCTTAACTGCTTTGGTCCTATACAACACAATCTTGAAAATGTCCATTCTCAACTGCAAGAAAAATCAAGAACTGAAAAGAAAATGCAATCAAAAACCAAACATGCAACTTTCATAGAAATAGACATGTCATTATGCAATCAAAACAACTATCACTACCAGCAAAAGCAAGAACAAAACAGAAACATGCAATCGTAAACCAAACATCTAACTGTTATAAATAGGAGCACACCTTCATGTAATCAAATCAACTATCACGACCAGCAAAAGCAAGAACAAAACATAAACATGCAATCGCAAACCAAACATCCAACTTTCATAAACACTAACACACCTTCATGTAATCAAATCAATTGTCACTACCTTAATAATGATAAAAGTACAATATATTTAGTACCAACACAGTTAACAAATATGCAATTATGTCATCGACCTTATAATTGAAAACCCCCAATTCTTATGCAATGAAACCCTCAATAGAAGAAATCCATCACTAACATATGTAAAAAACATCTGACCAAACTACATACAACAAATAATACCACTAAAACACATAAAATAAGCTTAAAAACAACCATTCACATGTTATAGACCTTTTAATCGAAAATTCCCCAATTTTAATACACTGAAACCCTAAATAGAAAAAATCCAACATTAAAAAACATCTGAATAGACTACATGCAACAAATATCAACACTAAGACACGAAAAATAAGTTTAAAAACAACCAGTTACATGTTATTGACCTTTAATTGGAAAACCCCTAAAAAAATTTCACTGAAACCCTAACTATATGAAATCGATGATTAAAAAAATTTGCACAAACTCCATGCACCAAATATCAAGCAAACGTCAAGAAAATGCATCCAGGTGTAAAAAAACTAACCTATCACTCACTTTGATTCATAAATCTCGCTTAAATTGTTTTCTCTTCTACTGTTGCTTCGCGTCGACTAACTAAAAGATGAACAAAGCGTTGAAACTGTAAACGAACGTGTTAATCGACTGAAAAAGGAGACAATGTGGTTCTAAGGTTTCGTTTCTGGTGCGAAGGATGATGAACCAAAGGAGACTTTAGTCTTCATCGAAAAGAAAAGGGTTTGAGAGTGAAGGGACCACAGAGGTTTGTTTTGTTTAGTGATTGTAGTGATGTGTTACAATATCAACCACCTAAATAAATTTTCTTTTATTTTTTATATTTATTAAATATGAAATTACCTTTATGCCCTTCTTTAAAAAACCTTCCTGAAGTTGAAAACACATTTTACCGTTATGCCTTTGCATGATTAATGGAAAACTCAAACCCTAACGGAATTGGACGATAGGGACTGAAAACCTAAATAATAGTAATGGTGTGGACTAAAAAAATAATATCGAATGAAGAATTACTTCAAACTAGAGGGACGTTTTTGGTATTTTCCCTTAATTTTATGTATATTATTCTTAGGGGTAACACGTGTAAATTTTTATTTATATTAATAATAATTTTTTTTGGTAGCGTGGAGGTTCACATAAAAAAAATCTTTATAAATAGTAAATAACCAAAAATACAAAAAACTTGAAGACAATTGAAAATATTTAAGTCAAACCACAATAAAGAAGCTGAGACAGTCGGTTTGTTTTAGAATTAATATATATATATATATATATATATATATATATATATATATATAGTTCAATCAATTGAATTTATAAATCTAAGTTGTTTCGAATTGGATTTTGGCATGGATTTCCATGCCTTTTAATTTGATTCTTCTCACACTTTTTAATTTGATTTAATTTAAGGCATGCATGTTGATGAAAAAATTAGTGCATGAAAATTAACTACTTATTTAATTATGGTCCAATTTGAGGGCAGAAATTTTGAATATGGAGTGCTGAATAGGAGGGCACTGAAGAAATAGAATTTTTTTTTTTTTTTTTTTTTTTTTTTTTTTTTTTGAACAGGTGAAGAAATAGTGTTTTAAGTATAGAGAGTGGGTATTCCACGCGAAAGGAAAATTTGTGACATATATTATTTGAGATTGTGGTATACACACGAAAGCTACCAATTAATAATAATTCAGAATATATATTATAAAAATTAGTGACTCATCATCACTACAATGGGATATATATTTAGATTTAGATATAGATATGATCATAATAAAGAAATTAAGGGAGTGTGCAGCCCACAAGAAAGCCACTGCTTTCTCAAAATAAGGATTTATTTTCTTTCCTAAGTGGGAACTGTATATATATATATATACAGAAATTCTATTATCAGTTTGAACTGACAAAAGTTATATCAGTTCATTGCATGTGGGCTACTGGATTTAAATACTTTGACTTGGCTGTATGCACTTGTCAGTCAAAGTATTTAAATCCAGTGGCCCACATACAAGGAACTGATATAACTTTTGTCAATTCGAACTGATAATATAATTTCTGTTTATATTATATACAATTGCATATATTTGTCTGTATTTGGTATGGTTGATTGTTCTATTAATGCCCTTAATTTTAACTAATTAATGTACCGTGTATTTATGTCTTTTGGTAAAATATCCTTGGGTTTGAAAAAATCAACACAAGCATACCCTGCAGTTAAAGTCAAACCATTAAATGTAACGGTTGACCAACCAAGTATTTGAGACAAATCTACCCCTACCATATCACCTAAATTATATTTATTTATTATTTTAAACAATTAAATTTATTTTATTTTATATTTTCTGTTAAACAATTATATATTTGTTATGAAATAATTGATTTTTACCACCTAGAGAATAATTCGCAATTAATTATCTAGATCTCATTTCCTAGTTCAATGTAGGACAATTACCTCTCTTGATCTTATTTCATATTTCATTGTAGATCCTACCCGTAGACCTTTAATAATGAGCCTTGACAAATGCTCGCCAACCAACCCTTGGTTGCAAGACTTCACTTACTTGTGCTACTTCATCTAGAAGCCACAAAATTTTGACTCTATGAAGAGATTAAGTCTAAGTGAATATGTATGAAGAAGAGATTTTGTGGAATGGGAAGACTCTTAATTTTGTTTTGGGTCGGGGTTGTGGTTTTGTTTTTGCTTCGTTTTGCTGTTTTGTTTCTTTTTTTTGGGCTGTTGTTTTGTTCTTGCTCTGCTCTTGACTCTGCCTGTGTTAGGGTGTGGTCTGGCTGTGGTGTTTGGTTTCTGCTGTGTGTGTTCTTGTCTACTTTTGCCGTTCTTCTAATAAATTGCTTTTTCAAAAAAAAAAAAAAAAAAGTGTTTTAAGGAAAGTATATTTAGATATTCTAAAATCACTTGATGAACTTTTACTTGAACAAGCACGCATGTATCATTTTAAAGTATTTTTTGTATCCATATTTAAAACCACTACCAAATAAAGTATTTATACCACCGTCCAACGTGGTTCGATGGTAAATGAATCACATTCAATCTGGTAATGTTCACAAGTGGTGTGTAAAAAAAAAATACTTATGTTAGGACACCCTAAGAGATTTACTCTGGATTACAGGCTTCATGCAAACATCTTCACTAAAACATGTCTACATAGCCACATATGTCCTGTTTGATTTTTCCACTTAACACTGACTTAATGTGTTCCATTCAGTTATTTTGTTTGATTTTTTAAGTGTTAAAATCACTTAATGAACCCCTAAAACCACTTGTTTTGAAAAGTGAAATTTTTTTACTTTTCACTTAACACAAATTTAGTAGAATTTAATGCAAAGTTTTACTTCCAAAACTATCCTCACTAATTTAATCTATTTCCAAAACTAACCACTTGTTCTATAATGGTTTTTTTTTTTACATGAAATCTATAAATTATATAATTATCCAAGTTTATTCCAAATCAATTAAAGAATAAATTATACACATCAAGTAGATTGCTAATAAGAACATATTGATGAAATTCATTTTGTCCGTAATATACACATGAAGTAGCCCATTAGTTTTATAATGTCACTAGCAAAGAGCTTAGTAATAATTAGATTATATACAATAATATAAATTTGAAATATTATTAATAACTAAATAATTTTTTTTTAGAATTAATTTATATGTTAGAGTTGTCCATAATATAGTAAAATGTAAATATATAACAAATAATAGTTAGAAGGGCATATATGTAAAAGTATTTATTTTCATATATTTATAACTCAAAAAAAAAAAAAAAAAACTTATCGCTTATTAGTTTTCAGTCACTATTCAGTCTTCAGTAACATTCAGCACTGTTCAGTCTTCAAACAAAAAATCAAACGGGGCCTTAGTTAAAAGAGACCGAGACTTGTATAGTTGTATACAAATTCTAAATTTTGTATGTGTGGACTCTTATTTATAAATTTAATTAAGTTTTTGCGTCACGAATAATTTGAAAAGGCATCATAAGCTAATTTGAGACTTGTATACAAATTCTAAAATTTGTATGTGTGTAATTATTTGAAAATTTCGATTAATCTTAAATATTTATTACTGTTGCAACACATATCAAATGGGTCAATAAATGTTGACAAGTGTATGTTGATTAAACGACGGCCTTGCATGCATGTAAGGTGTAATAGTGTTATTGGATTTAGTTTAATTAAAACCAAGCCAGAATATATATTCTGAAAATGATTTGTAGCATTAAAGCATACTCCTCCATGCTAGGATATAAACCATCTGTAGTCATCATCAAACCTATTTTTTTTTTTAGAAGTAAACAACTAAGAAAGAACACTAAGAAGATCCCTTAAGCAGGTCTTGTCACAACTGAACCTGTTTTTGAAGAAATAGCTACTGAAGCCGGATTATCTGCTAAGGAATTCCCATTTCTAAGAGTAAATTGGCATTTGAAAACCTGAACATCGTCAACAAATAAGGCCTTCACATCGATCACAAAACCAGCGACACCATTAGCAGGCTTACAGTCATTCACAGCAGCCACCACATTAACTGCATCTACTTCAGTCCAGCAATCCTTAAAACCATGTTGTTTTGCTAACAAAAGTCCCTCACGGAGGGCTAACAAGTCATCATCAAACTTTGTACTTAACGGTTAATATACTAATTGTTATCATGATCATCGATTACCTACATATATTAGACCATGTATTTTCAATTTTTCATGGATCCCGGTATGTGTTAAATCAAAAAATATATAAAATATGTTTTGGATGATTTATGTATTTATGAGCCCTTTCATATTTTGTACCGAAAAAAAATGACAGAACATAAGAATAACAATACTAATTAAACCTTCAAAATTTATTGAACAGCTTGTATGACCAAAAAACCTTACATGCACTACCGCTCATTGTAGCTTGATGGTAAGAGTGCTCATTCAACATAACAATGTCTCAGGTTTAAATGGCCGCACGATTATGGTATTTTTTAAAATTAAAAAAAAAAAAACATTACATGCATTCCACTGCATTGTAATGGGATAACTGGACCCCCTCTCCTGAAAAACAAAATAAAGATACATATAGAATGGCCTAAAGGCCGACATCTACACATTCTCTGTTGACTGATATATATATATAGGGAGAACTCCATAACTAGCCAAAAAATTATGGGGTTTATTGTTTTTGTCCAAGATTAATATTTTTACTATTTTTGTGAAAATTTCCACTTTTGGATAAGATTGCCCTTCTTTACAAAAAATTTTCCCCTCTTTCTCTCTCTTCTTTTCTCACGCCTCCTTCTTCTTCTTTCTCTCCTCCTTCTCTCTTTCTCTCCTCCTCTCTCTTTCATGTCTTCTCTCTCTCTCACGAGTTCATCTTCTTCTTCTTCTCTTTCTCTTTCTCCTTTTTTTTTCCAGATTTAAAAAAAAATCAGGTTTTTTTTAAACAAAAGTTTTCAGATTTGGGAAATTTTCTAGATTATTTTAAAAATTTTCAGTTTTTTTTTTTTTTTTTTGAAAAATTTTCAGATTTAAAAACATGTTTGGATTTGAGTGTTAATTGTTGATTTGTGGTTGTATTTAAGTTTGGGTTGTGGTTGTTTTTATGAATGGTGGGAGTTGTGTTTAGGTTTGGGTTTTGTTGAAAAAAAATTGAGATTTTTCGGATTTGATCTTTTTCAAACAAACTTTTCAGATTTTATTTTGTTTAAACACACCAGGCAAAATGAATTAAACACACCAGGCAAAATAAATTAAACACACCAAACTAATTAAACACACCAAACAAAATGAATTAAACACACCGGACCAATTAAACACACCAGGCCACCAATTAAACACACCAGACAAAAACAATTAAACACACCAGACAAAAACAATTAAACACACCAGGGTAAAACGAATTAAACACACCATGCTATCAATTAAACACATCAGGGCCTAGGGTGTTTAATTGGTTTGCACCGGTGTGTTTAATTGGTTTGGTCTGGTGTGTTTAATATGTTTGGCCTGGTGTGTTTAATTAATCCAGTGTGTTTAATTGGTGGCATAGTGTGTTTAATTAGTCCGGTGTGTTTAATTCATTTTTCTTGGTGTGTTTAATTAGTTCGGTGTGTTTAATTTGTTTGGTCTGGTGTGTTTAATATGTTTGGCCTGGTGTGTTTAATTAATCCAGTGTGTTTAATTGGTGGCATAGTGTGTTTAATTAGTCCGGTGTGTTTAATTCATTTTTCTTGGTGTGTTTAATTAGTTCGGTGTGTTTAATTAGTTCGGTGTGTTTAATGATAATGTTGGTTTGGCCTGGTGTGTTTAATTGAGTTGCATTTATGCGTTTAATTGATTTGTCCAGTTGTGTTAAATGGGGTTGCCCTGGTGTGTTTAATTAATCCGGTGTGTTTAATTAATTTATAACTGGTGTGTTTAATTGGTTTATACATGGTGTGTTTAATTGGTCAGTCTTTGTGTGTTTAATTAGGTACCTCAGTGTGTTTAATTGGTCAGCATTGGTTTGTTTAATTGGGTTCCCCGGTGTGTTTAATTGGGTTTCATTGATGTGTTTAATTGATTTGCTTTGGTGTGTTTAATTGGGTTGCCCTGGTGTGTTCAATTGATTTACACACACCAGTTCAAACCATTTAAACACACCAATATTAACCAATTAAACACACCAGTAATAAACAATTACACACACCAGACATAACCAATCAAACACACATTTTTCCAACCCAATTAAACACACCAATAACACATTAAACACACCAGTCTAGAAAAAAAAATTAAAATTTGGAAAATCTGGACTCTTCAACTTCAACACGAAAATTTGGAAAAAAAAATTAAAAAAAATCTGGAATTTAATTGTGTTTAAAATCTGGAATTATTTCAAAAAAAAAAAAAAAAAAAAAAAAAAAAAAAAAAAACCTTACATTTTTTTAAAAAAAAAATCTGGAAATTTTTTAACACAAAACAAAATCTGATTTTTTTTTTTAAACAAACAATACTTAAACTCAAGCACAACAACAACCACCATTAAAATCAACAACTAACACTCAAATCCATACCTTTTTTAAATATGGAAATTTTTCAAAAAAAAAAAAAAAAAAAACTGAAATTTTTTAATTCAAATCTGAAAATTTTTGTTAAAAAAAAAACCTGAATTTTTTTTAAAAATCTAGAAAATCAACCACAACCACAACTCAAACTTAAAAATCTGGAAAATCAAACAACAAAAATCTAGAGAACCAAATCTGAATTTTAAAAAAAAATAAAAAAATCTAAATTTTTTTTTTAACAAAACCCAAACCCAAACACAACTCCCACCTTTCATAAACACAACAACCACCATCAAATATGGAAATTTTCTTTGAAAAAAATGAAATCTGAAATTTTTTGTTAAAAAAAAAAAACTGATTTTTTAAAAAAAAATCTGGAAAATAACGAGAAAGAGAAGAAGAAGAAGGAGAGAAGGCGTGAGAGAGAAAGAGGAAGAAGAAGAACGTGTAAGAGAAAAGGAGAAAGAGAAGAGAGGAGAGAAAGAAGAAGAAGAAGAAGAACACGTGAGAGAGAAGGAGAGAGAGAGAGAAAGAAAAAAAAGATTCTGTGGAAAATGAGATAGAAAAGGAGAGAGAAGAGGTATTGAAAAAAAAAAATAGGGGCAATTTTGTCTTCACAGCCCATTTGTTGACAAAAACAATAAAAATGATAATTGTGGACAAAAACAATAAGTCCCCATAATTTTTGATTAAAAAGTCCTATTTCCTCTATATATATATATATATATATATATTCTTATATATGAGCATAATACGCTGCAAAATCTTATTTCTAGCATGAAAATATAACATTCCATGCTGAGTTTATTGATGATCATATACTGCTACTTCTCATAACAGCAATTGTTCATTTACTGATAGCGACAGATATATTTCATGGAATTTAATTCTTGACGAATTACGACTACTGTCGTATAGAGTTATGTTTGGGATCAGGACCTCCAGGGCTCACCCGTTTGGACTGATCAACCAGGCTCTTTTTTGTGCTTCCATCTCCTGCTCTGATTTTTAATACCTCCCTGGCATCTTCCCCCAACAATCTGATTAACCTGCTTAAGTTCCTCCCATCTCTTTTGTCGTCGGGTTTAAGCCGACGAGCATCAGACCAAGAAATCGAAAGCAATACTAGAAGTAAAACTAGACATGCATAAAATCTCACAGTAGCCATTTGATGAGAAGATGCAGTACTATGCTTGTGCTGTGGTGATTCGGAGTACTAGTTAGCCAGTAGGGTCTGCTATATATACAGATTTCATGAAAGTGAATCCCAAATACTTCCAAAAAGCACAGATCAACCATTGTGAATAGAAACAAAAAACCTACCAACTGTGTCAACAACGATCTAAAAGGGTATTTGTAATTTCTGTTTTGCTAATAGTAATTAAAACCGCAATCTAAGTATCTAACATAATTTGAGTATGCTAAATCACACCCCACCTGATGCTGATCTGATTAGCCTATCATCAGCCATTGGTGGTCGAAAAGTAGTGTCTTTATTATAATATTCATTTGTCCAAATCCAAAACAAATAAATCCACAATTACTTCTTCCAACTCTTGTTATGACATGATTCATGTGGTTTGAGAGTCGTAACAAAGTCAAGAGGAGGCTTTATAAGGGAGGATTGTTAGGTATAGCTTGTATTCCCATGATTACCAAATAGGATTCAACCAATACGTAAACTTTCTGGAGACATGGGAAACGTTTGGAAGTCAAATATCGTGTTTGAGGTAGGTTTGAAGACTGAAGAAGAAGCTAAAGAATCACAGTGCACCAATAGCGGTGCGGACCGTGGTCAATTTCAGTAAGATCAAGGCGGTGCAGACCACGACATAGGTAAGAGACGTAGACCACAGTATTCAGAGCAGTCGTTTCCAGTGATATTTCGTGGTACATGGGCAGGTTGCTAACCGCAATCTAAACCGCAGTAAACGACGTTTTTGCGCGGATCAGGAAAGGTTTTCTTTTGGGAAGTTTTTGTGCAAAAAGGAAAAGAGTTTGTCTTCGTGCGGAACATGAAAGTCTTGTGCGTAAAGGAAAGGGACTTTTCGTGGAATAGGAAGTCTTGTGCATGAAGAAAGGTGTTTTCCTTGTAGGATTCAAACTCCCTGTAATTAATATAAATAGAACTTAATAACTAGGTTATTATTGTATGTGGAGCAAAATAGCAAATACTATAGAGATCTCTGATAATAGACATTGGGTTTAGGGTTTAGAGAGAGAATCTTGAATGTGTAGTTGTACAAATTTACTAAATATTGGATTATTTATCTTGTTAGGTTTCCACGTAAATCTTATGTTTTGTGTGTGATTGGATTGTTCTTTTATTTCTTCCATCTTATTCCTCTGCATTATCGTTATTCGTGTTTGTCTGTGTATATCCAACAACGCTTCCGCGTAGCGATCAATTGCTATGAGCATCTCAAACCTAACACCAATTTGGTGTTAATTCCAATTCCCAAGATAAAAAATTAGTGCTTTTTTTTAAAATTGTCACATCAATGCTTTTATATATTTTACAATTCCTAATTTAACTCTCTCATACTTAATTATAACAATATTAATTCCAAAAATTATTCCGTTGGAAAAATTTCGTCGAGATCTTTAAAATGTCACCAATATTAATATACATAATTAAATTTTTTAATTTACTTATTAATTATACGTTTAATTAATTAGTATTATATAAATATTTATTAGAAGAATAATCTTTAAAAATACTCTTTTGGTGTAGAATTTGGTGCTATAGGTTGAAGTGGAAAAAAATTAAGATTTCTTTTTTTGTTTGGGTTGGAGAAGCTTTCACTTCTAGAATTTTTATTGATATAGTAGAGAGTCAAGAGTCACATCCACACTTGTCACACACGCCCTTTTGTCTTCTTACCAAACTTTATTGTTGTGACTTGTTGTTTTTGTAGTACTTACAAATTAGATTGTTGTCTGCATTAGATTTCTTTTTGTCTTCATTAGCCTATACTTTATTTTTCTGCTAAGGTTATGCATTTCCTCTTCTTGTTGAGTGAGCTTAGGCTGAATCCACTTTGCAAAATGGTGGGCGGAATATGCACGTACCTTCCATCCATTGAAAACCCATAATTTTTTATTATACGCGTGAATTCTTACAGAAACTTCTACATCTTAATTAGTTGTTCTGTCTTTTTTCGTTTCTGTTTCTGCAGTCTTCCTTTTGTGTGGTTCGTTTGGGTTTTGGGTTTTGGCTGCTGTTGGTTCAGTTGGTCTTCATGGTTGTTTGTTGTTCGTTTTTGTAGTTGGTAGTTGTTCTGAGTGGCTTTTCTGTTGCTTTGCTGTGACTTGGCACCTCTGTTGTTGTTGCTGTGGGTGCCTTGTGTCGTTTGAATAAATTAGCCGTTCAAAAAAAAAAAAAAAAAAATTAGTTGTTCATCCGATGCAAAAATGGAACAGGCAACTCATTTTTGTCTGTGCTATAATTCTGTAATTATGATTTAATTCATAGAATAACAGCCAAAACTGATCATTCAGAGGAAATCAAACCAATTAGAAGCCAATTCCAAATTTGCAGTCTCTGCACAGTATAATGATAATAGCCAGGGAGGAGGCGGTGATTTTGTTGCTGGTTTCCTCTTAGGAGGTGCTGTGTTTGGAACTTTAGCATATATCTTTGCCCCACAGATCAGAAGATCATTGCTAAATGAAGACGAATATGGTTTTCGGAAGGCCAAGCGACCAATATATTATGATGAAGGTTTAGAGAAAACCAGGCAGACATTGAACGCAAAAATCAGTCAACTTAATTCTGCAATTGACAATGTATATATCCTCACGGTTGAGAGGTGGCAATAATTCCCCCACTGTGCCAACAATGGAAACGGACCCTGAAGTAGAAGCCACCATGTGAGATTTGTCTTGTGTTGAAGCAGGATGATGATATGATGTCCGATTTCTAGAAATATCAGTTGAACTTGTACTTGGGTAATCATTTCTTACTTTAAAACCACATTATGCTTGAAAATCAGATATGTAACAATGTGTGACATGATCTTAGTATTGAATTAAGGTTGTTATTTTTGATGATTTCATTTCAAAACTTGAATGTAATAGTCGATACAGTTATGTTTTCGCCATTTGTCACTGAGATTATGAGCCTCCTTTGGTTTGAGAAGAGCTGCACCAGAGTGAGGCTGATTGTTGATTTTCAAAAAAAAATTCATAGAATAATAGAGTTTTTCAGGTTTCGAATACAAGACCTCTTAGTTAAATTTTTTCCTATCCAATAACATAATCATTTAAATCAAAGTTGTTTAAGCAGACAGTTCGATCGTAGCCCTTATAACAGAGCTGGATCAAATCGAATCTCTTTTTCCCTGCACTTAACCTTGTATTGAAAATGACACCATAACATTATTTTTTATCCAAACAAGATAGTACATATGTTTTTTAAAATGTTCTTAAAAAAGTAACATTAACTTATTTAAAAAAGAAAAAGAAAAAAAAAGTAACATAGTTGTTACTTGATGGGAAACAAAGTAACTACAATAATGATGCATAGCATTGAAGTGCCAGAACATCAGAATTTAAACGGCTTCTATACCCTTGATAATACTCTAGTCAAGATGGTCATTAAAAAAAATAAAAATTCAGGAGCGTCCTTTTGTAATGTTACAAAGCTAGCTTTATAACGTCATGTTTAGTTTTGTAACATTATATTACGTTCTCAATTATAGCAAACTAACAAGTGATTATGTTGATAATGGAGCAATTATAGAGTTGGCTTTATAACATTACAATAGGATGGTCCTGAAATTTGATTAGAGAAAGACCCCGTTTACTGATTTTTTTAGTGATGTTGCGCATCAGGACCTCCGGGGCTGGCTCTTTTGGACTCATAAAGGCCTTTGTTCTTCTTCTCATTTTCAACACCAATGTTCAATACTTGCTGAGCATCTTCTCCCAGAGCTCGTATCAACCCAGTCAGGTTCCTCCCCTGTATCTGCGGAAGTGGAGGTGGTGGAGCACTAAGAGGACGATTTTCGGACAATGAAAATGAAATCAATATCAGTATTAAGCAGAGGCAGAATCTGGAACTAGCAGCAGCCATTTCCTTAACAGAAGTTTTTTTTTTTCGAAAGTTTTCTTAAACAGAAGTTTGGAGAATACAATGTTTATATCTGGTAGAGATTCAAGCTTGGAGTGGTGTCATATATATAGAAGATTTGAGTTGCAATGATTTTTGTTATATATATATTTTTATCGTAGTGTGTTTTCTTTCGTTTTGTTTTGTGGTTATGTACTTGTACTCTATTGAATTTTTTTTTTTCATTCATTAGAAAAAACTATAACCGACCAGGCGACCAGTGAAATGGATTCAATGGCAGAACCTATTAAACTCATTTGTCTGCAAATGAAATCCAGGACCTTTTATGTGGTATTCCACATCACTCAGGAAATGAGAAGGGAATGTCATATAAAGTTTCACCTAGCTTGATTAGTAAGATTCGTTTTGAGTGGGGCAAGCCTTTACCGAGAACAAAACTGTGAGACTCAATTGTTTGGACAATATCTTTCTAGTGGGTCGGTTCGTGACATTTTATTTGATTAAAAGTTTACAATTATAAACTCCCCATAAACAGAGAATTTTGCGTTGGATAATCAAAGAGAAACAATTATCAGATTATTTCTGTTATTGGAGTTGAGGAGTCATGCATTTTTGGCTTATTCTGAAGCACTTGTAAACCCGATAAAGTGCTTTTGGCTGCTTAACATTATACTTATTGAAAGTTTGTCGGTATTAGCTTTTGGTTTTGACTTAATAAAAAAGTTGAACCATGCATGTTCTGGTTAATTTTATTATGTCCTCCTGAATATATTCTAATGTGATTTTAGGATTATATGATTTATATCCACGTCGTCCCACATGGCCGGCCACCGCCGGCCATATCGTTTCTCATAAGTCAGGCAGGCGTGCAATTTTCTTATATATTTGTGAAAGTTTAAGGTTGAAAATCATTCATAGCTAGTCACCTTTATAGTTTATAGTTTATACATTATGGAATCATAGGCTCTTTCAATCTGGGGGACCAATTTGAAAACTTGTTAAAAGTTTAATGGAAAATTGTAAATAACAAAACAATTAAGTAGATTTTGATTTGCATTTGAGGAATCACATTTTAGTATATTTTATTATCTGGTATAGATAGGTATGGGCTAAAATGAATTTATTATTATTATAAAAGGAACTTTTGGATAAACATGTATATAGACATGCCACGCAATTCTTATTAGACTATGGATATAACAAGATATACTTTTGAAAATCTAGTAGTTGTGTGCACATTCATCACAAATGTTCAATTGTACCACAGCATTACATATATTAGTAGATACAGGCCCTTTTTAAGGGGGAGCCTAGTGAGGCTGCCTAGAGCCCCCGATTGTAAAGGGCCACCGAATTGTAGTTAAATAACAATAATAATAATAAAATTGATTTTAAAATATTGTCCATTTAAAATTTTAAATAAAATAGATCCATAAATGACTTTAAAAATGGCCCACCATGCACATATAAATTTTTTAAGGGCTCACAAAGGGAAACGCAACTCATAAATAATTTTAAAAATGGCTCACCATACACATAATTTTTTTTAGATGGCCCACCAATGGAAACCCATTTATAATTCTTACAACAACAACATTGGATCAAAGGTGGTGGTGTGTTGAATCCTAGCAACACTCGTGCTTGTCACAAATAATCATCTTTTATCTCTTAAATAAATAAATAAAAATAAAACTCAATACTCTCTTGATACGAAAATTCAGAAGTCGTTGTTTCAAAGGTAATTAAATCAATACACCTTTTTTTTTTCAAAATTTTTTTTTTATGTATGCTTAATTAGTACTTTTTCTGCTAAAAATGTGACACAAGTAATATTTAAATGATATATTCTTTGATACAATTATAAAAAATTTATTTTGGTAACTTTGTTTTGCTATTTTGTTGTATACGTTATAGTCTTGAGTTTGGGTTATTATATTGATTTTTATAAGTTTTTACTAGGGAAAATAAAATAAAATAAACATACATAGAGCATCGAGGGTCAGGGCCTCATTTCTATAGTTCACCTCGGGCCTCGAAAATCTCAGGGTGGGCCCTGAGTAGATAGATACATGCATCTAAGAATGAATATATAGGCATGAGCTTTGTTTATATATAAATGCATTCGGTCTTCCTCTTTTTCTTTTCTTTTTTGATATAAAATGCATTCAATCTTTAATGGTCCATCTTTTTTAATATATATATATATATATATATATATATATATAATTTCACCGGTGTATTGGATGTGAACCATTAGATTTACATACTTAACTCGAAATGTATGCACTTATCAAAACTTCTCCATAATTAGTGGTCCATATGTATTGGTACTGATGTAGTCACATCAGTGCATACTGATGTGAATGCGACCGTATATATATATATCCAGCCCACCAACTATTGGTGATTTTCAAAGCAAGCCTCCTACTTTGCCTGCATCAAGCCCACACAAACAAGAGGACTCAGCTCCCACTAGTGCTTGGGTCATGCCCGTTACATTGAATTACTTGGGCGGTTGGGCCGTAATCAATTCAATATTCTTGATTAGCTAGAGCATCTAGAAGTAGCTTAATTTTTGACGTATTAAATTATTTTTATCTTTTTTTTTTACCAAACAAATTATTTTAGATTAAAAAAAAATTGATTCAAATTTTGAAAGTGTTGAGTAAACCTACAAAATAGCTGTCAAACAGACTGTTTGAGAGCCAGACTGTGTCTATATTTTTTTTGCCACCTCGGCTTACATTGAATAGTGATGATTGTATTGGAAAAGTATATATATAAATATTTAAGTATTACACTATTACATAAATAAATTCAGGGTTTTTTGGGAGGGGAAAGACTCGAACCCGTAAACTCATGGTGTAGGTGTGAGGGGTTTACCACCGAATCAACCATAATCAATTCAATATTCTTGATTAGCTAGAGCATCTTCAATGTAGAAGTAGCTTAATTTTTGACGTATTAAATTATTTTAATCTTTTTTTTTTTTTTTTACCAAACAATTTTTTTTAGATAAAAAAAATTGATTCAAATTTTGAGTGTGTTGAGTAAACCTACAAAATAGCAGTCAAACAGACTGTTTGAAAGCCATCTTGACTGTCTATATTTTTTTTCCCACCTCGGCTTACATTGAATAGTGATGATTGTATTGGAAAAGTATATATATAAATATTTACGTATTACACTATTACATAAATAAATTAAATTTGGGGTTTTTTGGGAGGGGAAAGACTCAAACCCGTAAACTCGTGGGGTAGGTGTGAGGGGTTTACCACCGGACCAACCTTATCTTGTCCATTGGAGAAGTAAATTTGAACTCAATGTCTATTAATTCTATTTTGCATCCAATCTTCTCACAACCCATTGTAATATTGGAGATGCTCTATCTAAACTACTTTAAATTAAACTCAAGCACTCAAGATTCCGAATGCACATTTGAAGTGGTTTAGTTTTTCTAATTAAACATTTAATCATGAGATGACATGGTTAAATGATGAAAAAAGTAATAATTTATCAAAACCACAACAAAAGAAAACCACGAATTCATTAATTTAAGGGTCATATATGGTTTGCTTTCTTAAACATTTACAGCCACTGTACTTGTGGTTGTGGATGATCATCAAGCTTTTGTTTTTGTTTTCATTTCCCAGACCACCAATTAATGTTCAATGTTCAATAATAATGCTTGCTGCGCCTCTTCTCCCAGAGCTTGTACCAATCCGGTTTCCTTCTTTCAATCTCGCCGCCCGCCAGTATGTGTGGAGGATGACGAAGAGGCCGGAGTGTCGTTGGCCAAGGAAAATGAAAGAAATAACACCATCAAGAAGACACGAAATTTCAGACTAGTAGAAACCATTTTCTTATCAAGAAATCAGAAAATACAATTTTGCTTATTACATGAGCTGGTATAGATTCAAGCTTAGAGTGGTGCCGTATATATAGAAGACTGAGTGAGTGACAATGTAATCGGACTTGAGGAATTAGTCATAAATTTTAACTTTATTATGTCATCTTGAATTGTATTCTATTGTGGTCTTAGGATAATTATTAGATCCACATCGACAATTTACATCATCATTTTGTCTACAAAGTTTACTTTAGTCACAATCAATTACTAAAGTTTTATATTTTAATTTTATACCCAAACAGGGTGATGAAAAATGCTGAGCCAATTTTAAGTTGAAGTGGCCAAGTTTACAAAAATCTTTGGGGGTTGCAAATAAGCAATGTACGTAGTTGTATAGTTTGATTAAAGAAATCTCTTATCATTAGATAACATTGAAGGTTGTATTTTTGAGGGGAGAAATGACGTTAGATTAATTGAGCTCATAATATATCGTTGTGATCATCTTGACGGTGAGAACAAAACTTCTTGTAACATTTTACAAATATTCAAATGTTTCGGTCTCCGTTTTTTCATTCTTTCCGTTTTTGGTAGTATTTTCAACCTCCATCAACGGTGTTCATTGATGTCGAAGTCTTCTTCTCTCTCGTTAGAGTCCGTCCGTTTCTCTCTTGAACTTCTAACTCTTTATTTCTCAACTTTGAATTTTGTGGGTTTTGGTTTGAGGAGGGAATGAGGGTTTTTTTTTTTTTTTTTTTTTTTTTTCCAAATTCGATTTCAGTACTATAAAAACTCAAATGATTAATAACAGGAAAGTTATAATTTATAAATATCAAATTATCAATAATTTAATAGTGTTATTTATTTTATGAAACCCTATATCAATTAAGATTCAATAGTTAAGTGGTAGGCTAGCTAGTAGCTGAAAGCAAGCCCATGGGCTGAGCCCACCTGGCTTGGGTCATGCCCGTGAAATTAGCTGAACCGTAAGTGGGAGTTGTGTTTTTAAAGATTCATGAATCATGACCAAACTCAGCTAAAAAGCACAAGATTTCATTTCCATATTTTATGGGAGTGTGTTAGTGGTATGTCGGAACCTATCCAAATCAATCATTACAAATATGGTTCGGAATACAATTCCCACAATAAGAGAGAGATCTCTCTCCACGTTTTGCGATTTAAGGGACAAAGATGAGATTCAAACCACTAACTCCTAAGTCGAGGGGAAGTGACCAACCACTTTACTAAGAATGATTGTACATTATATATAGTTAGGTCAATTTAGATCGTATGTATTGATTTTTTATTTTATTTTGGAAGGGATGTATTGATCTTTTTAATAAAGTCAACATGCAACAACAGAGCTTCCATAATTGAGAATTTGAGATAAGATTTGCTCACTCCCACACCAGCTTATAGGGCATCATATGGTTAAGAAAATGTCAATTTCTTTATTCTATATTTTGACCAAAAAATGTCAATTTTATATGTTGACTAGAAAACCTCTCAAAATATTTTATTTGTATAATTACAAGTAAAATGGTGTGACCTCCCTGAGTGGCTCTCGAACCATTAATTAATTAAAAATTTAGTGCAGAAGTTAGGTTATTATATCTGCTTACGGATTCAAAAGTTAAAATTCAATTGTACGTTCATCGTCATAGTTGGTTTTTATACATATTGCATTGATCAATGTAACCATTGTGATCATGGGTCTGTCGGGATCGAAGGGATTAGATTGCATTGGGATTAGACTGCATTTATAATAACAGAGTTTGAACACCGGTGGTGTACTTCAAACAGGGACAGAACTGTGTGGTGGCTAGGGTGGGTTCAAGACTACCCTGGCCCCCATAAAAAATTAAATTAATTAAATAATTAATTTTCTTTCCTTTTTCTTCTATTTATAATAACAATTATTTCTCTCCATTCTTCAAACTTGGTTCAATCTATTTATCAACATCAATATTTAGATATGTTTGAGTAAATATTATGGCTTTAAATATTTTATTTTGTTACTTTAAAAAAATTATTTTATTTTGTTTTGAAATTTTAAGATTATTGTTAAATATAGATAATGAAATTTCAAGAGTAATCCAATTATTATTTAATCCAATTTTAAATTTACAAAGTAACGATATTATTAAATAAATTTCATTAAATTTCTCAAAACATTATATTAGTATATTTAGAATGAATCAAACTAATTTAAGAATATTGTATAATTTAATTAGTGTTCCCATTTGTGTTTCATGTTTCTCTTATAATTTGATTTGATTTTTTTTTTAAATAAAATAAAATTTTGTAAAGTATTTATTTAGAATATACATTTTATGGGGGCGTCTCACTATGTCCTCTTAACTAGGTGATGTCGATGTTCAGTAAAAAAAAAATTCTAGCCTACCCTAGTCTTCAATTCTGGTTATGTCCCTAACTTCAAATACTTCTTTTTTATCATAATATGTATTGCTATCTTATGTTTCTTATTTTCAGGTAAACACAGCAATATACATGAAATGAAAACACTTTTTACCAGATCAAAACATTTCTTAGTACTTTCAAATACACTATAATTTAAATAAATATAAATGGTGCTAGCTCTCTATTTCTTATGTAAATTTGGTCCTTTGACTTTATTAGCATAAAATATTTTCCTAATTTTGTGTCTGTGTTCCTGATTTGGACATAATTATATTTAAGCCTCTCATTTAATTGATTTTCACATTCATATGACCAGAAATGGAGTACGTAATAAAGACTCTCTCGTGTCTGATGATCAGTTCGTCATTACGAACATATGACGAACTGATATCACCAGCCTAGTTAATAATCTGGTACTATAGTCTATATATATTATGTCCAATAATTAACTAATTATAAGTGGAGATCATCATGCGGTCAAAACCCTCCTTCACCAAAATATTCTTATAAAATTTGATCCCGAATTGGGGGTGTATAAGATTTAATTGTTCTTCAAGAGAAATATGAAACCCTGAATCCTTTAGTGATTTAGATGACATACTGAAATCTGAATACTGATGTCTCATGTTTGGGAAAAAAATCAAAACCTAATTCGGGTTTTAACACTCCAAGTTGGCCCTATTTTATATTTTTGTTTTATTTTAAATTGTTGGCTTTAATGCTTTATCATATGGGCCTTTTTTTAGACTAATATTCAAAATAGAAATTTGGGCATTTTATGAATTAAAAAAAGAGTGGTGATAATGACACTCCTTAAAAATTGTATGTACACCCCTTTAGTAATCACACCCATCAATTTTTTTAAAATTTTTATAATTTGTAAATAAACCCCACTTAATACCAAAAATATATTTTTAAAAATTATACTGTATTATATTTTTATAAGTATACACCAATTACATATATTATTATGTTTTATTATTATTTTCAATTCTATCACTTTTCTTTCTCTTCCCTCACTTTTTGTCTTCTATGTTTTCATTCTACAAAATTAGACTCTATTTTTTTTCTCATCATGTCAAGCAACTCTCTCCATTTCTTATTGATTGTTTTATGTCCACAAAATTACTACGCTTTGAGGTTTTTCGGTTGGAGATCCATTTTCTGTTTGTGAAAGTGGTAGGAATGCAAGTTTTGTGTCATGTCCCAATTGATTTGAAAGTAGAAAAGTTTTTTATAAAATTGAAGAACAGCTGATATTGATTAAAAAAAAAAAGTCTAAAGAGATTTTGATTTTGAAACTAATAATAATTAATTTAAAACTTTCACAACCAATATTGGATGATTTTGATTCATTCTCCATATTTAGCAATCAATTTGTATTTCCTTAAAAAGAAATTGAAAATATATTTGAAGTTAGTATTTAAAAGAGAATTTAGGGTTTAAGAAAATGGAATGGAAAGATTTTTTAATGATATCTATCTATCTATATATATATATATATATATATACGGTCCCGTTCATATCAGTACGCACTGATGTAACTACATCAATACCAATGCATGTGAACCACTGATTATACTTTGAGTCAAAGTATGTAAATCTAATGGTCTACATCCAATGCATTACTGATGAAGTTATATCAGTGCGTACTGATTTAAACATTTCTGTATATATATGTATGTTAATATCTAATCATTAATAAGAAACTTTCTTTTTTTTCACAAAAGATTAAACTAGGAAACTAATCAATAATTATTAGTGGGTATACTTACAAACCATTTAGTCTTTTTGGTAATTTACTCAAGGGTATTATTGGATTTTCAAGGGGGGGCGGGGGATTCATACTGTTTTTGAAGGGTGTAAATATCGCCACTCCTAAAATAAAACAAAATTGAGCCCTTAAACTAATACTAAAATCATATAAATATGTGCATTTTTTAGACTAATACTCAAAATAGAAATTTGGACCTTTTATAAACTAAAATAAAACAAAATTGAACCCCTAAACTAATACTGAAATCATGTAAATATGACTCTTTTAAAAGAGGCCCGGGACAGCCGCCCTTCCTATTAAAGCCTAGGGCCGGCCCTGATCACCAGCCTAGTTAATAATCTGGTACTATAGTCTATATATATATAATGTCATGCAATAATTAAGTGGAGATCATCATGCGGTCAAAACCCTCCTTCACAAAAAATTTCTTATAAAATTTGATTCCAAACTGGTGGTGTATAAGATGTAATTGTTCTTCAAAAGAATTCCACAAAACTGGTTAAATTTGTCTGATGCAACCACTATATCATGATGAGAGTTGTTATTTTCCTTTACCTACATTAGGTATATCTTCATTTTACATTGATTATGCTGTTTTCAGCTAATCAAACCACCTTTTCTACACTATCAATATTCAATACCGTGTACGTACGTTCTTCATTTTTTTAACACATAAACATGTCAACCTTAATTTAAAAGTGTGTTTAATTAGCATTGTTTTTTGTACTGTTAAATATGTTTTCTAATGACTATAATCCTTTTGTTTTTTAATACTTTAATTTTCAAGTGTTTTAAGGAAAGTATATTTAGATATTCAAAAATTAATCACTCGATGAACTTTTACTTGAACAAACATGTATCATTTTAAAGTATTTTTTGTATCCATATTTATAACCACTACCAAATAAAGTATTTATACCAACGTCCAATGTGGTTAGTGATAAATGACTCTCGATCTGGTAATGTTCACAGGTGGTGTGTAAAAAAAAAAAAAAAAAAAATACTTATGTTAGGACACCCTAAGAGATTTACTTTGGATTATGAGCTTCATGCAAACATCTTCACTAAAACGTGTCTACTTAATTAAAAGAGACTGAGACTTATATACAAATTCTAAATTTTGTATGTGTTGACTCTTATTTATAAATTTAATTAAGTTTTCGAGTGGCAGATAATTTCAAAAGGCATCATCAGCTTATTTGAAACAGAAGTTAGAGCATCTCAAATGTAATGTTAAATCATTGTGTCAATACTATAATTTAGTACAAAGTAAAAAAAGTATGATCCAATGCAATGCTATAAGCTATGTCACAGTATATAGCATATACCAAATTTGGCACAGCAATAAATGCAGCTGTATTTATTGACTTTTTAACTTTAAATAATAAAAATTTAACAAATTTGGTAGGAAAAATTGAGATTGAAACAATTCTAACAAAATATTCAATACATTCATTGAATGCAGTGGTTGTATTTGTTAACTTTTATAGTTTTAAATAATTAAAAAATAAAAAATAGCATATCAAATAAATTTTGCATTGGAGTACAATGCTAAAATGATGTGCCAAATATAACATTTCACTATATTTTATGCCAAATTTGGCATTAGTATTGGTTTATGCATTGGAGATGGTCTTAGGGGTGGTAATTATTTGAAAATTTTGATTAATCTTAAATATTTATTATTGTTGCAACACATATCAAATGGGTCAATAAATGTTGACAAGTTTATGTTGATTAAACGATGGCCTTGCATGCATACTCCTCCATGCTAGGATCTAAACCATCTGTAGTCATCTTCAAACTTTTTTTTTTTTCCAAGTAAACAAAAAGCTTTTTTTGAACACTAAGAAGATCCCTTAAGCAGGTCTTGTCACAACTGAACCTTTTTTTGAAGAAATAGCTACTGAAGCTGGATTATGTGCTAAGGAATTCCCATTTCTAGGAGTAAATTGGCATTTGAAAACCTGAACCTCAACAATAAAGCCTTCACATCGGTCACAAAACCAGCAACACCATTAGCAGGCTTACAAAACCATGTTGTTTTGCTAACAAAAGCCCCTCACGGAGGGTTAACAAGTGATCATCAAACTTTATAATCAACGGTTAATATACTAATTGTTATCATGATCATCGATTACCTACATACATTAGACCATGTATTTTCAATTTTTCATGGATCCCGGTATGTGTTAAATCAAAAAATATATCAAATATGTTTTGAATGATTTATGTATTTATGTGCCCTTTCATATTTCGTACGAAAAAAAATGGCAGAACATAAGAATAACAGTACTTATTAAACCTTCAAAATGTATTGAACAACTTGTATGACCAAAAAACCTTACATGCACTACCGCTCAACGTAGCTTGATGGTAAGAGTGCTCATTCAGCAGGACAATGTCTCAGGTTTAAATGGCCGCACAATTATGGTATTAAAAAAAAGCATTACATGCATTCCACTGCATTGTAATGGATATAACTGGACCCCATCTCCTGAAAAACAAAATAAAGATACATATAGAATGGCCTAAAGGCCGACATCTACACATTCTCTGTTGACTGATATATATATATATATATATATATATATATATAATCTTATAAATGAGCATAATATGCTGCAAAATCTTATTTCTAGCTAGTGATGTTTGGGATCAGGACCTCCAGGGCTCACCCGTTTGGACTGATCAACCAGGCTCTTTTTTGTGCTTCCATCTCCTGCTCTGATTTTTAATACCTCTTTGGCATCTTCCCCCAACAATCTGATTAACCTGCTTAAGTTCCTCCCATCTCTTTTGTCGTCTGGTTTAAGCTGACGAGCATCAGACCAGGAAATCGAAAGCAATACTAGAAGTAAAACTAGACATGCATAAAATCTCACAGTAGCCATTTGATGAGAAGATGCAGTACTATGCTTGTGCTGTGGTGATTCGGAGTACTAGTTAGCCAGTAGGGTCTGCTATATATACAGATTTCATGAAAGTGAATCCCAAATACTTCCAAAAAGCACAGTTCAACCATTGTGAATAGAAACAAAAAACCTACCAATTGGATCAACAACGATCTAAAAGGGTATTTGTAATTTCTGTTTTGCTAATAGTAATTAAAACCGCAATCTAACATGATTTGAGTATGCTAAATCACACCCCACCTGATGCTGATCTGATTAGCATATCATCAGCCATTGGTGATCGAAAAGTAGTGTCTTTATTATAATATTTATTTGTCCAAATCCTAAACAAATAAATCCACAATTACTTCTTCCAACTGTTGTTATGATATGATTCATGTGGTTTGAGAGTCGTAACAAAGTCAAAGAGAAGGCTGTATAAGGGAGAATTGTTTTTTTTTTGAAACGGCAATTTTATTGCAAGGGATAAGAACCCAAAAGAACACAAGGCTAAGCAGCCAAAAGAACACAATTGTTAGGTATGGCTTGTATTCCCATGATTACCAAACAGGATTCAACCAATACAGAAGCTTTCTGAAGACATGGGAAACGTTTGGAAGTCAGAGATCGTGTTTGAGGTAGGTTTAAAGACTGAAGAAGAAGCTAAAGAATATATCAGATTCCGGAAAGAATCGCGGTGCACCAATAGCGGTGCGGAACGTGGTCAATTCCAGTAAGATCAAGGCGGTGCAAACCGCAGCATAGGTAAGAGACGTAGACCGCGGTATTCTGAGCGATCGTTTCTAGTGATATTTCGTGGTACAGGGGCGGGTTGCAAACCGCGACCCAAACCGTGGTAAATGGCGTTTTTCCGCGGATCAAGAAAGGTTTTATTTTGGGAAGTTCTTGTGCAATAAGGAAAAGAATTTGTATTCGTGCGGAACATGAAAGTCTTGTGCGTAAAGGAAAGGGACTTTGCACAAAGTCTTGTGCGTGAAGAAAGGTGTTTTCCTTGTAGGATTCAAATTCCCTGTAACTAGTATAAATAAAACTTAATAACTAGGTTATTGTATGTGGAGCGTTATTGTATGTGGAGCAAAATAGCAAATACTATAGAGATCTTAAAGAATAGGCATTGGGTTTGGGGTTTAGAAAGAGAATCTTGAACTTGTAGTTGTACAAATTTGCTAAATATTGGATTATTTCTTTTGTTGTCCTAACGGCTATGATTTTTCCCTATTCTTAGGTTTCCACATAAATCCTGTGTTTTGTGTGTGATTGGATTGTTCTTTTATTTCTTCCATATTATTTCTCTGCATTATCGTTATTCGTGTTTGCCTATGTCTATCCGGCAACACTTCCGCATAACAGTCAATTGCTAAGAGCATCTCAAACCTAACACTAATTTGGTGTTAATTCCAATTCCCAAGATAAAAAAATTAGTGTTTTTTTTTAAATTGTCACATCAATGCTTTTATATATTTTACAATTCCTAATTTAACTCTCTTATACTTTTAATTATAACAATATTTATTCCATAAATTAAAATTATACCGTTGGAAAAATCTCGCCGAGTTCTTTAAAATGTCACCAATATTAATATACATAATTAAATTTTTTAATTTACTTATTAATTATACGTTTAATTAATTAGTATTATATAAATATTTATTGGAAGAATATTCTTTAAATATACTCTTTTAGTGTAGAATTCGGTGTTACAGGTTGGAGTGGAAAAAAATTAAGATTTCTTTTTAACATCAAATTGATGTAAAATTTGGTGTTTGGGTCGAAGATGCTCTGACTTCTAGATTTTTTATTGGTATTGTAAAGAGTCAAGAGTCACATACACACTTGACACACACGCCCTTTTGTCTTCTTATCAAACTTTATTGTTGTTACTTGTTGTTTTTATAATACTTACAAATTAGATTGTTGTCTGCATTAGATTTCTTTTTGTCTTCATTAGCCTATACTTTATTTTTCTGCTAAGGTTATGCATTTCCTTCTTGTTGTGTGAGCTTAGGCTGAATCCACTTTGCAAAATGGTGGGCGGAATATGCACATACCTTCCATCTATTGAAAAACCACAATTTTTTATTATACGCGTGAATTCTTACAGAAACTTCTACATCTTAATTTGTTGTTCTGTCTTTTTTCGTTTCTGTTTCTGCAGTCTTCCTTTTGTGTGGTTCGTTTGGGTTTTGGGTTTTGGCAGCTATTGCTTCAGTTGGTCTTAGTGGTTGTTTTGTTAGTTGGTAGTTGTTCTGGGTGGCTTTTCTGTTGCTTTGCTGTGACTTGGCACCTCTGTTGTCGTTGCTATGGGCGCCTTGTGTCTTTTGAATAAATTAGCCATTTAAAAAAAAAAAAAAAAATAGTTGTTCTGTGCTCATTCGATACAAAAAATGGAACAGGCAACTCTTCTAAAATGAGAACTAGACTGAATAGTCATGCCTCGTTTAATTCTTCAAGCTTTAAAATTAGTGCATGTGGTTCTATCATGTACCATTTTTGGATCTCAGTGAAATTAATGTGTCAACTTTTGATCAGAAACAAATACATATTTGCACAAAATAGAGCAAATCAATGTTTAGTGTATATATTGACTTTTAGGAAAATCCCATCTAAGATTGGATTGACAAACATTTCATTCAATAAAAAAAAAATAAGAATCTTCAATCGAGTTGATTGACAAGTAGACAAATAATTCAGATTTGTAACTCTGGATTTTAAGCTATCTGAAATTTCGACTTGAATAGGCCAAACGGGTCTTTTTGAACATTGACTCAAGACTGGCCTCATCAGTTCTGCGTTTCCGGCGATTGGATTGGAAAGAAACTAGAGAGGTTGCATTAGTGGGTGAAACTGGACTTGAATATTCTACTTGTGATTTCAAGAGATTGATGATATCCTGAAGAGGGTGTCTGACTCTTCTTCTCTTGTTAGCAAAGACGAGAGTGATCTGCTTTGAAGAGAAAGGAGGGATGTTTTCTTTGTTATCACTTTCACAAACAGAGAGGACAAGGACAGCCATTGTTGTGAATCTTGTGATAGCTGATTGAGAAATGTTGAGATGGCGATCAAATGGTGGGTTTTGGAGGGGGAGGGAGATATGACAGCAAAATTTTCAACTTGTTTTGATTTTCAATTTCATGGAGATGGAGGGAGTCAGAGACATTTCTCTTTTCTTTTTTCTTTTTTTGTGATTTGTGATACAAAAACTAGAAAAACGTTTGGAGGCGCGAATACTGAGATAGAAAATAAAAACTCGTATGCAGTTTTTATTTGTTGAGAAACAAGGAGATAAGACAATAGAAATATGCAGTTTGATAGTTTAGTCCCACATCGAAGAAAACAAGCACTTAATGACTATGTAATACGAGTTATAACAGGTCACGTTGGCTTGTAACCAAGTGGGGCTTTAAGGTGACAGAACATGTTGTTGGGCTGGGATGTGTTTGACTTCCACGTGTGTGAATGGAGACGAAAAAGCCCCCGTGAAAGGGGGAGCCAGTATCACCACCTAACCAAAGGTTGGGATTTGAGTGGGCCTAGAGAAAGAGGCACTACAATTTGCGGCTTGATGGGCCTGTCAGTATGCCGCCCATCCTCAGTTGTGCTGCAGAGTCAGCAAGCCAGGAAGCAGAGACTTACCGAGCATATCCGTCGGTCTGTGCACACATGTGGGAGTCCGACCCGGTTTGAACTGCCATTCTTTTGCTATTCTTTTTGTTTAATTTAATTTCTTGGCCCCTGTACTCTGTTTCTCTAATGCTATGTTTGGTAGGGAGGAAAAGAGAGAGGAAAGAAAGGGGTGGAGAGAAAAGTGGAGGGAAAAGGGAGAAGTGTGTGTTTGGTATGGAGGGAAAAATGGAGGGAAAGGAAAAGTGGAAGGAAAAGTTGAGAGAAAAATGGGTGTGGGGCCCACCATTTTCTTTCCTCCCAAAAGTGGGAGGAAATGGAAGGGAAAGAAAAGGGAAAAAAGAATTGGGGCCCACCATTTGAGTAAATTACAATTTTATCCAAAAAAAATTAATATATAAAATATAATATAAGGGTAAAATAGTAAAATTGATAAAATGATCTTTTCTTTCCTTCCTGTTTACCAAACAACACAGAGGAAAATCATTTTCCTTTCCTTCTTTTTCCTTCTCTCATGTTTTCTATCCCTTCAAATCTTTCCATCCTTCCTATTTTCTTTCCTTCCTACCAAACGTAGCATAAGACCGGCCTAAGTGAATCTGCAACCTTGATACAAAATCAGTGTTCTAGTTTGCGGCCGCCTAGACCGATTAATCGGTCCAATACAGTTAGGCGGCCGGAAAACGCACCGAAAAGGGGCAAATCGGACCATTTGGGCGGTGGGCGCTTAATCGGCCACGTGGCCGCGTAATCGGGATAGGCGGGTCAAAGCCGTTGACTCCGCCGTTCTTCTGCACCGGAAATCAGCTGGAATAAGGCGTGGGATCGCGTTTCCGATGACTGGACCAGCTGGGTTTGGTCGGCAATGGAGGAGGCGAGAGGTTGAAGATGAAGTTGGGGAAGGTGGGGTGCATTTAGCAGCGGGCTGGGGGTTACACAGGCCTCACTTGGAGTCAGTTGGGCCAAATTTTTTGGGCCTCACCCATTAATTGAAACGCAGCGTTTCATACTGATGTGGTGAGCTCTGATTTTGGTGGCCAATTACGAAAAGCTCCCTCATCTCTTATAAAATCACAATATCTTCAATATTCCTTCAATAATTACACTTATACCCCTAATTGACCAATATTACTCCAATGCCCCTGAACTTTATGTTTAGATTTGGATTGGTTTGTGATTGCATTTAGATGGGTGTTTGGGGATTTTGATTGGTAATTTGGTATTTGTGGATTTATAAAGAATTTTCTTTGGATTTCTAATTGGAATTTCTTTGTAATTGTGTTTTCCGATTAATCCCCGATTAATCGGCCTAGGCGCTAGGCGCTGGGTCTCCGCCCGACTAGCGCCTAGCGCTTACTAGAACACTGTACAAAATATGCTCGTTGGTTGCTTTGAGTTACAATTTCCAGCCCAAACATAGATAACTCAATTAAAAGTCCAAGCCCAAGCCCAACTTGAGAGAGACTCATTTTATTACTGACAAGTATAAAGCTTTTATAAAATAAAAAATAAATAAATAAAATCGGTGAAAACTGAAGAGTAAAAAAAGAAAGGAAGAAGAAAAAAAAAATAGTTTTTATTTATGATTAATTTAATTATTTCAGAATTATATGTTAACTTTAATTATTTAGATAATTATTAGAAATAAATGATTTATTCATTTATTTAGAAACAAATTTCTAGATTTTTAGACTGATTTCCAGATTTTCCATATCAAAGTTATTTATGAGAATTTCCACTAAAGAAAAAGAATATTTATTCATATTTTGAGAAACGTATTTATAAAGATTATATATATAGTTGACACATTTGGGTTTTAAGTTGGAAACCCATTTATACACCCAAATAAGGCCAAACCCAAGTACATATACCAAACCCAAATATGTACAGTTATTTGATGTAAATAACTGTTTGTACAATTGGAACAACTGTTTGTATGCATACGTTGGCATGCGTATAATAATAATAAATAAATAAAATGAACAGAGAACACGTGTGTGTGCAAAAATGCAGGAGGCAGACATTTGTGAGCTTCTATGCAAAGGCAATAGATTGTTTGTAAGTGTACAGTGTTTGGAACATACAGTGAGTCAAAAGGGAAGAAGAGAAGTGGAGAAAATTAATGTATGAATTTTCTCTCATCTTATTAGTATGTGGATATTTGCATTGTGATTAGATGGAACTTTTTGGATTTCGATATGTGATTGTTCCTTGACCTCTGATGATACAATCCAGTGTTTAATCCGCTTCCGTTATGATTTGGATTCTAATGGTGAACAGTAATCCAAATTTATTATGAATTTATCACTTTGAATTTCGAGTCAGATGGTGGTGGTCCCGATTGTTGTTTTTCCGACGACGTTCTTCGGCACAGTTTCCAGTTGAAGTTTTTCCAGTGATAGTTTCCAATACGGTTTTCAGTTACTGTTTTTCCGGTGATGGTTTCTAGTGCGGTTTTTTACTACGATTTCCTATGCGGTTTTCAGTTGCAATTCCCGGTACGGTTTCCGATCACAGTTTCTAATTGTGGTTTCCAACGTAGTTTTCGACAACAGTTTCTGGTGTGGTTTTCGATTACGTTTTTCATCGCAGTTTCATGTGACGGTTTCTGACGGAGTTTCTAATGATGGTTTCTAGTTGCAATTTTTCAGTGATAGTTTTTGGCGTGGTTTTTGGTTGCAGTTTTTTTTGGCGACGATTTCATGTGTAGTTTATGCAATGAAACCCTCAATAGAAGAAATCCATCACTAACACACGTAAAAAACATTTGACCAAACTACATACAACAAATAATACCACTAAAACACATAAAATAAGCTTAAAAACAACCATTCACATGTTATAGACCTTTTAATTGAAAATTCCCCAATTTTAATACACTGACACCCTAAATAGAAAAAACCCAACATTAAAAAACATCTGAATAGACTACATGCAACAAATATCAACACTAAGACACGAAAAATAAGTTTAAAAACAACCAATTACATGTTATTGACCTTTAATTGGAAAACCCCTAAAAAAATTTCACTGAAACTCTAACTATATGAAATCGATGATTAAAAAAATCTGCACAAACTCCATGCACCAAATATCAAGCAAACGTCAAGAAAATGCATCCAGGTGTAAAAAAACTAACATGTCACTCACTTTGATTCATAAAACCTCGCTTAAATTGTTTTCTCTTCTACTGTTGCTTCGCGTCAACAAACTAAAAAATGAACAAAGCATTGAAACTGTTAACGAACGTGTTAATCGACTGAAAATGGAGATGATGTGGTTCTAGGGTTTCGTTTCTAGCGCGAAGGATGATGAACCGAAGGAGACTTCAATCTTCATCGAAAAGAAAAGGGTTTGAGAGTGAAGGGATGATCGAGCCATTTCTATACTAGATTTTGGCCCCCATTTCTGTCGCTTTTGTTCGGTTCTCGGGAAAAATCGAGTGTCTAATGGCTCGAAATTAGTTGTTTTACAGATTTTCAGTTTTCAGAGGCAAGTGTGCTAAGTCGAGCAAGTTAGGGGAATCGAGAGCATATTTTGAGAAGTCCATGTTCCGGGCCAAAATTGGAGAGGATTGGCTGCAAGAATTCTTCCATGGTGGTGGTCGCCACCAAAGTCGCTAGTAGCTAGCCAACTTGCCAGCAACCTATATTTTTGGCACCTGAGGCAGTGATGTTGGCTACCAAGGTGGTCGCTACCTACTAGCCAACTTGGTAGCGACCTAATATTTTTCGCCATCAAAGGTCAGTGAAGTTCGCTAGTGAAGTGGTTGCTAGTAGCTAGCCAACTTGCTAGCGACCTCTATTTTTTGGCAACAAGATCAGTAAGGTTCGCTAGTGAAGTGGTCGCCACCCACTAGCCAACTTGGTGGCGACCTCCCATTTCCAGCTCAGCAAAGCTACGAACTCAGCATCAGTTTTTTTGGCCTCCCACTATATATATATCATATTCTCTTAGCTGAAAAGATACCATACACTCTCTCAACCCTAGATCCAAAATAACCACTCACCCAAAAAGAAAACCTCTCATATTCCACCATCTTCAACCTCACAAAAATCATCCAAGCTCCCACCTTTCTTCACCATTTTCATCATCTTTTCACATTTTCTCATTCTCCACCACCATTCCATCCATCTTCGGAGGTTCTGCAAGGAAAAGGAAGCTCTCAAGGAAATGGGTTTTCTCTACTCTTTTGCTTTCTCTTTCATTTCTCCATTGATGTGTAACTAATCATTTAGCTAGGGGATTAATGTAATCGTATTTGACCACTTTATGAACTAATTAGTCTATTTCTTAATTCAATTCAATTTTAGTCTCTTTTACTTGATTAAATTGAGTTTATTTACTACTCATATTATTTTGTGACCACAATTGATGTGGGTGTGTATTGTAGACTATCTATGAAATTGGGTTTTGGTGTGAAAGACCTTTCCACCTTAATTCTAATTATGAGTTTGGTAATTGAGAAAGATAATATGTGCATGACCATGCCATGTTGTTTTGGCTTAGAGTTTATATAATTAATGGGTGATGACCATTGCTTGGCACATGACCTTGTAGAGGCAATGGTAAGAACCTAGCTCTTAATGATAAACAAGCCCTAAAATTGGATTTGAAGTGCTTAATGAGACTAAGTAAGGACATTGAGTGGTCTAAGAAGGTTATATTAATTCCCTAGTGATTTCTCCCACATATCCATACGTTGTGTGTTGCTTGTTGTGTTTAACTTAGTTTTGTTTGTTGCAAGATTACATTTTTATTGTTCAAGTTTGCATCTTTAGGTTAAAGTTTACATTTTTAGCTTACAAGTTTACATTTTTAAGTAATTTCAAGAAACCAAATCACTTTTCCAACTCAAAAGCATTATGCAATTTAATTTTATGCACTTAGATTAGTTTTAATTTTTCCCTAGACTAAGTAGTTTTAACTAATTGAATCACCGATCCCAGTGAACGAACTTAATTTTAATTGAGAGTAATTTTTACTACATCAATTTTGGCGCCGCTGCCGGGGATCGGCGTAGATTCATTAGTTGAATCTAGTTAGTTCTTTTTAGAGTAGTGTGTGTCATTTTACCTTTTAGTTTTATTTTAGTTTTTGTATCATTTTACTCTGTTGGTAGTTTTGTTTCTAGTGTTTCAGGTTTTTCAGGTGCATACACGGACGCCGTTCGCAAGGAGGATTTCTGTTCCCTGCCAACGACAACATCAACCGTGTGGGCCAGCTTGCTAGACAGTTTGAGGGGTTAGACATTGTTGTGGATCTAGGCAACCTCGACATCTCTACTACAGAAATGGATAGAGACGGTGAGCAAGGCGCTCCGGGTGACAGAGAGGAACGAGGTGTTCATGGTGGACAAGGGGTTAGAGATGGCCGAGATGTTCATGGGAGTCCACCGGGTTCTCCTACACGGGACTTTGATGATGATATCCGGGCAATGAAGGAGTCCGGTCAACCAATGCTTGGAGACCAACCCTCACCTATCGTGCTCGATGCGGCGGCAAGGAGCTACGAATTGAGGAGTATGCACATGGGCATGCTTCCAACCTATAATGGCACAGATACGGAAGACCCTCTTCAGTTCATGAAAGATTATCTATCCGTTGTGGAGAGCTTCCCAATAGGCTGACTCACAGAGGAGCAATTAAAGATGAGGTGCTTCCGCTATTGCTTGAAAGGCGCAGCCAAGACATGGTTCGGGTCATTGAGATCCGGGACTTTCGCAACATGGAACGATGTGTGCCAAGGGTTCTTCGGTAGATTCTTTCCTGCCCCTAAGACAAAGGAGATTCGGATACAAATTGCAAGCTTTGGTGAGGAGGAAGGTGAGCCTTTTCATCAAGCATGGAGAAGGTACAAGGGGCTTTTAGAGCAATGTCCTCCCCACATGATATCCGAGGAATACAAGGTTCGCACATTCTATGATGGATTGACACCCTTCACCCAAGCACTTGTTGACAACGCTTGTGGAGGTGTGCTCACAAAGAAGTCTGCAGCAGAGATCACTGAAATCTATAAGACATTGGCCCTCAACTCCTACCATAGAGGCACAACGGCTAGAAAGGGAGGAAAATATGATATTGATCGAAATACCGAAGTGGCCATTCAACTCTCCACCATGACTAAGCAAATGGAGGCTCTAGCTAAGAATGTGAGTAAACTACAAGCCGGAGCAAGTCATGTGCGCAATAGTGGTCATCATTATAGGAGTGAGAACCAAGAGGAGCCCGAGGAAGTACAAGCCTTGAATTATCAAAGGGGAAGAAATGACCCGTATTCAAATACCTACAATCTGGGGTTGCGCAACCAGCCAAATTTCTCCTATTCCGACCCAAACACCGCTTTGAATAGCCATCAAATCATTCCACCAAACAACCAAGGAGAGTACAACCGAGGGAATTACCGGGGAAATTACCAAGGCCAAAGTTCAAGCAATCCACCTCAACAATGGCACAATTCCACAAACCGAGACAACGTTCCCTATCAACCAAGGAAGCCATCGTTAGAGGATATGGTGACCACTCTAGCCGAGAGTTCTCAATCCCTTGCTCGGAGTTCTCAAGCCACGGAGCAAAATTTGAACAACTACATGCAAATGACCGACCGGAAGTTTACCAACATGGAGGCCTCTATGAAGAAGCTAGAGACACAAATGGGGCAAATATCCGACACGGTACACCGAAATAAGCCGGGAAGATTCCCTAGCCAATCAGAGCAAGCCAAGTCTATGATCGTGTTGAGGAGTGGCCGTGTGTTAGATACCGAAGATGTTGGTGAACCCAAGAGGAAAAAGCCCAAGGAGTCCGAAGTTGATAGTGGGGAAGACACTCGAGTTGAAGACACTAGGGTCAATGAGACTAGAGAGGAGGAAGAAGTAGTAGTTGAACCAACCCTTAAAAAGACCTCCACTCTACACAAATCTCAAAACCCCTACATACCACCAATACCGTATCCGGGGAGGGTAGCAAGGGACAAGTTGAGCAAGTCCTTTAAAGATATCTTTGACATCCTCTCCAAGGTGAATGTCAACATCCCCCTACTTGACATGATCGAAAAAATACCGGCGTATGCAAAATTTTTCAAAAGCCTCCACACCAACCGGCAGAAGTTTGGGCCAAACCACCAAGAGTGTATTATGGGAAATGCTAGTGCCGTTCTACAGAAGGAACTTCCGCCCAAGCTTAAGGACCCGGGTAGTTTTTGTATTAACATCACGATCGGAGGTGCTAAGCTTGAGAGGGCCATGTTGGATTTAGGGGCGAGCATCAATTTGATGCCCTTCGCCATCTACAAGCAGTTGGAGTTAAATGAGCTAAAGCCGACCACCATGTCACTACTTCTAGCCGACGGGTCCGTGAGATATCCGAGAGGAATAGTGGAAGACGTGTTGGTGCAAGCGGACAAGTTGATCATTCCGGCGGATTTTGTGGTCATGGATATGGATGACGTGAGTGGAGAAACAAATATGAGACCTATCCTCTTGGGTAGGCCATTCATGGCAACCGTAAAGACTTTCATTGATGTGCAACATGGGAAACTTACTATGACCGTGTTGGATGAGACTATAGAGTTCAAGCTCTTCGAGGCATCATCATACCCGGTGGGAGCGGATGATTGTTCTTTTGTTGGGATACTAGACCCCGGAGTGGATGGTGTGTTCAAGGATGAAGATTTGGAAGAGTTGGCCGAATGGGATTGGGAGGATCAAGATCAAGACCAAGAGGTAGAAGAAAATTCTGAATCCGAAGAAGAGCAAAAGAGAAAAGAAGAATTTGAAGACCTTGAAGTCTCAAATGTGAGCCTTGCCAAAGATCCATCCCCTAAGTTGGAACTCAAGGAACTTCCAACTACATTGAAGTATGCTTACTTGGGGGAGAATGAAACCTATCCGGTTATTGTGGCTTCGGAATTGAAGGATGAGGAAGAAAAGAGACTCATAGAGGTGCTACAAAAGCACAAGTCGGAGATTGGGTGGTCACTTGAAGACATTAAAGGGATAAGCCCAACGGTTTGCATGCACAAGATTTTCCTTGAAGAAGAAGCCAAACCGACAAAAGAAGCTCAAAGGTGGTTGAATCCGATTATGAAAGAAGTGGTAAAGAAAGAAGTCTTGAAGCTTTTAGAAGTGGGGATCATATATCCCATATCGGATAGCAAATGGGTTAGTCCGATCCATGTGGTGCCTAAGAAATCGGGTATCACGGTGGTCCGGAATGAGCAAAATGAGTTGGTCCCACAAAGGCTTCAAACGGGATGGAGGGTGTGTATTGACTATAGGAAGCTAAACACGGCCACAAGAAAGGACCACTTCCCGCTCCCGTTTATTGACGAAATGCTAGAGCGCTTGGCGGGGCATAGTCACTATTGTTTCCTTGATGGGTATTCGGGGTACAATCAAATAGTCATAGCACCGGAAGACCAAGAGAAGACCACTTTCACTTGTCCATTCAGGACGTTTGCCTATAGACGGATGCCGTTCGGACTTTGTAATACGCCGGGCACCTTTCAACGGTGCATGATGTCTATCTTTTCGGATATGGTGGAAGAGATCATAGAGGTGTTTATGGATGATTTCTCCGTCTTTGGAGATTCCTTCGATCTATGTTTGAAGAACCTCACCTTAGTCCTTCAAAGATGCGAAGAGAGCAACTTGGTGTTGAATTGGGAAAAGTGCCACTTCATGATACAATCGGGTATAGTTCTTGGGCATGTGATCTCTCACAAGGGGATAGAAGTAGACAAGGCCAAGGTGGAAGTGATCCGAAGCCTACAACCTCCAAAATCAGTCAAGGACATTAGATCTTTCCTAGGGCATGCGGGGTTTTACCGGCGTTTCATCAAGGATTTCTCGAAGATAACAAGACCCTTGTGTGTTCTTCTACAAAAAGAGACGAAGTTTGATATGAGTGATGAGTGTATGGTGGCATTTGACACTTTGAAGGATGCCTTGACAACCGCACCAGTGATAGTTCCACCAAATTGGGAGTTGCCCTTTGAGTTGATGTGTGATGCTTCGGACTATGTTATCGGAGCCGTTTTGGGGCAGCGGGTTGATAAGGTCCCGCGCGTGATCTACTATGCTTCACGGACCTTAAATGACGCCCAATTGAACTACTCTACCACGGAGAAAGAACTCCTAGCCGTGGTCTTTGCTTTAGAGAAGTTCCGAGCATATTTGGTGGGAGCCAAGGTCATCGTATTCTCCGACCATGCAGCCCTTAGGTATCTCCTACAGACAAAGGATGCCAAGCCTCGATTGATTCGGTGGATCCTTCTACTTCAAGAGTTTGATTTAGAGATACGAGACAAAAAGGGTAGCGAGAATGTGGTTGCGGACCACTTGAGTAGATTGGTGCAAGAAAATCCGGAGGAGGAGGATGAATTACCCTTGAGAGAGAGTTTTCCGGATGAGCAACTTTTGGTGGTGCAAGAAAAGGAGCCATGGTTTGCCGACATGGTCAATTACTTGGTGAGTGGCATCGTTCCAAAAGAATTGAATTCACAAGGAAAGAAGAGGTTTGTGTCAAAAGCAAAGAGGTACTTTTGGGATGACCCATTTTTGTATAAACATGGCCCCGATTCGGTAATTAGAAGATGCATTCCCGAGAATGAGCAAGATGACATCTTGAAGTTTTGCCATGAGTTACAATGTGGGGGGCACTTTGGTGCACGGAAGACGGCATTGAAGGTGTTGCAATCCGGGTTCTTTTGGGAATCCTTATTCAAGGATGCGGTCCGATTTTGCTCGGCATGTGATAGGTGCCAACGCACTGGGAACATAAGCAAGAGAAATGAGATGCCCTTATCTTTAGACTTGGTGATAGAGCTTTTTGATGTGTGGGGCATCGACTTTATGGGACCCTTCCCATCATCTTGTGGTTATAGTTATATCCTTGTGGCGGTTGACTATGTCTCCAAATGGGTAGAGGCAAAGGCTACGAAGACCAATGATAGCAAATGTGTGGTGAAATTTGTAAAGGAGACAATCTTTGTAAGATTCGGGACTCCTAGGGCGATCATAAGTGATGGGGGAACACACTTTTGCAACAAGTCATTTGTTGCCCTTTTGAAAAAATACGGTGTGAGGCATAAGATAGCCACCCCATACCACCCACAAACTTCGGGCCAAGTGGAAGTGAGCAACCGACAAATCAAAGGAATCCTAGAGAAGACCGTGAATTCAACAAGGAAAGATTGGGCTTTGAAGCTAGATGACGCCTTGTGGGCCTATCGGACGGCTTTCAAGACACCTATTGGGATGAGCCCATATAGGTTGGTCTTTGGGAAAGCGTGCCACCTCCCGGTTGAACTTGAACACCGTGCCTTGTGGGCGGTCCGAAAATTGAACTTTGATGATGATAAAGCCGGAGAGGAGAGGAAACTTAAACTTTGTGAACTCGAAGAATTTCGCTTGGATGCATATGAGAGTTCAAGGTTGTACAAGGAAAAAACCAAGTTGATCCATGACAAGATGATTGTCCGTAAGGAGCTTCGCCCGGGTATGCTAGTGCTCGTGTTCAACTCCCGCTTGAGGTTATTCCCCAGAAAATTGAAGTCTAGATGGTTTGGACCGTTCCGGGTGACACAAGTCTTTTCTCACGGAGCGGTGGAAGTAGAGAATGAGAAGACGGGTGACAAATTCAAGGTCAATGGGCATAGGGTCAAGCCTTACAAATTGGGAGAAGTCACTTGGTTGGAGGTCCTTGCGCTTGAAGAGCCGTAGTGCTCTCATCAACCGTCTTGCCTAGACGTTAAATCGTGCGCTTGGTGGGAGGCAACCCACCTAGGTACCCTTTCATTTTCCTAGTTGCTTAGATTTTAGTGTTTATTTTTGGTAACTTAAGTCCACTACCTCATTGCTAAATCTATGTTGATCAACACCTTTTAACAAGAATGTGTGATGTTATTAAATGCAAGGTGTAGAAAAACATAGGTTTGGGGGTGGGGTGGTAATTTTCATTGTGTCTAAGTATTTAGTAGTATTTTATTTATTTTGTTTTGATAGGTGTCAAGTTTAAATGGCAATATGTCAAACAAATACATGTAATGAATTGCTTTTGTGAGTGGAAAAGTTAGGAAAAATTTCCAGGTCAAAGAGGAGCAGTCAAGAAGAGGAGCAATTGAGAAGGGTTCCAGGTGAGGTCGCCACGAAGTTCGCCGGAAGGTGGCGACCACCTCTCTCGCGAAGATCACTGCCTCGTCGAAGAAAAAAAAAGGTCGCCACGACGTTCGCCCCCCACCAGCGAAGTCAGCGCCAGCGACCACCGACGGAAACGACGTCGCTCTTCGGTCGCCACCACGTTTGCCCCCCACCAGCGAAGTCAACGCCAGCGACCTGCCTCTGAAGCGCCGTCGTTTTGGGGTCGCCACCACATTCGCTGCACACTAGCGACCTTAGCGCCGGCGACCCACGCGAATTGGGTTTTCCAAACCTGATTCTGGGCACTTAATTGGGGAAAAACACTCCCAATTCACTCCACTCTTCCTCCACAACTCCTCCTTGGCAAGACCAACCTAGGGCACGCCTACATTGGGTAAATTTGTTCTAATTTTTGATTCTAATTCTTGTTTCTCATTTCTCTAAGCATTATTTTTGTGGGTTTGATTGATTTAGTTGAGTTAGAGAAATTAAGGGTGGATATTGTTGATTTGTGCCTTTATTTGACCGAAATTGTGTGGGTTTTGCTTGTAATTGCTTGGGTCTTCATTAATTGATGCATTGAAGTAGGATTTAAGGAGTTGTGGTGGATTTGTAGAATTTGGACTATCAATTTCGAAAATTGCATGTATTTGGGTTAGTTAGATTGCAAGTAAAGAATTTTTGTTGTTGCCATTTGAGCTTGGTGTGGTTAATTTTGGGCAAATTAGTGCTCGGTGTGCTTGTTGTTGTTGTTGCTTGTGTGTAGGGCTCGTCACAGTGATTGAAGTTTTGTTGTGGTTTTCTGAGCAACAAAATGCCAAGGGTAAAGTTTGTAAATTTTGATGATGATGCTTCGGGTTCCACTAACCCGAGAGAGCCAGCCAGGGAAAGAGTCAATAGAAGAGCTATTTTGAATCCCGACTTTGAGGAACGGTTGAGGGTTTTTGAAACGAAGGAGTGCCACACAGAAAGGGGAATTGATGTAAGTGAGCTTGAACACACACCGGTCCCAGGGGTAGTTCAAGCTAGAGGATGGGAGGATTTTGTTTTGAATCCGCCACCATACCGTGAGAGGATCGTGCGTGAGTTTTATGCCGGCATAGTTGTTCAAGACTACTACAATGGGTGTGCCGTCATAGTGAGGGGCAAACAAGTTAAAATTCAGGCTGCTGATATCAATAGGTATCACAAGACGACTCTTGCGAACCCGATCCCGATAGGAGTGGAGCACCAGACTCTATTTCTTAGGCAGAACGTGAGATTTGCAAACAGTCTAGTGGTTGAGCCCATGCACCGTTGGCACTCAAAAGAAAGTCCAATAAGGCAGTCCAACCTAACAAAGGAACTAGCCTTTTGGCATACCTTCATCTCCCACAATCTGAGACCGAGTACACACCTAAGCACAATCTCCTTCGACGTTGCCAAGATACTTTATGCATTTCAGGTCGAGCTAGACATTGATGTGGGGCACTTGATTAAGATGGAGATAGGTAGAGTAGGTGACAGCAAACGCCATGACAATATACTTCCATTTCCGTGCTTGATCACGGAATTCTATAGAGAGGCAGGGGTAGACATGAATGATCCAGTGCTTACAACCTCATTTTACCTTCCGCTAGGAGTGATGGATGCAGCTACTTGGAAGGGCCTCCAGAAAAAGTCCAAGAAAATACCTGTACCCGCTGGTCAGAGTCATGGGCCGAGTCGAAAGAAGAGGAGAAAGGCAGCTACTGATGATGATGACCGCTGGTATTCTGAGGCGGCATTACAGGATGATGTAGAGGCCACGGTGGGCGATGAGGGAGAGATCCCAAGAGATAGCAGACGTCAGACTCCGGTGGATCGCATTCTAGCTGCAATCAAGGAAAATCAAGGTGCAATTCAGCAGGTTGAGGCAAGCATACATAAGAGGTTGGACCAGATGGATGAGGATTAGGGTTTCGACATGACAGAACTGAGAAGAGAGCTAGGCTTGTCCGTCTATTCTAGGAGAAGGAGAGGTCCCACTGCTTCGACTCCCTCAGCAGCCCCTCGTGGTGGACCAGTCATTGATGAAGGCGGTGCCATGAGGAGAGCCATGGAATTATCAAGGAAGGAAGCCGAAGACCGAGCAGCAGCAGGAAAAGATCCAAAAGGGAAGAGAGTGGTGTAGGACGAGCCACGGAAGGTCCAGTAGTTTAGTTTAATTTAAGTTAGTTGCACTTTATTTCCTTTAGTTGATTTAGTTGCACTTTGATTCTAGTGGTACTAGTAGTTTATTTAGATTAGATATAATTGCATTTTCTTTCAGTTTAGACTAAGGGTGTGAGATGTATTGTGCTTAGTGGATCATAGGAATTTTGTGCTGCATACTTGCGAAATTGCGCTTTAAATGTTTTGAGATGCTTGTGCTTTTTGAGCCATTATTGAGTCATTTTGATATTGTCTTGTCCCATATGTCCTTGTGTCGGTAGTGTGGTGTTGTGCGCCTCTCCGCCGGGTTCTCATTGCCAACATTGGGGACAATGTTGGATTTAGGTTTGGGGGTGTGGCGACGCCGCGTCTTTTCATTAAATTTTTCAATTTTTGCATGCAGTTTTTATTTGATTTTTGGCATGTTTTTTAGGTGTTAGGTGTCGTTTTGAGTCATTTTGTGTCAATTTTTGCGAAAAGGCCATGTTGATCATATATTGTTCGGTGAGATGCTCTTAAGTGTGTGCCGTTGAGGAGTGTTGTATGCATTTTGTGCTGAGTTATTTTTGGGTGCGCTGCGCAAGTGCAGTTAGTCCCTTTCTCTTAGTGCCCGTGTGGATGGGGCAACATGCTTGAAAGTGAGGGATTAATAGTGGAGACTACCCGTGAGTATTTGAGCCTATTAGCTTTTATTTTGAGGGTAATTTCATTCCACTCTTCACACGCACTTCTAAACACATCTATGTTTAAATAAAAAAGTCTCATTGTACTTAAATTGTCGTTTGTCATAGAACACTCAATCATTTGTGGACTGCTTGTTGAAATTGTTATTCCCTTGATAGATGGACCTCTAGAAAGGATTGTAGGCAATGTGTGCTTAACCACTCAAATATGGCCTAAACACTTTTCCATCCCATATGTGTGTGCTCCCAAGCCAATGTTGAAGCCAAACACATTAAACCTTTCATTTCATCACCCACATCATCCATAACCTCACAACATAACACTAACCGTCCCTTTAACTAATTGATGAAGTTAAGGCTTAGGATTATTGTAATTAGGGCTCTTGTTATGATGGCGTGTACCGAGGTGGAGTAAAAGTTATGCAGATTTTAGATTTTAATTCAAAGGGACCACAGAGGTTTGTTTTGTTTACTGATTGTAGTGATGTGTACAATATCAACCACCTAAATAAATTTTCTTTTATTTTTTATATTTATTAAATATGAAATTACCTTTCTGCCCTCCTTCAAAAAACCTGCCAAAAGGTGAAAGCGCATTTTACCGTTATGCCCTTGCATGATTAATAGAAAACTCAAACCCTAACGGAATTGGATGATAGGGACTGAAAACCTAAATAATAGTAATGGTGTGGACTAAAACAATAATATGGGAAAATAGTGGACCGAACGAAAAACTACCTCAAACTAGAGGGACGTTTTTGGTATTTTCCCTTAATTTTATGTTTATTATTCTTAGGGGTAACAAGTGTAAATTTTTATTTATATTAAGAGAGCTTCTTTTGACAATCCAATTTTTTCTTTTTACACTTCTTTTCTAAAAACACTTCATTCTCAAAATTTAAATTTTAAAAAATTCTAAAGACACTTCATTTTGTTACAAGTTTATCCTTTTTATCTTTTTTGAATTAAATTATTAAAAAAAGGAAATTATCTCTCCTAAATCATTAGATTTATTATTACATATTAAATACTCTCTCCTAAATATTTAATTAACATATTAAACTCTATCTCCTCCAATAAATATCTCTAAATTTCTATCTCCATTCTTTTTCAAATAAGACTAAAAAATAAAAATAAAAATAAAATAAAAATAAAAAAACTTACTAATAAGCTTGGAACCATATGTATGTATATATATTAAAAGAAAAAAAAAATCGAAATATGAAAAAAAAAAAAAAAAATGTGTTACTCTTGTAGGTATGTGGTTGCCTAGAGAACTTTAATCATTTCACTAGTTTTAGAAATTCTGAGTTTAATCGAATCTAGTTGAAATAATTCAAACTTTCATATATCTTTTTTTTTTTAAAAAAAAAAATTGACTTTTTAATATATATATATATATATATATATATATATATATTACTATTAGTAAAAAACTAAAATATTCATAAAAAAAAATTCTTTAATTTTTTATTTTATTTTATATTATGTGATTGAGAGTTTCCAATTTTCATCTGCCAACAAGAGGCCATACCAACTAAACCATAGACCTACGCCTACCTAAATAGAACCAGGCTCTAATTATTTGATTGGGGTCTTCAGGGCCAATAAGATCTTCATTTCCATAAGGGGGACTTGCACAAACATCCCTCGAGGTTTGATAAAATTGCACGAATATGGCAGTTTTGGCCATATAAACACAAACTTCCCTCAATATTTGAAAATTGTTGCACAAACATCCCCTACCGTTAGATGGATCCGTTAGTCAATGGTCAAAAGTGTAAAAAGTCTAAAATACCCTTTATTTTTACTTTAAATAAAATAAAATAAAAAGATAAAAACTATTAAAAAAATATTTTAGAAAATATGAATGTAACTTAAATCTAAATCCTAGAAAAAAAAATCATCTTTACAAATAAAAAAATTAGTTTTTTAAAACAATTTAATAATAATTAAATTTTAAATTTATTTAAAATTATGGGGGATTGTACAAACATTTTTTTTTTTTTTTTTTTTTTTTGAAGATGAGTTTTTTTTTATAAGTTTCAGATTTAAGATGTATTCATGTTTTCTAAAACATTTTTAAATATTTTTTAATCTTATTTTTAAATTTTTCAGTTTATTTAAAATAAAAATATAGGATATTTTAGACTTTTTACACATTTAACCATTGACTAACGGATTTATCTAACGGTAGGGGATGTTTGTGCAACATTTTTCAAATGTTAAGGGAAGTTTGTGCTTATATGGCCAAAACTGCCATATCCGTGCAATTTTATCAAATCTCGGGGGATGTTTGTGCAATTCCCCCTTTCCATAATGAGACACTTTCATGATCATAAGGCGTTAAATAGAGTATTTTAGGACTATTACGACATTGCATAAATGCGGGGAAAGTATGAAAATATGATATATATATATATATTTAAGATGGAGAGAGATTAATGGAAGAGAGTTTAATACGTAATATTTAATCTAATGATTTATAAGAGTTAATTTTTTTTTTTAATAATTTAATTAGTTTGGAGTGTCTTTAAATTTTTTTTTGTCTTGTTTAGTAATTTTAGTTTAGGTTAAAATTGTCATTAATAAAAAAAAATCAATTTGGAGTGTGAATAGATAATTTGTGGATTGTAAGGAGAAGCTCTCTTATATTAATAATAATTTTTTTGGTAGCGTGGAGGTTCACATAAAAAAATCTTTATAAATAGTAAATAACCAAAAATACAAAAAACTTGAAGACCATAGAAAATATTTAAGTCAAACCACAATAAAGAAGCTGAGACAGTCGGTTTGTTTGAGAATTAATATATATATATATATATATATATATATGTATATCAGTGGTTCTCTCATAAGGGATCCCTTATTTTAATTTCGGTAAGGACCACCATGAAATCATATCGATTTGAATGAATTTTAATCTGAATTTTTTTGTGGATGATAAGTTCGTTGAAATCTACCTATGAATAAAATTTGAGAATTTTTCAAGCACAAAAACTATTTTTACCGATTTTTTTTAAATATGAAGGCATTATAAAAATAGGCGAAATATAGGAAATTCAAGAAAAATAGTTTTCGTGCTTGAAAAATTCTCAAATTTTATTCATAGGTAGATTTCAACGAACTTATCATCCACAAAAAAATTCAGATTAAAATTCATTCAAATCGATATGATTTCATGGTGGTCCTTACCGAAATTAAAATAAGGGATCCCTTATGAGAGAACCACTGTATATATATAGTTCAATCAATTGAATTTATAAATCTAAGTTGTTTCGAATTGGATTTTGGCATGGATTTCCATGCCTTTTAATTTGGTTCTTCTCACACTTTTTAATTTGATTTAAGGCATGCGTGTTGATGAAAAAATTAGTGCATGAAAATTAACTACTTATTTAATTATGGTCCAATTTGAGGGCAGAAGTTTTGAATATGGAGTGCTGAATAGGAGGGCACTGAAGAAATAGAATTTTTATTATTTTTTATTTATTTATTTTTTTTTTTGAACAGGTGAAGAAATAGTTTTTTAAATATAGAGAGTGGGTATTCCACGCGAAAGGAAAATTTGTGACATATATTATTTGAGATTGTGGTATACACACGAAAGCTACCAATTAATAATAATTCTTTATCATCAGAATATATATTATAAAAATTAGTGACTCATCATCACTACAATGGGATATATATTTAGATTTAGATATAGATATGATCATAATAAAGAATTTAAGGGAGTGTGCAGCCCACAAGAAAGCCACTGCTTTCTCAAAATAAGGATTTATTTTCTTTCTTATAGTGGGAACTATATATATATAGAGAGAGAGAGAGAGAGGTGTGCTATTGGCACACCCCGTACTGATCTATTTATGCACCACTTGTTTAAATTTTGATTTAATTAAATAAAGTTAAATGTTTTTATTAATTTATTTTATTTATTTCCAAAAGTACCCTTTTACTAATTTTTCAAACTTAATAAACCCCATCTCTAATATCTCCATCTATCTCAGATCTGTTTTATCTCTGGTCTTGTCTTTCTTGTAAGAGCATGATTGGACCATATTTTTGTGACAGTTTTTGAAGGGAACAGTGTGGCAATTTCCCAAGTTGGTGGAGATTTCCTATGATTGGAAGCTTTGGTGGGCTTGGAGGGGCTGATTAGGGTTTTTCATTTTGAGATTAAAAATGAAGAACAATGAAAGTAGAAGAAGAAAAAGAAGAAGCAAGAAGATGGAGAAGAAAGCCATGGCCTTTTTTTGTGGTTTTTTTTTTAATAATAATTCGATGTCTTGTAATGAAGAGAAGTGTTGAATTAGGTCTTCTTTTTATAACTACGAGTGCATAATGAATTTAGACATGATTTGATGTTAGAGATTTCAATCATGTGGTATGAATTTGGACGTTTCATGCTGAGATAAAATAATCTCGGGCTTGTTTGTTTGCTTATTTATTTATTTATTTATTTATTTATTTATTAATTTCTTTTTAACATCACGCATTATAGAAAAGGCTATAAAGTCACACGACAAAGAACAAGTAAACAGTCCCAAAAAAAGAGTAAAGAACAAAGCAACCCAAGACAAAAACACATAGAGAGAAAAAAAAACGAAATATCCTACAAACAAAATGAAACAAGAAGCAAATAACAAGTATTTGTTTTGGTTATCATTATTTCACTTTCAGATTCTAAAAGAGTAATGAGATTAAATAATAATTAATATCTCATTTGTCTAATGCATCCCAAGTGTTTGATTTACTGTTTAAATAAGATCCAGTACAAGTATTTTTAGGGTTTAAGAGTTATGGAAAAAAAAAATCAAGAAAAGATTAAAAGACTGTTGGTTTTTTTTTATTTTATTTTATTTTATTTTTTATTATTTTTTTATTTTTTAAAGGAATGTTGGGTTTTATTAGATTTACTTTATATAATATTTTTTTTCTTAAATTGTTTAACTTTTTTAGTAATTTTGATGAAGGAAAAAAAAAATAATACTGAATAATTTAAAAAGCGGGGTATAAATAGATTAGTAGGGGGTGTGCCGATAGCACCACTCATATATATATTATATACAATTGCATATATGTGTCTGTATTTGGTATGATTGATTGTTCTATTAATGCCCTTAATTTTAACTAATTAATGTACCATATATTTATGTCTTTAGGTAAAATATCCTTAGGTTTGAGAAAATCAACACAAGAATATCCTGCCGTTAAAGTCAAACCATTAAATGTATCGGTTGACCAACCAAATATTTGAAAAGACAAATCTACCCCTACCATATCATCTAAAATATATATATTTATTATTTTAAACAATTAAATTTATTTTATTTTATATTTTCTATTAAACAATTTTATATTTGTTATGAAATAATTAATTTTCACCACCTAGAGAATAATTCACAATTAATTATCTGGATCTCATTTCCTATTTCAATGTAGGGCAATTACCTCTCTTGATCTTATTTCATATTTCATTGTAGATCCTACCCGCAGGCCTTTAATAATGAGCATTGACAAATGCTTGTCAACCAATCCTTGGTTGCAAGACTTCACTTAATTGTTCTACTTCATCTAGAAGCCACAAAATTTTGACTCTATGAAGGGATTAAATCTAAGTGAATATGTATGAAGAAGAGATTTTGTGGAATGGGGAGACTCTTAATTTTGCTTTGGGTCGGGGCTGTGGTTTTGTTTTTGCTTCGTTTTGCTATTTTGTTTCTTTTTTGGGGGCTGTTGTTTTGTTCTTGCTCTGCTCTTGACTCTACCTCTGTGTTAGGATGTGGTCTGGCTGTGGTGTTTGGTTTCTGCTGTGTGTGTTCTTGTCGACTTTTGTCGTTCTTCTAATAAATTGCTTTTTCAAAAAAAAAAAAGGTGTTTTAAGGAAAGTATATTTAGATATTCAAAAATCACTCGATGAACTTTTACTTGAACAAGCACGCATGCATGTATCATTTTAAAGTATTTTTTGTATCCATATTTACAACCACTACCAAATAAAGTATTTATACCATTGTCCAACATGGTTCGGTGATAAATGATTCACATTTAGTCTAGTACTGTTCGCAGGTGGTGTGTAAAAAAAAAATACTTATGTTAGGACACCCTAAGAGATTTACTCTGGATTATAGGCTCCATGCAAACATCTTCACTAAAACATGTCTACAAAGGTCCTGTTTGATTTTTCCACTTAACACTGAATGGTACTTAATGTGTTCCATTCAGTTATTTTGTTTGATTTTTTAAGTGTTAAAATCACTTAATGAACCCCTAAAACCACTTGTTTTGAAAAGTGAAAAATTTTCACTTTTCACTTAACACAAATTCAGTAGAATTTAATGCAAGATTTTACTTCCGAAACTATCCTCACTAATGTAATCCATTTCCAAAACTAACCACTTGTTCTATAATGGTTTTTTTTTTACATGAAATCTATAAATTATATAATTATCCAAGTTTATTCCAAATCAATTAAAGAATAAATTATACACATCAAGTAGATTGCTAATAAGAACATATTGATGAAATTCATTTTGTCTGTAATATACACATGAAGTAGCCCATTAGTTTTATAATGTCACTAGCTAAGAGCTTAATAATAATTAGATTCTATACAATAATATAATGTTGAAATATTATTAATAACTAAATAAATTTATTTTAGAATTAATTTATATGTTAGAGTTGTCCGTAATATATTAAAATGTAAATATATAACAAATAATAGTTAGAAGGGCATAGATGTAGAAGTATTTATTTATAACTCAAAAAAACAAAAAAAACAAAAAAAAAAAAACAAAAAAAAAAACAAAAAAAAAAAGACAAAAAAAACAAAAAAAAAAAAAAAAAACTTATCACTTATATCCAGTTTTCAATGAAAAAAATATATATAACAAACATGTTTTTCAGTTTTCAGTCACTATTCAGTTTTCAGTAACATTCAACATTGTTCAGTCTTCAAACAAAAAATCAAACGGGACCTTAGTTAAAAGAGACCGAGACTTATATAGTTGTATACAAATTCTAAATTTTGTATGTGTGGACTCTTGTTTATAAATTTAATTAAGTTTTTGAGTCACGAATAATTTGAAAAGGCATCATAAGCTAATTTGAGACTTGTATACAAATTCTAAAATTTGTATGTGTGTAATTATTTGAAAATTTTGATTAATCTTAAATATTTATTATTGTTGCAACACTATCAAATGGGTCAATAAATGTTGACAAGTGTATGTTGATTAAACGATGGCCTTGCATGCATGTAAGGTGTAATAGTGTTATTGGATTTAGTTTAATTAAAACCTGATCACCAAGCCAGAATATATTCTGAAAATGATTTGTAGCATTAAAGCATACTCCTCCATGCTAGGTCGCTAGGATCTACACCATCTGTAGTCATCATCAAACCTTTTTTTTTTTTTTTTTCAAGTAAACAACTAAGAAAGAACACTAAGAAGATCCCTTAAGCAGGTCTTGTCACAACTTGAACCTGTTTTTGAAGAAATAGCTACTGAAGCCGGATTATGTGATAAGGAATTCCCATTTCTAGGAGTAAATTGGCATTTGAAAACCTGAACATCGTCAACAAATAAGGCCTTCACATCGATCACAAAACCAGCGACACCATTAGCAGGCTTACAGTCATTCACAGCAGCCACCACATTAACTGCATCTACTTCAGTCCAGCAATCCTTAAAACCATGTTGTTTTGCTAACAAAAGTCCCTTACGGAGGGCTAACAAGTCATCATCAAACTTTGTACTTAACGGTTAATATACTAATTGTTATCATGATTATCTACATATATTAGACCATGTATTTTCAATTTTTCATGGATCCCGGTATGTGTTAAATCAAAAAATATATAAAATATGTTTTGGATGATTTATGTATTTATGTGCCCTTTCATATTTTGTACCCAAAAAAAAATGACAGAACATAAGAATAACAATACTAATTAAACCTTCAAAATTTATTGAACAGCTTGTATGACCAAAAAACCTTACATGCACTACCGCTCAAAGTAGCTTGATAGTAAGAGTGTTAATTCAGCAGGACAATGTCTCAGGTTTAAATGGCTGCGCGGTTATGGTATTTAAAAAAAAAAAAAAAAAAAAAAAACATTACATGCAATTCACTGCATTGTAATGGATATAACTGGACCCCCTCTCCAGAAAAACAAAATAAAGATACATATAGAATGGCCTAAAGGCCTACCTCTACACATTCTCTGTTGACTGATATATATATATATATATATATATATATATAATCTTATATATGCGCATAATATGCTGCATAATCTTATTTCTAGCATGAAAATATAACATTCCATGCTGAGTTTATTGATGATCATATACTGCTACTTCTCATAACAGCAATTGTTCATTTACTGATAGCGATAGATATCTTTCATGGAATTTAATTCTTGACGAATTACGACTACTGTCATTTAGAGTGATGTTTGGGATCAGGACCTCCAGGGCTTACCCGTTTGGACTGATCAACCAGGCTCTTTTTTGTGCTTCCATCTCCTGCTCTGATTTTTAATACCTCCTTGGCATCTTCCCCCAACAATCTGATTAACCTGCTTAAATTCTTCCCATCTCTTTTGTCGTCTGGTTTAAGCCGACGAGCATCAGACCAGGAAATCGAAAGCAATACTAGAAGTAAAACTAGACATGCATAAAATCTCACAGTAGCCATTTGATGAGAAGATGCAGTACTATGCTTGTGCTGTGGTGATTCGGAGTACTAGTAGCCAGTAGGGTCTGCTATATATACAGATTTCATGAAAGTGAATCCCAAATACTTCCAAAAAGCACAGTTCAGCCATTGTGAGCAGAAACAAAAAAGGGTATTTGTAATTTCTTTTTTGCTAATATTAATTAAAACCGCAATCTAACATGATTTAATTTGAGTATGCTAAATCACACCCCACCTGATGCTGATCTGATTAGCCTATCATCAGCCATTGGTGGTCGAAAAAGTAGTGTCTTTATTATAATATTCATTATTTGTCCAAATCCAAAACAAATAAATCCACAGTTACTTCTTCCAACTCTTGTTATGAGTTATGACATGATTCATGTCGTTTGAGAGTCGTAACTCGTAACAAATCCACTTTGCAAAATGGTGGGCGGAATATGCACGTACCTTCCATCTATTCAAAACCCATAATTTTTTTATTATACGCGTGAATTCTTACAGAAACTTCTATATCTTAATTAGTTGTTCTGTCTTTTTTCGTTTCTGTTTCTGCAGTCTTCCTTTTGTGTGGTTCGTTAGGGTTTTGGGTTTTGGGTTTTGGGTTTTGGCAGCTGTTGGTTCAGTTGGTCTTGGTGGTTGTTTGTTGTTTGTTTTTTCTAGTTGGTTGTTTTGTTAGTTGGTGGTTGTTCTAGGTGGCTTTCCTGTTGCTTTGCTGTGACTTGGCACCTCTGTCGTTGTTGCTGTGGGCGCCTTGTGTCTTTTTAATAAATTAGCCGTTCAAAAAAAAATAGTTGTTCTGTGCTCATTCGATACAAAAAATGGAACAGGCAACTCTTCTAAAATGAGAACTAGATTGAATAGTCATGCCTCGTTTAATTCTTCAAGCTTTCAAATTAGTGCATGTGGTTCTATCATGTACCATATTTGGATCTCAATGAAATTAATGTGTCAACTTTTGATCAGAAACAAGTACATATTTGCACAAAATAGAGCAAATCAATGTTTAGTGTATATATTGACTTTTAGGAAAATTCCATCTAAGATTGGATTGACAAACATTTCATTGAATATAAAAAACTAAGAATCTTCAATCGAGTTGATTGACAAGTAGACAAATAATTCAGATCTGTAACTCTGGATTTTAAGCTATCTGAAATTTCGACTTGAATAGGCCAAACGGGTGGTCTTTTTGAACATTGAGTCAAGACCGGCCTCATCAGTTCTTCGTTTCCGGCGATTGGATTGGAAAGAAACTAGAGAGGTTGCATTAGTGGGTGAAAGTGGGCTTGAATATTCTACTTGTGATTTCAAGAGATTGGTGTATCCTGAAGAGGGTGTCTGACTCTTCTTCTCTTGTTAGCAGAGACGAGAGTGGTCTGCTTTGAAGAGAAAGGAGGGATGTTTTCTTTGTTATCATTTTCACAAACAGAGAGGACAAGGACAGCCATTGTTGTGAATCTTGTGATAGATAGAGAAATGTTGAGGTGGTGATCATATGCTGTAGGCAAGAATTTGTATTTGTGATGGTGGGTTTTGGAGGGGGAGGGAGATATGACAGCAAAATTTTCAACTTGTTTTTATTTTCATTTTCATGGAGATGGAGGGAGTAAGAGACAGTTCTCTCTTCTTTTTTTCTTTTTTTAATTTGTTATTAGTTTGATTTGTGATACCAAAACTAGAAAAATGTTTGGAGGCGCGAATACTAAGATAGAAAAAGAAATGGCGCGCGCTTTTTTTTTGCGCTGCGAATGGATTTACTAAGCGAACCCACAAAAGTGTTTTAAGCCGAGACTCCAATCTGATTATGCTGACTTGTCTGGGCATGTCATCTAATGCTGTCGATGTGTCTCATCACATCACCATACGATGACGTGCCAAAGCATGTCAACAATTACCGTGTAATCGTGTCAACAATTGACATGGTAATTATTCATATGAATCGCGATGAGCCAATGACCGTGTAGTTGTGTCAAAAATTGCCGAATTGGTAGTTGGTATTCTTTTGTGAAAATGTATTATTGGTTTCTGATCCAACTTTCAAACCCCGTTAATATATTTCATTAGACAATTTATAAGATGATCGAAAATTAAGATCAATTCCATTGTGACTTCATTCTCTCAAATGTGCAAATTGAAACGAAAAAAAAAAAAAAAAAAATGAGAGTTTCCAAAGATTACTTACTTAATAGTTGTTTTTCCTTTGTTAAGATGATTTTAATTGGTTTTTATATAACGAAGAGTTGTTGGGATGTTGGTTTAACTAGAAAAACCAGGGAACACAAATGAGGAACATATTGTCAAATGAGGGGTGCTAAATTACTTTCCTTCTATTCTCTTGCTCTCTGTTGTTCTCTTAGGGTGCGTTTGGTACGCGAGACAGGACGGGACGGGACGGGACAACTTTCTTTTGTCCCGCATTTAGCACGCTATTAGCATGGGATAGGACGGGACAAGGTGGGACAAAAAACCCAAAAACTTGTCCCACCCAAATAGGTCAGTCAGACTTGTCCCATGCATGCATGGGACAAGTCTTGAAAAGACATTTTTGCCCTCAAATATTCCAAAAGTTACAAATATAAAATAAAACTCAACCACATTCAGCCATTCTCACGCTTCTCTCTCTCTCTCTCTCTCTCTCTCTCTCTCTCTCTCTCTCTCTCTTCGTTCTCTCTTCTTTGGCCACCGACGAGGAGAAAGATCTCAGTCTCTCCCGCTTGTCTCTCTCTCTCCGTTCGACCTCTTTCGATTTTGGAGGTGGTAGCTTTTGTTGATTTCGATTTTAAGTTTTCGATTTAGGGTTCTTGATTTGGGGCTTTTGATCTACAGCGATCAGAATACAAAATCGAAAGGGATTGCGTCGTCGGCGGCAAGGCTTGGTTTCGATTTCAATTTCGATTTCGTTGTCGTCGGCGGCGGTGGGGTTTTTTGATTTGATTTCGATTTTTTTTTTTTTTTTTTGGTTTGGTTGTGAATGGTGGTTTGGTTTGGTTTGGTTGTGAATGGCGGTTGTGAGTGATTGGTGTGGATCATCAAGGTCTGATAATCCGATCCTGCAATCGAAATAGTGTCCAGTTAGTCTGAAATTGAGTCATGAAATTTATTAGTTTCTTCTGAAAATTAATTAGCATAGTTTATGAATGCTTTTGTAAGGGTGGCTTTCAAATCCACACCACAATACATGTCGTATGTACTCTGTTTCTATTATTGAAATCAAAATGAAATTCAATCGCTTCTCATAATATAATTTTTTTCTTCTCAAATTCAATCCTTTGTTTGGTTTCGATTTTGATTTGTGGTTTGGTGTTCACCGATGATGAAGATATGATGGTACTGGATGAATTTTGTGGAATTGATTTGTTGTTTTTGTTTGTGGAATTTGATTGAAGAAAAATTTATGGTGTTTGTGCAGTGAGAAAATGAAAGAAAATATTAATTTTGTATGAATTTTAATTAATTTTAATTCAATATATTTGATATTTTTCAAAAAAAAAATCAAACTCAATAAAATTGTTATAAACATTGGAAAGGACAGGAGGGGCACTTTGGTCATTTGAACATCTTGTCCCATCCTGTCCCAGCCATACCAAACGCATAATAGTACAGTCCACAGTTCTGTCCCAGACATTGCAAACACAATATAAAACAACCTGTCCTGTCCCGTCCCGTCCCACCTTGTCCTGTCCCATATCCGTGCCAAATGCACCCTTAGTCTCTGCAAAATTCAAAAATATTAGTGTATGCATGGATGCATTTAAGAGACTCTTTTGAAGCTCATCAATTCAAACCCACCTAAATCTAAATTCAACTATTTGGATTGGTTTTGTCATTTAGCTTCATTTAAGTTTCTCAGCAACCAAACAAGAGAATTAAAGGCACTCTAATTTGGTGCTTTTACAGTACCTGCACACTTTGAAGAACATGTGGAGTTGCTGATTGGGGAGGTTTAGTTGGAGTTTCTCTCCTAACCGATTTTGGCTTCCTTTCTGGTTCTGAATTATTCTTATCTGACCCAGAACTTCCATCTATTTGTTTAATAATCAAATCAACTCAGCATTAAACAAATGCAAACAACAAACAAAGATCAAATAATCCAACTTTGAATCCGATTCTCTACTCACTTTGAGGATTTGGAGAGTGCAAAACCAGGAACCTAAAACAAGAACAAGAATCTTAGAAAGAGAGCAAATTTTCAAAAACATTCTCAAGAAAAAAGCAAAAATCAGCTGGAAAAGATTTCTTTCACCTGGTGATGACCATTTTGGGGAATCTTTTGCTGGGGTGAGTCTCCATCAACTGCCAACAAATTTCTCAAATTTATCTTCAAAATTCAAAATTTTAAAAATAATAAATCTAGCTGTTGATATAAATAATTTTTATATTTTTAAAAATATAAATTGACTAAATAACAGTAGCACCACTGCATTACATTTAGAAATATAATGTGAGAAGAAACATCTGAATTTCCTTCACCAAGTTATGAGGTATTTACTCGAATTCAACCAAATGGTATCTATTCAGGATTCTGAATTCCAGTTTAGATCAACAACAATATTAAGCTTGATTTGAAGAACAAAGCTAAATCATTCATTACTCAACTGCCAGAAGGTGTTTACAAAACTAAACCTACTGTAGCCAGCATCTTTCAGAGAGAATTTGGGGGCAACATAAATGATGGTATATTGCATCAAAGTTGAATGAATAATTACAAGGCAATAAGTTTATATATAGCTACAATAATTAGTCATACAGGTGAAGTCAATGGGTTAATTGGTGCAGCTATGACTTGTTGTGAGCACCTCTCCATTCTTCAAACTTCTCAAACCAATGTGACATTTTCTTAAACTTGTTGTTTACTGACATGCTTTACAAAAAGCCACAGTAAACCAAACATAACAAATGGGTAAACAATCTCTGCAATGTACAAAGAATCCTGGTCATTGACCCCAAAGTTGGGTACTCATGTCAATCTAGTCACATAATATTGTTGAAAATCAAAACACAGAAAGATATTGTATTTAAGTAGACATTTTGTCGGACAGAATTGCAATATAATAATAGTTTGAAAAAGTTACATGCAAATTCGGTAACTTCCTCAATATATATCTTTGATAAATATTCTATTAAGAGTTTTTGATCTTACAAATCAAAGATTTATATATTTTCCTGGATTTGGATAAATTTGAACCATTTGAACAACACCAATTCCATCAATTCAGTATCATCAAAGACATGGACAAAATAATAGTTTAATATTATGACAATCCTAGTCATTTGCTCATGTTAGTTTAATTAGCTAAAATAATAGTTATATAATACGATAAAAGTTACTGAACTAATTTTCTTAGCAACCAAATAGAGATAGAACAAATATGTAGGACAAATGCATGGTTCCTCAAAGGAGGTAAAATACCTTGAATGGATAAGTCTCCCACATTTGATGAGATACTAAGTTGGTCCTGTCAACATCTGAAAACTAAAACGAAATTTTTATATTTTTTATATTTTTCTGTTCCTCCTTTGCCCCTAATTCCACAAACTACTCTAATCAATCAAAAATCAAACTTGAAAATCAAACTCGAAATCTGAACAACAACAACCAAAATAACAAAAAACCCTAAAAAATCAAAACCATGATCACTACTTATGGTGACAAAGCTCAAAATTTTCACAATAACAAACTTTAACAACTCTTACAAACAACAAGTAAACACAAAATTACGATTTCTACAAAATTTTCACAATAACAACCAAATTTTGTGGAGAGTTACAAACAGGGGCGTATCTAGAAAAAAAAATATGGGTGGGCTAATATAAATTTTATTTTCTTATTTAAAGATCTTAAAATTTTGAACTAACTACTAAACAAAATTTTTCTTTGTAATAATTAAATCACAACGATACGTGAGAAATTTCATAAATAAAAAAAACCATCAATGTATGCTCCCATGTCTATGTAAGCTCTTCGAACCTCATCTTGTTGATTAACATCATACATCCAAATTGGTTTTCGTAATCTTAGGTCTCATTCAAAAGAAGCATCAACTTTTTCATATTTAAGCCTTTAACATTTAAAAGAATGTGACTCATCAAAACCTCTACTATTAGTAGGAGCATTCACTTGTTGATTGGTCCCGCTTTTATTAAAAAAAAAGGGGGGGGGGGGGGGGGGGGGGGGGGGGGGGGGGCGTGAACCATATAGTTTGTTGTTTACTGCAAGTCCAATAATAATATCATCACAAATTCACAATCAATAAGCTTAAGCTTTGACATACCATCACAAAATTAAAATTCAAAATAATTACCATTACTATTAAAGCATTAATTAATAAATTCAATATAAAATAAAAACTCACAACTTTCTCCTGCCGCAAACCACCCTAAGTTTTCTAGAAAGCAAATCCCCAAAACAATAATCTGTTCACTAAGCATTATAAAACCTAAAATCTTAATCATGAAATACAATACTTTATTAAATATCAATCATAAAATATAAAACCGAAAATTAAATTCATTATAAGTAAATAAATAAAAAAAAATTAAAGTAAATGAAATTATCTTCTTGACTTGTGACTTGAGAGATTCAAGATAAAAAGACAAGTTAGGATTTGGAATATGAGATTTGGGAAAGTGAAAAAAAGAAAAGAAAAGAAAAATGGGAAAGTGATCAGCGAATGGCTGATGCTGGAGAGTAGAGAGAGAGTGGGTGGAAAGTGAAAAAAAAAAAAAAAAGTAAAAGTATTTTATAACAATTTATTTGGGCTAGTTGGGCTTTTGGGTTAATTTTATTGTGTTTAAGGTTATTAGGTCTTTAGTTTGAAAATGAAGATTGAATTTTAGATGGGCTATCTGCAATTATTTCATTTAGGCTATAACTAATTTTATTTTATTTTAAGAAATTAATTCAAACTTAGAAAAAAAAAAAAAAAATCAAAAACTTGGGTGGGCTTCAGCCCACCCAAGCCCCTGAAGGGCTCCACCCCTGGTTACAAAGATAATTGAAGAGGAAACCTAACCTTTTTCGTTTTTCATTCGAGTATCCACGAGAAGTCTCTCCTGCTCTTTGTTATGCACTTTTGCCAATTACACACATAGAGACGTAAAAGAAAGAAGTCGATACAAGAAAAAAAACATAATGAAGAGTCATGGATAGAGATGCACATTTGGGGATTGGGGATGGATATAGGTCCCCCTATCCCCATCCCCACTTCCCAGATCCTTTCCCCACCACCCCACCCCCATTTGGGGAAAATGGGGATGGGGAATTTTGGGGGGACCTATATTCATCCCCATCCCCAATTCTCCATTTTCCTCATTTTTCCCCTTTTTTCCTAGTTCCCCATTTCCCCCGTTCCCCTATTTCCCCATTTGACTAAAAATTACAAATTAAACTAAAAAAATAAACATTTCATTACAAATACAAAATAAAATTCATTAGTGCATTTTACATAAAATGTGTATATATATTTAGGGAGTTAGGGTTTTCAAAGAATAAAACGAAAAATTAAAATATATATTATAATTATATTTATATATGTTTGGGGGAAATGAGGAAATGGGGATGGGGGACCTCCCCCCATCCCCATTTCAATATAATTGTAGGGAAAATGGGGAAATGGGGATGGGGACGCGGGGAATTGGGGTCTCGGGGAAAAATGTGCATCTCTAGTCATGGAGAGAGATGACAGAACAAAGACACGTTGTGTTTGTGAACAGTGGATGAGAGAGATACTAATAAAAAAATCATATGGTAAATTACAAGTAGAATTTCAAAATGGTCCCTAACTATATAATACGAAAGACCCTTCTACCCTTGTTTATCCTGTTTGTTACAAAAAAAAATTATATCATTTTAGAATTCTCTAAGGATATAAATGTCATTTTACTACACTAATAATTGTAAATAGAGAGCTTCTCCTTATAATCCACAAATTATCTATTCACACTCCAATTTAAATTTTTTTTTTTAATTAATGACAATTTTAACCTAAATTAAAATTACTAAACAAGACAAAAAAAAAAAAAAAAAAATTTAAAGACACTCCAAAATAATTAAATTATTAAAGAAAAAAAATTATCTCTCCTAAATCATTAGATTAAATATTATGTATTAAACTCTCTCTCCTAAATATGTTATTACCATATTAAACACTCTCTCCTTTTCTTTTTCTTCTTCTTTTTTTAAAAAGAAAGATATTATAAAAAGCGACAGCTACGAAGACACCGGGCAATCGCCCAACACAAGACTCTCCACATAAGAAGGACAATCTTTCAGCCATACCGACTCGCCAACATATGACAAAGCCAATTTAGCTAACCCATGAGCAACAACATTCGCAACACGGGGAACAAAGCTAACTGAGAAGACAAAACCCTCACAAAGAACACTCAAGATATCGAAATAACCACCCCAACGTCCGCACAAGGCGGATCCTTCGAACAGATAAAATGACAACATTTAACACATCCGACTCCAAGATCGTAGGATCAAGACCAGAGCTGACAGCAAGCAAAATACCCTTATAGATCGCCAAAGCTTCAGCAGTTGGAGGAGAAAACTTGGACTCAAAGCCATAGCAAGCTAAAGCCATAACCAACCCATTGGAATCACGAATCACCACCCTAAGACCAGACCGTTTGTCATTAGAAGAAATTGCAGCGTCGGTGTTTATCTTAAACACACCCCTCTTAGGAGCCTGCCACCGAAGGACCACCCTGGAATTGCTCCCCCCAGACCCCACGCTGGCAGAGCTACGACGGAAATCCTCAATGTAGGATTCAGCCTAGCGAAAGATCTCATCGACATCAGAGACATTCTTCTTGTGCCCCACTTGATTTCTTCTGTACCAAATCCTCCACCACAACACACACATCAGCTCAAAATCTCTCAACAATCCAAAACAAACTCAATAAAAGGCGCAAAATCCAATTTAGACTCTCCTCTACTCAGCATGGATAACAAACGAATCTCCTTCAAAGTGGAACACCTCCAGAGAGCATGGAGAGTTGTCTCTGCCTTATTTAGACAAAGCGGACACCAAATATCCATCGGAACCTTATGTGAAAACATATTGACAAGAGTTGGGATCCCATTAAGACAAGCCTTCCAAAAAAAAAACATATTAAACACTCTCTCCTAATTAATCTCTCTCCATTTTTCAAAAAAAAAAAAAAAAAAAAACAAAACAAAACAAAAAACAAAAAAAACATTTTTCCATACTTTCTCTGATCAATCTCTGATTAATAGTTAAAGAAAAAAACCTATGAATATTTTAGTTTTTTACTAACAGTAATATTTATATATATATATATATATATATATTAAAAAGTCAATTTTTTTCTTATAAAAAAAATAAAAGAAATAAAAGTACTTGTTTTTTGAGTTTTTTTTTTTAGTATATACATACATATGGTTCCTACAAATCAAGCTTATTAGTAAGTTTTTTTTTTTTTTCTTAACTGCTAGTCTTGCTTGAAAAAGAATGGAGACAGGAAATTAGAGATATGTATTGGAAGAGAGAGAGTTTAATATAGTAATTAAAAATTTAGGAGAGAGTATTTAATATGTAATAATTAATCTAATGATTTATGAGAGATAATTTATTTTTTTTAATAATTTAATTCAAAAAAGATAAAAAAAGAATAATCTTGTAACAAAATGAAGTGTTTTTATAATTTTTTAAAATTTAAATTTTGAGGATGGAGTATTTTTATAAAAGAAGTGTAAAAAGAAAAAATTGGATTGTCAAAAGCTCTCTTGTAAATAAAATAAAATAATGAAATACCATATATACCCTCTAAAAAATAGCAACTTAGCTTTGTAATTTTGTATAGATAAATGGTGGTCCACGCATAAATAATCAAGAGTAATGCTAGAGGACCCAAAAATATAACTTAAATTTTGGACCAAACCTATGTGGCAACATCACATGGGATCTTTGGGAAGAGTGACGTGGGCCCATGTTGTGTATGATGTTGCCACATAGGTTTGGGTCCAAAATTTGGATCACTTTTTTGGGTCCTCTAGCATTACTCAATAATCAATAAAGAAAAGTGCTCCACTCATTTTTGTCTGTGCTGTAAATCTGTAATTATGATTTAATTCATAGAATAATAGAGTTTTTCAGGTTTCGAATACAAGACCTCTTAGTTAAATTTATTCCTATCCAATATCATAATCATTTAAATCAAAGTCGTTTAAGCAGACAATTTGATCGTAGCCCTTATATATAACAATATAGTTTTGCATTGTGACAGCCATGGAATTGGATTTTCCTCGTCCGAGCTCTGAGTATTCAACTCATTAAAACATTTTAAGGATTCCAACACTAAAAAAGAATCTCTCACGGACCAAAAAAGGATAACATTCTTTATCTTATCCATAGTCACCACTTCTAACAGAGCTGGATCTAATCGAATCTCTTTTTCCCTGCACTTAAACTTGTATTGAAAATGACACCATAACATTCTTTTTTATCCAAACAAGATAGTACATATGTTTTTTTAAATGTTCTTAAAAAAGTAACATTAACTTATTTAAAATGAAAAATGAAAAAAAAAGTAACATAGTTGTTACCTGATGGGAAACAAAGTAACTACAATAATGATGCATAGCATTGAAGTGCCAGAACATCAGAATTTAAACGGCTTCTATACCCTTGATAATACTCTAGTCAAGACGGTCATTAAAAAAAATAAAATTCAGGAGCGTCCTTTTGTAATGTTACAAAGCTGGCTTTATAACGTTGTGTTTAGTTTTGTAACATTATATTACGTTCTCAATTATAGCAAACTAACAAGTGATTATGTTGATAATGGAGCAATTATAGAGTTGGCTTTATAACGTTACAAAAGGATGGTCCTGAATTCTGATTAGAGAAAGACCCCCTTTACTGATTTTTTTAGTGATGTTGCGCATCAGGACCTCCGGGGCTGGCCCTTTTGGACTCATAAAGGCCTTTGTTTTTCTTCTCATTTTCAACACCAATGTTCAATACTTGCTGAGCATCTTCTCCCAGAGCTCGTATCAACCCAGTCAGGTTCCTCCCCTGTATGTGCGGAAGTGGAGGTGGTGGAGCACCAAGAGGACGATTTTCGGACAATGAAAATGAAATCAATATCAGTATTAAGCAGAGGCAGAATCTGGAACTAGCAGCAGCCATTTCCTTAACAGAAGTTTTTTTTTTTTTCGGAAAGTTTTCTTAAACAGAAGTTTGGAGAATACAATGTTTATATCTGGTACAGATTCAAGCTTGGAGTGGTGTCATATATATATATAGAAGATTTGAGTGGCAATGATTTTTGTTAGATATATATATTTTTATCATAGTGGGTAGAAAATGGAACCTCCTAAGCCACATTAGCCAATGTGTGTTTTCTTTCGTTTTGTTTTGTGGTTATGTACTTGTACTCTATTGATTTTTTTTTTTCATTCATTAGAAAAAACTATAACCGACCAGACGACCAGTGAAATGGATTCAATGGCAGAACCTATTAAACTCATTTGTCTGCAAATGAAATCCAGGACCTTTTATGTGGTATTCCACATCACTCAGGAAATGAGAAGGGAATGTCATATAAAGTTTCACCTGGCTTGATTAGTAAGATGCGTTTTGAGTGGGGCAAGCCTTTACCGAGAACAAAATTGTGAGACCCAATACTTTGGACCAAAGCACGGACAATATCTTTCTAGTGGGTCGGTTAGTGACATTTTATTTGATTAAAAGTTTATAAACAGAGAATTTTGCGTTGGATAATCAGAGAGAAACAGTTATCGGATTAATTCTGTTATTGGAGTTGAGGAGTCATACATTTTTGGCTTATTCAGAAGCACTTGTAAACCCGATAAAGTGCTTTTGGCTGTTTAACATTATACTTATCGAAAGTTTGTCGGTATTAGCTTTTGGTTTTGACTTAATAAAAAAGTTGAACCATGCATGTTCTGGTTAATTTTATTATGTCCTCTTGAATATATTCTAATGTGATTTTAGGATTATATGATTTATATCCACGTCGTACCACATGGCCGGCCGCCGCCGGCCATGTCGTTTCTCATAAGTCAGGCAGGCGTGCAATTTTCTTATATATTTGTGAAAGTTTAAGGTTGAAAATCATTCATAGCTAGTCACCTTTATAGTTTATAGTTTATACATTATGGAATCAAAGGCTCAATCAATCTGGGGGACCAATTTGAAAAATTGTTAAATGTTTAATGGAAAATTGTAAATAACAAAACAATTAAGTAGATTTTGATTTGCATTTGAGGAATCACATTTTAGTAGATTTTATTATCTGGTATGGATAGGTATGGCTAAAATGAATTTATTATTAGGGATAATTACCCCGGTGGCCATCGAATTGATGACACACTATCAAAATGGCCACTGGATTGGAAAGTTGTTCCAAAATGACCATTTTTGGCGAACTTTGTGACACTAATGGCCATTCCATCCAACTCCATCCAATTCCATCTAATGATTGGCGTTTTGGTAAATAAGGGGATGCCATTAATTTATTTTAGATGTTTTTTGGAAATCAATTTTTTCAATGAGTGACATTAATTTATTTTAGATGTTTTTGGGAAATCATTTTTTTTTTTTTGAAAAGAATAATTATATTTAGTGTGTGTAAATATATATATACATATATATACGGTCCCGATCCTATCAGGATGCACTGATATAACTTTATCAGGATATTGAACGTGAGCCACTCATTAATTTATAACAGTGATTTGACAAGTGCATACATACCAAGTCAAAGTATGTAAAACGAGTGGCTCACATTCAATATCCTTATATAATTCTATCAGGATGCACTGATATGATAATTTCCGCATATATATATATATATATATATAATCTAAAAAATCTAAAAAACAAAGAAGAAACACGCGTATTGATCTAAACCATTTCTTTTGTTTTTTGAAAAGAATAATTATATTTAGGGAATAAATATAATTATTCTTTTCAAAAAAGAAAAAATTGATTTACAAAAGACATCTAAAATAAATTAATGTCATCCACTTATTTACCAAAATGTCACTCATTGAAAAAATTGATTTCCAAAAAACATCTAAAATAAATTAAGAGTGATGATATTGACAATCCATTAAATTTCTTATTACACTCCATTTTAAATTATTTTTATTATATGACAAATTTATCCTAATTAAAATTACTAACAACTACAAAGAAATTCTAAATACACTATGGAAAATTTTGCTAGAGTTCGATTTTTTTTTTTTTTAATCTTATTTTGTTTCTCAAACCCTAAAACATTTTTTTTTTTCAATACCATTAAAGTTTTATTTGATTTGATGAGAATGATTTAAAACAAGAAACAAACAAATCTTTTTAAAGTGTGACTTTTGTTGATTTTTTGTTTACATACACAGACAACAAGAACAAAAAAAACTTGCAGATTTTTTTTTCAAGTGTTGTTGACTCTTAAAAATTTTGAAAAAAAAAAAAGTAAAATGAAGAAAAAAAATTCAAAAACTTAACAGCCCTTTTATTTGCCTTTTTTTTTTTTTTTTTTTTTTTGACAAGACAATGAATGAATGACTTTCTCCCTCAAATAATGATCATTGAAATATTCAATTAAACAATAATAATAATAATTTTGAAACAAATTGATTTTAATAAAATTTAGGTTTTTATGATGATTTTTTTTCTTAAAAGAGTGTCAAAAAATAAAAAGGATAATTTTTGAAAAAAATGAAGTGTATTTAGATTTTTTTTTTTTTTTTAATTTAAGTTTTTATAATGAAGTTTATTTAGAAAAAAACTTTGAAAAGAAAAAACTTGGATTGTAAGGAGAAAATCTCTAAATTAATGGTATCCCCTTATTTACCAAAATGCCACTAATTGGATGGAATTGGATGGAGTTGGATGGAATGGTCATTGGTGTCACAAAGTTCGCCAAAAATGGCCATTTTGGAACAACTTTCTAATCTAGTGGCCATATTGATAGTGTGTCATCAATTCGATGGCCACCGGGGTAATTATCCCTTATTATTATTATAAGAGTAATGCTACATTGCCCAAATTTGGTGTCCAAATCTGGTGCCCAAATGATGTGGCAACAATGTAGACCATTCATTTAAATTGTATTAGCCACGCAAATTAGATTTGTATGATTTAAATGAATGGTCTATATTATTGCCACATCATTTGGACACCAAATTTGGGCAATGTAGCATTACCCTTATTATAAAAGAAACTTTTGGATAAACATATATATAGACATGCCACGCAATTCTTATTAGATTATGGATATAACAAGATATACTTTTGAAAATCTAGAATTTGTGTCCACATTCATCACAAATGTTCAAATGTACCACAACATTACATATATTAGTAGATACAGGCCCGACCCTAGGGGGAGCCTAGTGAAACAACTGCCTAGAGCCCCTGATTGTAAAGGGCCCCAAAATTGTAGTTAAAAAAAATGATTTTAAAATAGAGTGACGATAATGACACCCCTCTAAAACTGTATCTACACCCCTTTCGTAATTACACACATCAAAATTATTAAAAAATCTCTAATTTGTAAATAATTTGTAAATTATTAAAAAAATACCCTTTTTTTAATTATATTGTATTTTATTTTTGTAAGTACACACCACATATGACTATTATTATGTTATTTAATCAACTTTATTATTATTTATTATTTTGTTGTTACCTTTAATTCTCTTACTGTTCTTTCTCTTCCCTGCTTCTTTTCTCTTCTTGGTTTTTTCAAATCAAACTCCATTTTTCATTAAAAATACATTTTAAGATTTTTTTTTTTTTTTTTTTTTTATTGGAGAACCACTTTATGTTTGAGAGAGTTGTAAGAATGTAAGACTTGTGTCATATCCTAAGTAATGTGGAAGTAGATATATGTTAAATGATATTTCAAAAAAAAAAGACAGGTATTCGATGAAATTGAAGAACATCTAATATACTTTTTTTGACAAAACAAAACATATAATATTGATATATATATATATAAGGGACTAAACTGCATTTGAAAGAAATAAAAAAATATAGATAATATAGTTAATTTAAAAGTCTGTTTATATACAAAACGATTTTGTTCTTCTAATAAAAATTAATTTAAAACTTTACTTTTTCACAACCAAATTTGTCTCATGATTTTGATTCATTTTCCATACTTAGTAATCAATTTGTATTTCCCTAAAAGAGATTGAAAATATATTTAAAAGAGAATCTAGTGTTTATTAAAATGGAAAGAGTTTTTATGTTATATGTTAATATCAAACCATTAATAGGAAACTAATTAATAATTATTGCTAGGTGTACTAACAAACAATTAGTCCTCTTAGTAATTTTACTCAAGGGTATTATTGGATTTTTAAAAACATTTTAATTTGGGGTGTACATACGATTTTTAAGGGGTGTAAATATCGTTATTCTTTTAAAATATTGTCCATTTAAAATTTTAAACAAAATAGGTCCATAAATGACTTTAAAAATGGCCCACCATACACATATAATTTTTTTAAGGGCCCACCAATGGAAACCCAACCCATAAATTATTTTTAAAATGGCTCACCATACACATAATTTTTTTTAAATGACCCACCAATGGAAACCCATTTATAATTCTTACAACAACAACATTTGATCAAAGGTGGTGGTGGGTTGAATCCTAGCAACACGCGTGTTTGTCACAAATAATTATCTTTTATCTCTTAAATAAAAAATAAATAAATAACTCAATACTCTCTTGATACGAAAATTCAGAAGTCGTTGTTTCAAAGATAATTAAATCAATACACTTTTTTTTTCGAAAACCTTTTTTTTATGTACGCTTAATTAGTACTTTTGCTACTAAAAATGTGATACGAGTGATGTTTAAATGATGTATTCTTTGATACAATTATAAAAAATTATTTTGGTAACTTTGTTTTGCTATTTTGTTGTGTACATTATAGTCTTGAGTTTGAGTTATTATATTGATTTTTACAAGTTTTTACTAGAGAAAATAAAATAAAATAAACATACATAGAGTATCGAGGGTCAGGGCCTCATTTCTATAGTTCACCTCGAGCCTCAAAAATCTCAGGGCCGGCCCTGAGTAGATAGATACATGCATCTAAGAATGAATATATATGCATGAACTTTGTTTATATATAAATGCATTCAGTCTTCCTCTTTTTCTTTTCTTTTTTGATATAAATGCATTCAATCTTTAATGGTCCATTTTTTTTAATATATATATATAATTTCATCAGTGCGTTAGATGTGAACTATTAGATTTACATACTTGACTCGAAATGTATGCACTTATCAAAACTTCTCCATAATTAGTGGTTCACGTGTATCGGTACTGATGTAGTTATATTAGTGCGTACTGATGTGAACGGGATCGTGTATATATATATATATCCAGCCCACCAACCGCTGGTGATTTTCAAAGCAAGCCTCCTACTTTGCCTGCATCAAGCCCACACAAACTAGAGGACTCAGCTCCCACTAGTGCTTGGGTCATTGCTCGTTACATTGAATTACTTGGGCCATAATCAATTCAATATTCTTGATTAGCTAGAGCATCTTCAATGTAGAAGTAGCTTAATTTTTGACGTATTAAATTATTTTAATCCTTTTTTTTTTTACCAAACAATCTATTTTAGATTTTAAAAAAAATGATTCAAATTTTGAATGTGTTGAGTAAACCTACAAAATAGCTGTCAAACAAACTATTTGAAAGCCATCTTGACTGTGTCTATATTTTTTTTTTTTTGCCATCTTGGCTTACATTGAATAGTGATGATTGTATTGGAAAAGTATGTACAAAAATATTTAAGTATTACACTATTACATAAATAAATTCGGGGTTTTTTGGGAGGGAAAGACTCGAACCCGTAAACTCGTGGTGTAGGTGTGAGAGGTTTACCACTGGACCAACCGTAATCAATTCAATATTCTTGATTAGCTAGAGCATCTTCAATGAAGAAGTAGCTTAATTTTTGACTTATTAAATTATTTTAATCTTTTTTTTTTTTTTTACCAAACAATTTATTTTAGATTAAAAAAAAAAGTTGATTCAAATTTTGAATGTGTTGAGTAAACCTACAAAATAGATGTCAAACAGACTGTTTGAAAGCCATCTTCACTGTTTCTATATTTTTTTGACACCTCGGCTTACATTGAATAGTGATGATTGTATTGGAAAAGTATATATATAAATATTTAAGTATTACATTATTACATAAATAGATTCGGGGTTTTTTGGAAGGGGAAAGACTCGAACCCGTAAACTCGTGGTATAGGTGTGAGGGGTTTACCACTGGACCAACCTTATCTTGTCCATTGGAAAGTAAATTTGAACTCAATGTCTATTAATTCTATTTTGCATCCAATCTTCTCACAACCCATTGTAATATTGGAGATGCTCTATCTAAACTACTTTAAATTAAACTCAAGCACTCAAGATTCCGAATGCACATTTTAAGTAGTTTAGTTTTTCTAATTAAACATTTAATCATGAGATGACATGGTTAAATGATGAAAAAAGTAATAATTTATCAAAACCACAACAAAAGAAAACCACGAATTCATTAATTTAAGGATCATGGTTTGCTTTCTTAAACATTTACAGCCACTGTACTTGTGGTTGTGGATGATCATCAAGCTTTTGTTTTTGTTTTCATTTCCCAGACCACCAATTAATGTTCAATGTACTCAATAATAATGCTTGCTGCGCCTCTTCTCCCAGAGCTTGTACCAATCCGGTTTCCTTCTTTCAATCTAGCCGCCCGCCGGTATGTGTGGAGGATGACGAAGAGGAGTGTCGTTGGCCAAGGAAAATGAAAGAAATAACACCATCAAGAAGACACGAAATTTCAGACTAGTAGAATCCATTTTCTTATCAAGAAATCAGAAAATACAATTTTGCTTATTACATGAGCTGGTAGAGATTCAAGCTTAGAGTGACAATGTTATTGGATTTGAGGAGTTATTAGTCATAATTTTTTTTTTTTTTTTTTTTTTTTGACAGCTGCTAATAGCAGCAAACAGAACAAGGAAACAAAAGCAAACAAAAGGCCAGAAAACATCAGGGCATAACAAAACCAACAAAATCACACAGGTCTTTCAGCTTCCACAAGATTCCTTAAGCCACCAGGAACATCTTCCATCCAAAACAAATTATCCACGCTTTCAAGCCCATATTTAGCCAGCCACTGCGCGACACAGTTCGCACCTTTACCGGTAGACTTGAACATCGTTCCAGGATTATTCCTCTTCAAAACATCGATCTCATCCAAAATGTGACCATAGTTAGCCATCATATGTCCCCCATTTACAATACGATTCGTCACAATTGACTTATCGGATTCAAAAATACAAGGACTCAACCCACAGTCCAAACTAAACAACACTCCTTTGTAAATGGAGTGAATTAGTCATAAATTTTAACTTTATTATGTCATCTTGAATTGTATTCTATTGTGGTCTTAGGATAATTAGATCCACATCGACAATTTACGTCATCATTTTGTCTACATATTTTAATTTAGTCTCAATCAATTACTAAAGTTTTATATTTTAATAAAACTCAACTGATTAATAACAGGAAAGTTATAATTTATAAATATCAAATTATCAATGATTTAATAGTGTTATTTATTAAAGAGGTGTGGATGGAGGATGCCCCGATGGCTATTAGACCCTTGGTGGAGAGTGAGCAGAGGGTTTAAGTTCGATCTTCGGTTTCTCTTTTCTTTGCTTTTTATTTGCTGTTTTGTGTGGTTTTCTGCTGTCTTGTTTTGTTCCTTTGCCTGTGTCCTCAGGCTGGCCCGTTTTGTGGCTCTCCTTCAAAAAAAAAAAAATAAATAAATAAAATAACTAATATTCAATAGTTAAATGATAGGCTAGCCAGTAGCTGAAAGCAAACCCAATGGGCTGAGCCCACCTGGCTTGGGTCATGCCCGTGAAATTATCTGAACCGTAAGTGGAGTTGTGTTTTTAAAGATTCATGAATCGTGACCAAACTCAGCTAAAAAGCACAAGATTTCATATCCACATTTTATGGAAGTGGATTAGTGGTCTATCGGAACCCGTCTAGATCAATCGTTATAAGTATAGTTTGGAATGCAATTCCCACAATAAGAGAGAGATCTCTCTCCACATTTTGCAATTTAAGGGATAAAGATGAGATTCAAACCACTAACTCCTAAGTCGAGGGGAAGTGACCAACCACTTTACTAAGAATGATTGTACATTATATATAGTTAGGTCAATTTAGATCGTATGTATTGATTTTTTATTTTATTTTGGAAGGGATGTATTGATCTTTTTAATAAAGTCAACATGCAACAACAGAGCTTCAATAATTGAGAATTTGAGATAAGATTTGCGCACTCCCACACCAGCTTATAGGGCATCATATGGTTAAGAAAATGTCAATTTCTTTATTCTAAATTTTGACCAAAAAATGTCAATTTTATCGACTAGAAAACCTCTCAAATCATTCGATTTGTATAATTACAAGTAAAATGGTGTGACCTCCCTGAGTGGCCCTCGAACCATTAATTAATTAAAAATTTAGTGTAGAAGTTAGGTTATTATATCTGCTTAAGGATTCAAAAGTGATTGTTCAACTTTAAAATTCAATTGTACGTTCATCGTCATAGTTGGTTTTTATAAATATTGCATTGACCATTGTGGTCATGGGTCTGTCGGGACCAAAGGGATTAGACTGCATTTATAATAACAGAGTTTGAACACCGGTAGTGTACTTCAAATACTTCTTTTTATCATAATATATATTGCTATCTTCACTTTCTTATTTTCAGGTAAACACAGCAATATACATGAAATGAAAACACCTTTGACCAGATCAAGACATTTCTTAGTACTTTCAAATACACTATAATTTACATAAATATAAATGGTGCTAGCTCTCTATTTCTTATGTAAATTTGGTCCTTTGACTATATTAGCATAAAATATTTTCCTAATTTTGTGTCTGTATTCCTGATGTGGACATAATTATATTTAAGCCTCTCGTGTAATTGATTTTCACATTCATATGACCAGAAATGGAGTACGTAATAAAGACTCTCTCGTGTCTGATGATCAGTTCGTCATTACGAATATATCACCAGCCTAGTTAATAATCTGGTACTATAGTCTATATATTATGTCCAATAATTAACCAATTATAAGTGGAGATCATCATGCGGTCAAAACCCTCCTTCACCAAAAAATTCTTATAAAATTTGATCCCGATCGAACTGGTGGTGTATAAGATTTAATTGTTCTTCAAGAGAAATAAGAAACCCTAAATCCTTTAGTGATTTAGATGACATACTGAAATCTGAATACTGATGTCTCATGTTTGGGTGAAAAATCAAAACCTAATTCGGGTTTTAACACTCCAAGCTGGACTTATTAAATATATATATATATATATATATATATATATATATATATATTGTTAGACCACAAGGTATCCCTCACTTCGATCGGCAATCAATCGTTAACGAGTGGGACTAATCCTCGCTTTGGCCGGGAGGTCAGTAAAGCTTGGCCACGAGGTGCTTCCAATGGGGTTCGAATTTGGACAGTGCCCGAACCATTCGCCTCACTAAGGGTGTGGTGACCAACCACACCACAGCTCGTGGTTATTTTTGTTTTATTTTAAATTGTTGGATTTAATGCTTTATTATACGGGCCTTTTTTAGACTAATATTCAAAATAGAAATTTGGACATTTTATGAACTAAAATAAGAGTGGCGATAATGGCACCCCTTAACCCTTTCGAAATCACCCCCATCAAAATTTTTTAAAATTTTATATTTTGTAAATAAACCCCACTTAATATCAAAAATATCCTTTTAAAAATTATACTGTATTATATTTTATAAGTACACACCACTTACATATATTATTATGTTTTATTATTATTTAAAATTTTATTATTATTTTCAATTCTATCATTGTTCTTTCTCTTCCCTCACTTTTTATCTTCTATGTTTTCATTCTACAAAATCAAACTCTATTTTTTTTTCTCTCATCATGTTAAAGCAACTCTCTCCATTTCTTATTGATTGTTTTATGTCCACAAAATTACTACGCTTTGAGGTTTTCGGTTGGAGATCCATTTTCTGTTTGTGGAAGTGGTAGAGATGCAAGTTTTGTGCCATGTCCCAATTGATTTGTAAGTAGAAAATTTTTTGATAAAATTGAAGAACAACTGATATTGAAAAGAAAAAAAAAGTCTAAAAAGATTTTGATTTTGAAACCAATAATAATTAATTTAAAACTTTCACAACCAATTTTGGATGATTTTGATTCATTCTCCATACTTGGCAATCAATTTGTATTTCCTTAAAAAGGAATTGAAAATATATTTGAAATTAGTATTTAAAAGAGAATTTAGGGTTTAAGAAAATGGAAAGATTTTTTAATGATATATATATATATATACGGTCTCGTTCATATCAGTGCGCACTGATGTTACTACATCAGTACCATGAACCACTGATTATGGAGAAACTTTGACAAGTGCATATACTTTAAGTCAAAGTACGTAAATCTAATGGTCCACATCTAACTCACTACTGATGAAGTTATATCAGTGTGTACTAACTTGAACATATATATATATATATATATGTTAATATCTAATCATTAATAAGAAACTTTTTTTTTTCACAAAAGATTAAACTAGGAGACTAATCAATAATTATTAGTACCATTTAGTCTTTTTGGTTATTTACTCAAGGACAAAATTGAGCCCTTAAACTAATCATTAATAAGAAACTTTTTTTTTTCACAAAAGATTAAACTAGGAAACTAATCAATAATTATTAGTGGGTGTACTTATAAACCATTTAGTCTTTTTGGTAATTTACTCAAGGACAAAATTGAACCCTTAAACTAATACTATAATCATGTAAATATGTGCATTTTTAGACTAATACTCAAAATAGAAATTTGGGCCTTTATAAACGAGAGATTCTTTTAACAATCTAATTTTTTCTTTTTACACTTCTTTTCTAATTACACTCCATTCTCAAAATTTAAATATTAAAAAATTCTAAAGACACTTCATTTTGTTACAAGATTATCATTTTTATTTTTTTTTGAATTAAATTATTAAAAAGAGAAATTATCTCTCCTAAATCATTAGATTAATTATTACATATTAAATACTCTCTCCTAAATATTTAATTATCATATTAAACTCTCTCTCCTCCAATAAATATCTCTAATTTTCTATCTCATTCTTTCTCAAACAAGACTAACAGTTAATAAGCTTGATTTTTAGGAATCATATGTATGTATATATTAAAAAAAAAAAAAATTAATGAAAATGTTTTATGTTACTCTTGTAGGTATATGATTGCCTAGAGAACTTTAATTCTTTCATTAGTCTTAAAAATTTCGAGTTTAATCGAATCTAATTGAAACAATTCTTGCTTTCATATATATTTATATATATATATATATATATATATTTAAAAAAATTGACTTTTTAATATATATATATATATATATATATATATATATTATGGTTAGTAAAAAACTAAAATATTCATAAGTTTTTTTTTTCTTTAACTATTAATCAAAGATTGATAGAGAAAGTATGGAAATATGATATGATATATTTTAAATAAATAAAAAAGGAGAGAGATTAATCAGGAAAGAGTGTTTAATATGGTAATAACAGATTTAGGGAAGAAACTTTAATACGTAATATTTAATCTAATGATTTATGAGAGAGATTTTATTTTATTTTTTAATAATTTAATTAGTTTGGACTGTCTTTAATTTTTTTTGTCTTGTTTAGTAATTTTAGTTTAGGTTAAAATTGTCATTAATAAAAAAAATCAATTTGGAGTGTGAATAGATAATTTGTGGATTGTAAGGAGAAGTTCTCTTTATAAACTAAAAGAAAACAAAATTGAACCCTTAAACTAATACTAAAATCATGTAAATATAACCCCTTTAAAAAGAGGCCCAGGGTGGCTGCCCTTCCTATTAAAGCCTAGGGCCGGCCATGATCACCAGCCTAGTTAATAATCTGGCACTATAGTCTCTCTCTCTCTCTCTCTCTATATATATATATATATATAATATGTCATCCAATAATTAACTAATTATAAGTGGAGATCATCATGCGGTCAAAACCCTCACAAAAAATTTCTTATAAAATTTGATTCCAAACTGGTGGTGTATAAGATGTAATTGTTCTTCAAAAGAATTCCACAAAACTGGTTAAATTTGTCTGATGCAACCACTATATCATGATGAGAGTTGTTATTTTCCTTTACCTACATTAGGTATATCTTCATTTTACATTGATTATGCTGTTTTCAGCTAATCAAACCACCTTTTCTACACTATCAATATTCAATACCATGTACGTACGTGCTTCATTTTTTTAACACCTAAACATGTCCACCTTAATTTAAAAGTGTGTTTAATTAGCATTGTTTTTTGTACTGTTAAATATGTTTTCTAATGACTATAATCCTTTTCAAGTGTTTTTAAGGAAAGTATATTTAGATATTAAAATATTAATCACTCGATGAACTGTTACCTGAACAAGCATGTATCATTTTAAAGTTATTTTTGTATCCATATTTAAAACCACTACCAAATAAAGTATTTATACCAACATCCAATGTGGTTAGTGATAAATGACTCTCAGTCTGGTAATGTTCACAGGTGGTGTGTAAAAAAAAAAAATACTTATGTTAGGACACCCTAAGAGATTTACTCTCGATTATGAGCTTCATACGAACATCTTCACTAAAACGTGTCTACTTAATTAAAAGAGTAATTGGCACAAATCCCCCCTCGAGTGTATGTGAATTTGCATGTTGCCCCCTAAACTTTTTTTTTAGGCATTAAACCCCTTGAACTATCGCTTATTGGCAATCCTTTGGGTTTTTCCCCCCTGAGGGGGCATTTTTACTCTTGTTCTGCCAATAAGCGATAATTCATGGGGTTTAATGCCTAAAAAAAAAAGTTTAGGGGGCAACATGCAAATTCACATACACTCGAGGGGGGATTTGTGCCAATTACTCTAATTAAAATAGACCGAGACTTATATAGAAATTCTAAAATTTGTATGTATTTGACTCTTATTTATAAATTTAATTAAGTTTTCGAGTGGCAGATAATTTGAAAAGGCATCATAAGTAGAGATGCACGTTTGGGGAATGGGGATGGATATAGGTCCCCCCATCCCCATACCCTTCCCCCATCCCATTCCCCCACCCCCCCCCCCCCCCCCCCCCCATTTGGGGAAAATGGGGATGGGGAATTTTGGGGGGACCTATATCCATCCCCATCCCCAATTCCCCGTTTTTCCCGTTTTTTCCCCATTTTTTTCCCATTTCCCCATTTGACTAAAAATTACAAATTAAACTAAAAAAAATAAACATTCCATTACAAATACAAAATAAAATTCATTAGTGCATTTTATATAAAATGTATATATATACTTAGGGAGTTAGGGTTTTCAAAGAATAAACAAAAAAATTAAAAATATATATTATAATTATATTTATATATGTTTGGGGGAAAGGGGGAAATGGGAATGGGGGACCTCTCCCCCATCCCCATCCCCATTTCAACATAATTGTGGGGGAAATGGGGAAATGGGGATGGGGAGGGGTCCCCACATCCCCATCCCCATTTCAATTTGGGGATGATTTTCATCCACCCCCACCCCCGCCCACCCCCCCCCCCCCCCCCCCCCCCCCCCCCCCCCCATTTTTCCCCCAAAAAAAAAATCCCCAAATGGGGATGGGGAGCGGGGAATTGGGGCCCCGGGGAAAAATGTGCATCTCTAATCATAAGCTTATTTGAAACAGAAGTTTATGTTGATTAAACGATGGCCTTGCATGCATGTAAGGTGTAATAGTGTTATTGGATTTAGTTTAATTAAAACCTGATCACCAAGCCAGAATATATATTCTGAAAATGATTTGTAGCATTAAAGCATACTCCTCCAAGCTAGGATCTAAACCATCTGTAGTCATCGTCAAACTTTTTTTTTTAGACAACTAAGAAAGAACACTAAGAAGATCCCTTAAGTAGGTCTTGTCACAACTGAACCCTTTTTTTGAAGAAATAGCTACTGAAGCCGGATTATGTGCTAAGGAAATTTCTAGGAGTAAATTGGCATTTGAAAACCTGAACCTCAACAAATAAGGCCTTCACATTGATCACAGAACCAGCAACACCATTAGCAGGCTTACAGTCATTCACAGCAGCCACCACATTAACTGCATCTACTTCAGTCCAGCAATCCTTAAGACCATGTTGTTTTGCTAACAAAAGCCCATCACGGAGGGCTAACAAGTGATCATCAAACTTTATAATCAACGGTTAATTACTAATTGTTATCATGATTATCGATTACCTACATATATTAGGCCATGCATGTATTTTCAATTTTTCATGGATCCCGGTATGTGTTAAATCAAAAAATATATCAAATATGTTTTGGATGATTATGTATTTATGTGCCGTTTCAGATTTTGTACGGAAAAAAATAGCAGAACATAAGAATAACAGTACTAATAAAACCTCCAAAATTTATTGAAAAGCTTGTATGACAAAAAACCTTACATGCACTATCGCTCAATGTACTTGATGGTAAAAGTGCTTATTCAACCGGATAATGTCTCAGGTTTAAATGGTGGCGCGGTTATTGTACTAAAAAAAAAAAAAAACATTACATGCATTCCACTGCGTTGTAATGGATGTAACTGGAACCCCTCTCCAGAAAAACAAAATAAAGATACATAGAGAATGGCTTAAAGGCCGACTTCTACACTTCTCTGCTGACTGATATATATAATCTTATATATGAGCATAATATGCTGCAAAATCTTATTTCTAGCATGAAAATGTAACTTTCCATGCTGAGTTTATTGATGATTATATACTACTTCTCATATATAACAGCAAGTGTTCAGTTACTGATAGCGATAGATATCTTTCATGGAATTTAATTCTTGATGAATTACGACTACTGTCGTATAGAGTGATGTTTGGGATCAGGACCTCCAGGGCTCACCCGTTTGGACTGATCAACCAGGTTCTTTTTGTGCTTCCATCTCCTGCTCTGATTTTAATACCTCCTTGGCATCTTCCCCCAACAATCTGATTAACCTGCTTAAGTTCCTCCCATCTCTTTTGTCGTCTGGTTTAAGCCGACGAGCATCAGACCAGGAAATCGAAAGCAATACTAGAAGTAAAACTAGACATGCATAAAATCTCACAGTAGCCATTTGATGAGAAGATGCAGTACTATGCTTATGCTGTGGTGATTCGGAGTACTAGTTAGCCAGTAGGGTCTGCTATATATACAGATTTCATGAAAGTGAATCCCAAATACATCCAAAAAGCCCAGTTCAGCCATTGTGAGTAGAAACAAAAAACCAACCAATTGGGTCAACAACGATCGAAAAGGGTATTTGTAATTTCTTTTGCTAATATTAATTAAAACCGCAATCTAACATGATTTAATTTGAGTATGCTAAATCACACCCCACCTGATGCTGATCTGATTAGCCTATCATCAGCCATTGGTGGTCGAAAAAGTAGTGTCTTTATTATAATATTCATTATTTGTCCAAATCCAAAACAAATAAATCCACATGCAATTACTTCTTCCAACTCTTGTTATGAGTTATGACATGATTCATGTGGTTTGAGAGTCGTAACTCGTAACAAACCCACTTTGCAAAATGGTGGGTGGAATATGCACGTATCTTCCATCTATTGAAAACCCATAATTTTTTTATTATACGCGTGAATTCTTACAGAAACTTCTATATCTTAATTAGTTGTTCTGTCTTTTTTCGTTTCTGTTTCTGCAGTCTTCCTTTTGTGTGATTCGTTTGGGTTTTGGGTTTTGGCAGCAATTGGTTCAGTTGGTCTTTGATACAGACCCAAATATCTGTAATGAAAAACTTACATGAAATATAAAATAAAAGACAGGATAGATAGGTTAATTCGAGGAAACCTTAAACCTCCCAAATATTGATGTTTCGAGGAACCAATAACCTCCCAATTACAATACAAATGTGCAGACAATAATTCTCTGGATACTTTTCATTAATGAATTGAAACTATTTATACAAAATATCAATGCTCCATCTCTCCTCACTCTCTCCTAAACTTAAGCAACTAACCAACCCACTTAATCAACTAACTAACCCACCACCCATAATTAAAAGAGTAGTAAACCCACTACCACTAACTAAATATTATTTACTAATTCAAACTAAATAAAACAATAAAATTAATTATACAAATAAAAATAAACTAAATATCATAATAAAATGATGAGGTTCGTATCAGTCTTGGTGGTTGTTTGTTGTTTGTTTTTTCTAGTTGGTTGTTTTGTTAGTTGGTGGTTGTTCTGGGTGGCTTTCTTATTGCTTTGCTGTGACTTGGCACCTCTACCGTTGTTGCTGTGGGCGCCTTGCGTCTTTTTAATAAATTAGCTGTTCTGTGCTCATTCGATACAAAAATGGAACAGGGCAACTCTTCTAAAATGAGAACTAGACTGAATAGTCATGCCTCGTTTAATTCTTCAAGCTTTCTAATGGATTCAATAGAGACAACAAGTACCCAAATATGGAATATGCATTGGTTTTGAGAATCAAAGATCTCAATTTTCTGGGTATGAATATACAATTACCCATGTTGACTTTTAGGTAATTCCCATCTAAAAATTGGATTGACAAACATTTCATTGAATAAAAAAAAAATTAGAATCTTCAATCGAGTTGATTGACAAGTAGACAAATAATTCAGATTTGTAACTCTGGATTTTAAGCTATCTGAAATTTCGACCTGAATAGGCCAAACGGGTGGTCTTTTTGAACATTGACTCAAGACCGGCCTCATCAGTTCTTCGTTTCCGGCGATTGGATTGGAAAGAAACTAGAGAGGTTGCATTAGTGGGTGAAAGTGGACTTGAATATTCAACTTGTGATTTCAAGAGATTGGTGATATCCTGAAGAGGGTGTCTGACTCTTCTTCTCTTGTTAGCAGAGACGAGAGTGGTCTGCTTTGAAGAGAAAGGAGGGATGTTTTCTTTGTTATCATTTTCACAAACAGAGAGGACAAGGACAGCCATTGTTGTGAATCTTGTGATAGATAGAGAAATGTTGAGGTGGTGATCAAATGCTGGAGGCAAGAACATGTATTTGTAATGGTGGGTTTTGGAGGGGGAGGGAGATATGACAGCAAAATTTTCAACTTGTTTTGATTTTCATTTTCATGAAGATGGAGGGAGTCAGAGACATTTCTCTTTTCTTTTTTTCTTTTGATTTGTGAAACCAAAACTAGAAAAATGTTTGGAGGCGCGAATACTAAGATAGAAAAAGAAAGGGCGCGCGGTTTTTTCGGCGCAGCGAATGGATTTTACTAAGTGAACCCACAAAAGTTTTTTAAGGCGAGACTCCAATCTGATTATGCTGACTTGTCTGGGCATGTCATCCAATGCTGTCGATGTGTCTCATCACATCACCATACGATGACGTGCCAAAGCATGTCAGCAATTGCCGTGTAGTCGTATCAGCAATTGGCATGGTAATTATTCATATGAATTGCGATGAGCCAATGACCGTGTAGTCGTGTCAAAAATTGCCCAATTGGTAATTGGTATTCTTTTGTGAAAACGTATTATTGGCTTCTGATCCAACTTTCAAACCCATTTAGTATATTTCATTAGACAATTTATGAGATGATCGAAAATTAAGATCAATTCCATTGCGACTTCATTCTCTCAAATGTGCAAACTGAAACAAAAAAAAATAAGGAGTTTCAGAAGATTACTTTTAATAGTTATTTTTCCCTTGTTGAGATGATTTTAATTGGTTTTTATATAACAAAGAGTTGTTGGGATATTAGTTTAGCTAGAAAAACCATAGAACGCAAATGAAGAACGTAGGGTACTCCTTTTGCTCTTTTTTTAACTAGAGATAAGATTTTTCAGTATTGACCTGGCACTAATTAATGTTATGTTAGTGGATTTTATCGTTTCTCATTTATTCCTCTTATATATATCCTATTTATGTGTTCATGCAACGTGATTCTTGAAAATTATTAATGCTAATTTGAAACAGCCTTTTGGGGTTGAACATTAAAGCTGGTATTAGTTTTTGATATTATAAGTGAATTCTTTCCAAGAATTTATATCTTTTCATGAAAATTCTACATGTATTCATTGACATAACATTAAAGGATGGCTAATACTTATGTAGCATGAGCTAGATTTGATGATATTATGTGAATTGAATTGTCATGACACGTTAATAAAAAATAAAATAAAAAAGAATCAAGTTATATAGAAAAGGGAATCAGGAAAGGGAACTTGATTCCTCGTATGGGAGAGGGAATTAAGTTCTTTCTGATTTATTATTTATGTGTGCGACCCACATATTTTGATCTTATATATATGATCACAATAATCAGCAAAATCTTATTATTAGCATGAAAATATAAAATTATATGTTAATTAAGTTATTGATGACCATATCTACTATTACCACGTACTTCTCATAACAAATGTTGTTCATTTACATATATCTTATTACTGTTGCATAAAGTGATGTTTAGGATCAGCCGATCAGGACCTCAGGAAAGGGAACCAGGCTCTTTTCTGTGCTTCACCCCAACAATCTAATTAACCTGCTTGGAGGAGTTCCTCCGGTAAGGTCTAGCCCTAGAAAATATACCCCAGCAACCCTGTAATTTTAATGTTTATATACTCACTCATTTTAATGTCAAAATTGTTTCCAGAAATACTATTTCTAGCAGACATTTGATAATGTTATTAAACTTCAAATAAGAAATACTCAGATCTAATATTAATGATTTTATTTTTGTAAAAGAAGGTCGTATTGAGTATGCAGTTTTTATTTGTTGAGAAACAAGAAGATATGAGAATAGATATATGCAGTTTGATGGTGTAGTCCCACATCGAAGAAAACAAGCACTCAATGACTCTATATAATACGAGTTATAACACTTTAAAATTGCTGAGCCAAGTCACGTTGGCTTGTAACCAAGTGGGGCATTAAGGTGGCAGGACATGTTGTTGGGCTGGGCTGTGTAGACTTCCACATGTGTGCCGATGGAGACGGAGAGCCCCTGTTAAAGGGGGAGCCAGTAAGCTTGATGGGCCGCTCAGTGTGCCGCCTATCCTCAGTTGGGCCGTGCCGCCTATCCTCAGTTGTGCTGCGTTGAGAGTCAGCAAGCCAGGAAGCAGAGTCGACTTCCTGAGCACATGTCCGTCAGTCAGTGCACACATGTGGGAGTCCCGACCTGGCTTGAACTGCCATTCTTTTAATCCAAGAGTGATTACACCTCTTTAGTAATCACACCCATCATTTTTTTTTTTTTTTTTTTAAATCTCTAATTTATAAATAAACCCTTATACCCCTTTCGTAATCACACCCATCAATTTTCTTTTAAAAATCTCTAATTTATAAATAAACCCCTATTATATTTTGTAAGTACACACCACCTATTACTATTATTGTGTTATTTAATCAATTTTATTATTATTTCAACAACAACAAAAATTACCTTTAATTCTCTTACTATTCTTTCTTTTCCCTCCATTTTTTCTCTTATTGGTTTTTTCAAAATCAAACTCCATTTTTCGTTAAAAGTCCATTTTAAATTACTACTTCTTTAATTTATTGGAGAACCACTTTCTGTTCGAGAGAGTTGTAGGAATACAATATTTGTGTCATGTCTCAATTGATATGGAAATAGACAAGTGTTAAATGATATTTTTTTTTTAAAAGTGTTCGATAAAATTGAAGAACATATAATATATTTTTTTTAACAAGAAAGAACATATAATATTGATAAATAAATAAAAGTCTAAAGTGTGTTTGAAAGAAATTAAAAAATATATATAAATAATATATTTAATTTAAAGTCTGTTTATATACATAATGATTTTGTGATTCTAATAAAAATTAATTTAAATCTTTAATTTTTCACAACCAAATTTGTATCATGATTTTGATTCATTTTTCATGCTTAGCAATCAATTTGTATTTCCTTAAAAGAGATTGAAAATATATTTAAAAGAGAATCTAGGGTTTATTAAAATGGAAAAGTTTTTAAGATATATGTTAATACCAAACCATTAATAAGAAAAAATATATATATAGTATTAAAATAGGAAACTAATTAATAATTATTGGTGGGTGTACTAACATACAATTAGTCCTCTTAGTAATTTTATTCAAGGGTATTATTGGATTTTTAAAAGAGTGACGATAATGGCACCCCTTACAAACTATATGAAAGTTTCTCCTTACAATCCACAAATTATCTATTCACACTCCAATTTAATTTTGTTAGTAATGACAATTTTAACCTAAATTAAAATTACTAAACAAGACAAAAAAAAATTAAAAACACTCCAAACTAATTAAATTATTAAAAAAAGAAATTATCTCTCCTAAATCATTAGATTAAATATTATGTAATAAACTCTCTCTCCTAAATCTATTATTACCATATTAAACACTCTCTACTAATTAATCTCTCTCCATTTTTCAAAAAAAAAGAAAAAAAATCATATTTCCATACTTTCTCGATCAATTACTGATTAATAGTTAAAGAAAAAAAAACTTATGAATATTTTGGTTTTTTACTAATAGTATATATATATATATATATTAAAAAGTCAATTTTCAAAAAAAAAAAAAAAAAAAAAAAGATATATGAAAGCTTGAATTGTTTCAACTATATTCGATTAAACTCAAAATTTCTAAGACTAATGAAAGAATTAAAGTTCTCTAGACCATCACATACCTACAAGAGTAACAAAAAGCATTTTCATATTTCGATTTTTTTTATAAAAAAAAATAAAAAAAACAAAAAAAACAAGGTACTTGTTTTTTGAGGTTTTTTTTTTAAAAATATATATACATGCATACGGTTCCTAAAAATCAAGCTTATTAGTAAGTTTTTTTTTTTTTTTTTTTTTCTTAACTGTTAGTCTTGCTTAAGAAAGAATGGAGATAGAAAATTAGAAATATGTATTGAAAGAGAGAGAGTTTAATATGGTAATTAAAAATTTAGGAGAGAGTATTTAATATGTAATAATTAATATAATGATTTAAGAGAGATAATTTCTTTTTTTTAATAATTTAATTCAAAAAAGATAAAAAGGATAATCTTGTAACAAAATGAAGTGTTTTTAGAATTTTTTTAAATTTAAAATTTGAGAATGGAGTGTTTTTAGAAAATAAGTGTAAAAAGAAAAAAATAGATTGTTAAAAGAAGTTCTCAAATTGTATGTACACCCCTTTCGTATTCACACCCATCAAAATTTTTAAAAATTTTATAGTTTGTAAATAAACCCTACTTAATGCCAAAAATATCCTTTCCTTAATTATAATGTAATTGTATTCTTACAAGTACACACCATCGACATATATTATTATGTTATTTAATTAACTTTATTATTATTTAAAATTAGAAATTTTATTATTATCTTTAATTCTATCATTGTTATTTCAAAAGAAAAAAAAAAAACTTTCTATCATTGTTCTTAAAAAAATATTTATTCTATTATTGTTCTTTCCCATCCATTCTTTTTATCTTCCAAGTTTTCCTTTCACATAAATCAAATTCCATTTTTCTTTTTTCTTTTTTTCTTTTTCTCTCTTGGCGTGTCAAGTTGCTCTCTCTATTTCTTCTTGACTGTATTTTATCAACAAAATCACTTCGTTTTGAGGTTTTTTCTGTTGGAGATCCACTTTCTGTTTGTGAAAGTTGTAGGGAAGCAAGATTTATGTAATGTACTAATTGATTTGGAAGTAGAGTTTAATGGAATTGAAGAACAACTAATATTTAAAAAAAAAAAGAAGAAGTCTAAAGCGTGTTTGAAAGAAAAGAAAATACAAATATTATAGAGAAAACAATTTAAATGATTTTGTTCTTCTAATAAAAATAATTTAATACTTGCTTTTTTACAACCAACTTGGAAAAATTTTGATTCATTCTCTAGTAGTCAATTTATATTTCCTTAAAGAAGAAGAAAATATATTTAAAATTAAATTTTAAGAGAGAATCTAGGGTTTAAGAAAATGGAAATAATTTTTAATGATATATGTTAATATCAAATCATTAAAAGGAAACATTTTTTTTTCACAAGGTATTAAAATAGGAAACTAATTAATAATTATTGTGGGTGTACTTACAAACTATTTAGTCTTATTGGTAATTTTACTCAAGGGCATTATTATATTTTCAAAAACATATTAAGTTGGGGTGTACATACAGTTTTTGAGGGGTATAAATATCGTCACTCTTTTAAAAAACATACTAATTTGGAGTGTATATACGGTTTGTAAAGGGTGTAAATATCGTCACTCTTAGTGAAAATGCTATTCATTTTGTTTAATTTAATTTCTTGGCCCCTGTACTCTGTTTCTTTAATACCGGCCTCAGTGAATCTGCAACCTTGATACAAAACATGCTCGTTGGTTGCTTTGAGTTACAATTTCCAGCCCAAACATAGATAAACTCAATTAAAAGCCCAAGCCCAACTTGAGAGATACTCATTTTATTACTAACAAGTGACAAGTATAAAGCTTTTATAAAATAAAAAAATAAAAAATAAATAAAAATCGGTGAAAGAAAGAAAGGAAGAAGAAAAAAAAGAAGAGATAGAGAGATAGAGAGAGAGAGAGAGAGAGAGAGGGTGTAGCCGGAGATATTAGCAAAGGAGTTCTGTGGGTAAATAGTTTTTATTTATGATTAATTTAATTATTTCAGAATTATATTAACTTTAATTATTTAGAGAATTATTAGAAATAAATGATTTATTCATTTATTTAGAAACAGATTTCTAGATTTTTAGACTGTTTTCCAGATTTTCCATATCGAAGTTATTTATGAGAATTTCCACTAAAGAAAAAGAATATTTATTCATATTTTGAGAAAAGTATTTATAAAGATTATAAATATATATATATTTCATCATAATGGGAGAGGGTTTGGAAAATGAGAATGGGGATGGGAGGACTTGTATGCATTCTCATTTCCCCAATGCCATCCCTAAGCTAAACTACGTTACAACAAAAACAATTTAACAAATAAATTGAAATGCTAAACAGTGTAGAGAATCTCACAACATAAATTGAACCATTTTTTTTTTCTTTTTGTTATTCAGTTTCAAAGGCAAAAATGATATTGGGAAGAGATAGATTAAAGATAGCTTAATTAGAGAGAAAAAATATATTAAATTACAAAACATGATAGAGGAAAGAGAAAATATAAGCAATTAATTAGGAAGAGGAGACAATAATAAATCATTATGTAATCCTTAAATCCTAACCATTCAAATTCTTCAAATCTAATGGCTATGGAGTTGTGTCAAATCTTGTATAAAAAATTAGGGTCATTGATCTTGTCCCATATATAAATATATATATGCTATCTAAAATTTTGAATCGAATAAATTAAATGGGTCTTCTTGTTGCACATGGACTCAAGACCGGCCTCAGCTCTTCTTTTCCGGCAAATGGGTTGCAAAGAAACAGGAGAGGTTGCTGGACTTGAATCTACTTGTGAGTTGAAGAGATTGGTGATATCTTGAAGAGGGCGTCTGACTCTTCTTCTCTTGTAGGTGGCGGAGGAGGAAGGAGCAGGAAGACACTTAGCAGACTGCTTTGAAGTGAAAGGAGGGATGTTTTCTTTGTTATCATTTTCAGAAAGAGAGAGGACAGCCATTGGTGACTTGAGGTTGAGATAGAGAGATAGAGAAATGTTGAGGTGGTGAAATGGTAGAGGCAAGAACATGTATATGTAATGGTGGGTTTTGGAGGGAGAGATACGGGAGGAAAAATTCGAGTTTTTTTTTTTGGGGTTTGTTTTTAGTTTGAATTTTGATACCCAAACTAGAAAAATGTTGGGGGGCGCAAATACAAAGATAGAAAGGGCGCGCACTTTTTTGCGCCGCGAATGGGGATCCGAGGGAGGTTCAATTTTTTTTTAATTCGGTGGAAGACCGGACTAGATTCCCATTACATAAATGAAAACATAAAATTTTTTTAATGAAAATTTAGTTGGTGCTTGATACCAGTCATACCACGTTGCACAAACTAATGAAACCAATAAGAGCATCTTCAATGGTAATGTGGCTTGCATTTGAAAAAATGTTGATATGTCAACATTGTCAAGCCAATTGCTTCATATGTAGTATGTAACTAAACTTAATAGACATTCAAATAAAAAAGTGGTCTCCAATGCTTCACTTGTAAAATATATGTTTTTAATGACGTGTCAATTTATTATTGGTCTCCTTAAATATACTTTAGAATTGTTGAATAAAATAAGGTAAAAGACAAGAGTGGTTGCTGACTGGGCTAACAAGACGGCCGTTCAACAGACCGTCTGAAATCAGAGAGTCATGTTGACAATCTTTAAAAAAAAAGTTGCCACCTCAGCTTGAAGTTGTATTAGAGAGATTGCATTGGAGATGGATTTTTTTAACAAAATGGATATCCATCTTACGTGGCATCTAATTTTTTCACAACCCACATTAGCATTAGAGATGCTCTAAGGACAAAATTTCAATCACAAAGATTTTAAATGTAATTAATGTGTGTGATTTGCAAGTGATTGAAAATTTTGGATTTGTTTTATTCTACATTCATTTGGATAAGGACAAAAAACAAAAAAAAAATTGAATAAGTGATTTCTATTAGCTCTATATATATATATATATATATATATATATATATATATATAAAGAGTGGTGGCGTGGTGCTATTGGCACACCCCCTACTGATTTATTTATGCCCTACTTTTTTTAATTATTTAGTATTTTTTTTTCCTTTATCAAAATTACTAAAAGAGACATATAATTTAAGGAAAAAAAAAAATCTATAAAGCAAATCTAATAAAACCCCACACTCCTAAAAAAATAAAAAATAAAAAATAAAAAATAAAAAATCTTTTAATCCTTTTCTTGAAATATTTTTTTTTTTAGAACTCTTAAACTCTAAAAATACTTGTACTAAATCTTATTTAAACAATAAATCAAACACTTGGGGAGCATTAGACAGATGATATATTGATTATTATTTAATCTCATTACTCTTTTAGAATTTAAAAGTGAAATGATGATAACCAAAACAAATACTTGTTCTTTACTTCTTGTTTCGTTTTGTTTGTGGGTTGTTTCATTTTTTTTTTTTTCGGGTTGTTTCGTTTTTTTTTTTTCTCTCTGTGTGTTTTGTCTTGAGTTGCTCTGTTCTTTGCTCCTTTATTGGGGCTGTTTGTTTGTTCTTTGTCGTGTGACTTCCTGACCTTTTCTATAAAGGTTGATGTTAAAAAAAAAATAAAAAAAAAAAATCGTTCATGAGAGGTGAGAGAAAGACGAGACCAAAGATAAAGATATTTGAGATAGATAGAGATATTAGAGATGGGTTTATTAAGTTTGAAAAAAATAAGTAAAAGGGTAGTTTTGGAAATAAATAAAATAAATTAGTAAAAACATTTAAATTTATTTAATTAAATCAAAATTTAAACAAGTGGGGCATAAATAGATCAGTAGGGGGTGTGCCAATAGCACCACTCATATAAAAAAAAAGGCTTTGGATTCCTAATTAGTAATTGTAGCCTGTTTTCTATTTTTTTTGAATTTGTTGTAACTTTATATTCCATTAATATCCCAAATGTAATTTAAAATTACTTAGAAAGTTAGAATACTTGATATATCTATAGACGATCTATAGAAAATAAAGGGTATATATGGTATTTCACATTTTATTTTATTTACAATTATTAGCACAGTAAAATGATATTTATATCCTTTGAGAATTCTGAAATGACAATTTTTTTTTTTTTTTTGTAACAAACAGTATAAGAACGGATAGAAAGGTCTTTCACATTATATAGTTATGGACCGTTTTGAAATTTTACTTGTAATTTACCATTTGATTTTTTTAGGGAAAGTATCATTTTCTCCCCTATAATTTGCCATATTCATAAAGTTGCCCCTCTAGTTTCAGAAATGGTTGATATTCCCCCTGAAAATCAAAGTATTCGAATATATGCCCCCTGCCGTCAAGATTTCTGTTAAATTGAGTAACTCTGACAGAAAAAAGGGGTTTAAATACATTTTTACCCTTGACAGGTGATGGTGATAGAGAAACTACAATTTTACCCCCCTAAGGTAACCGTTGGGACCCAACGGTTACATTATTTGCTATAAAAAACCCCTCCCTCAATGAGAATTCCATATCAGCTCTTTTGCAACTTCCATCATCCCCCCTTCTCTGTCACAACTTATAAGCACCCATTCCATTTCGCACCCCCTTCTCTATCACAAATTACAAACACCATACATTTCACAAACAAACTTGAGTTTACAAAGAAATATTATTTTCAACCATGGAAGGAAGTTCTACAACATCAAGCAACATTAATGGTGGAATGATAATATTCCGAAACAAATCATGCATGCGTGGGAAAAAGGCTGGTGTGAAGATATCCAATTCGAAAAATAATCCATGTAAGTTGTTCTATATTTGTGAAAATAGCTAGGCAATGCAAATACTTTAGTTGGTGGGAGCCAGATTCAAGAGAGTTTACATCATGCTTGCCAAGTTTTGAAGAAAAGAATAGTTATTCAACTATTCTAGAAGAAGTGAAAGTTTTAAATGCAAAGATGCATACCTTGGACACTAATTTAAATGGAAGAATGCAAAATTTGGAGTCCATACAAAGTGGGTTAAGGATATTGCTGCTGCTAAATATGATAATCTTTTGTCTCTCAATATCTATGTTTTTTATTAATGTGATGAAGATGTAATGCACTTTTGTATGTAATGCAGTCCTAGATTTAATATAATGAAAGCTATAATGCATTGTATGAATGAAAGCTATAATGTAAGGCATGAATGATAGAAAACCGAAAACATTGAAGCAATAAACAGATAATAGGCATATAAGATAATATTTCCATACATAGTTTCCATACCATGAAATACAAAATAAAAAGTTTCCATACCTAAGCAGTAACACATCAAGTGCTAACAAAAACCAACAATTGGCACTTCCACACCTAAGCACTAACACATCAAGTGCTAACAAAAACCAACAAAAGGTATAAGTACCAATATCGAAGCATAACAATAATTTTGTTTTAAGTGCTAACTAGCAAAATACAAGTAACATCCATCAACTAGCTACAGAACCAATTTCAAATGAAACTAGCTACATTACATTGTCACTTGAGATTGTAATTGAGTCCGAACCTGTGTGGGAGGTTGTGAAGAGGAGGCACCAACTTCTACTCGTGCATTGGTTGACGACTTGTTCACATCCTTTGCAGCCCTCTATACATAGTACACAAATATAAGAGAATCAGTACCAAAAAAAAAAAAAAGAATCAGTACCAAAAAAAAAAAAAGAATAAGTACCTTAAAAAAAAAAAAAAAGGAATCAGTACGAAAAAAAAAAAAAAAAGAATCAGTACCAAAAAAAAAAAAAAAAAACACCAATAGAAATGGCAGTAAAAAATATAAAGAGTAGTAAGCAATGCAATGGAAATTACAGTAATTTACCTTCTTATTGCTTTCAGAAGTGATGACAGCTTTACAAGTCCTTTTGTTGTGACCAGGATTTCTACATTTTGTACAAATAACACTTCCGCTCCTTGATGCTTTTGGTTTCTCATGCAATTCCCTCTTCCTTACAAGCTTTGGTCTACCAGGTTTGTTTTTGATTAGTGGTGGGTCTACAGTTGCTGCTTCCATATCCACTCATACACAAAAATCTGGAATGGGACTGATCATACTGCTGTAGCTTGTAAGAAAGGCAGACTTGGACAAGCTTGGGTGAATAAACTGAGTTATGCCTTCATTTATTCCACTCATTTCATAAAAATGTCTAATTCCAGCCAATGCATGACTGCATGGCACCCCACTAATCTGCCATGCCCCACACTCACATGTTTTTTCTTGTAAGTTGGCAGTATATGCCCTATTTACACCCATCAGCTCATATTTTCCCTCTCCTGCATGTATAAGTTGTAGGACTCTACTCTCCACACTATTTTCAACTATTTTCTTGTTAATAGTTGGTGGTATTTCATATTTCCACTTACCACAACCCTATTTTCTCACTTGGAACCTAGTTATCACCATTCTTCTAATGAATTCCAATAAGTTGAGATATGTCCTAGCCCTAAAATCCTTCAACATGCTATTGAATGCCTTAGTCATGTTATTAGTCACATGATCACACTTAATAGAGGGGTCAAATGCATGCCTACACCAATTTTCTGTTTCTATTTCACACAACCATGCTTGTGCCTTCATGCTGACTAGACCTATATCTCTCATAGCTTTCTTGAATTCATGCACATCATATGACTTACTAGATTTCCAGAAAAGTTGTTTTAGTTTTTGTCCAGAATATGGAGTCCTAAAATTGGCATAGATATGTCTTACGCGGTACCTATTTAAAACATATTATGGGTGTTAAAATATGCATCATATATGAGTGTGCAAATTGAATTGAAATAGCAAATATATGTTAATATGTGCAGCTGCTGCAGCATATATGAGTGTGTACAAACTGAATTAAAATAGCAAATATATGTTAATATGTGCAGTTACTGCAGCATATATGAGTGTACAAATTGAATTAAATTAGCAAATATATGTTAATATGTGCAGCTGCTGCAGCATATATGAGTGTGTACAAATTGAATTAAAATAGCAAATATATATTAATATGTGCAGCTGTTGCAGCATATATGAGTGTACAAACTGAATTAAAATAGCAAGTATATATTAATATGTGCAGCTGCTACAGCATATATGAGTGTACAAATTGAATTAAATTAGCAAATATATGTTAATATGTGCAGCTGCTGCAGCATATATAATTACAAACAAAGTTCATTAAAAAAAAAAAAAAAACCCTAATTAAAACAGCAAAAGAGAATTTATATATTTCAGAATTAAACAAACTTAGTCAAAGAAAAAAAAGTACCTTATACTTGCATGTGGCCAATGAGCCTTCAATGCCCCAATCACCCCTTTCTGTATGTCACTCATGAAACAAATTGGCTTGCATGCTGGGTACTTCAAATATAATTGTAATTGCTCCAAAAACCATGACCAACTCTCCAAGGTTTCTCCTTCACAGACGCAGCATGCAAGTGGAAAAAGACCGCTGTTTGCATCCAGAGCAACAGCTGACAAAAGTACCCCTCCATACGGCCCCTTCAAATGGCAACATCAATCCCAATAAATGGCCTACACCCCTCCATAAACCCCTTCTTTTGTGCTTCAAAGCTAAGGAAGAATCTTTGGAAGGTTGTGGTAGGTTCAAGCAAGTGCAGATATGCTGTTGAACCTGGATTACATTGTTGCACCATGATTGCATATTTCCTTATATGTTTAAAACTCTCTTCATGCTCTTTTAACAGCACTTGAAGTGCCCTTTTTTTTGCATTGTACTGTCTATGAGCATCAACGGTCACATTAAACTGATCTCTTAACAGATCAGAAATGACCCCAGGACTAATGTTAGGATTGCTCTTGACAAGAGCCCCAAACTTGCTAACTATCCACTTGGCTTTTGCCTCTTTACTTCTACAAAGCCTATGACAGAGATGCTCATTCTTGTAGGTCTTAATTTGCATGGTTGTATCATCAATTAGGTTAGAAGCATGCAGCCTCCAAGGACATCCCTCCTCTTGACATGCATATGTTAACCTATTCCTATCATTTTTCACCTTATTAAAATTAAAACCCTCTTGAATGGCATAGTCTGTCAACAATGCCCTCAATGAGTACACGCTATCATGTGTTTGACCAACCTCAAACTCTATTGGAGTACCTAACAATTGCTTAAAAGGGTTGGTCTTTACCAATCTTGCTATTTTAGCATCCATATTTTCAGCTTCTGAGTCACTAACAAACTCATCATCAGGGTGAGAATTGTACCCTTCAAACAGTTCAAGGTTGATATTCTTTTCAACCTCATCTAACCCATGACCTAACCAAAAATCATAAGACCCATCAACTAACCCAAATTCATCCTCATCCACACCAGCCTCTACCCTACCACTATTAACCTCTATCACCTCATCACTATCACCAGACACACTATGTTCATCCTCATTATCACCCTCATAACCAGATAAATTTTTTTCAAAATCACTAAACCCTGTTTTTTGGTTGTCAATTATAAACCTAGGATGTTCATTGGGAATGTTTGTAGATGCTTCTAGTGGAAGTGGGATATATGCTTTCTTTTCTACTTCAAACGTAATACTCTTTTTTTCATGGTTACTAAACAACTTAAAAACATCCATAAGGTCACTATCATTATTCACTGCCATTCTCTCACTACACCATGGCAATACCACTCAAACACAATATTCATCAGTAGGCACATCTTCACAACCAGTTTGTTTCTCAGACATGGTATGCAACAATGTAATCACACTAACATGGTCAACATCACAACTACCAAGCTTAAACAACTTAGAGTCATAGTGAACAAATATCTCAAATATATCCATTCAAACTGTGCAAGAAAAAAAAAATCAATCAAAATATCAAACATGCCATATTACAACAAACAAAGATTGAAATATAAACCTATTTAAAATAGCAAATCTGTGTTAATATATGCAACATATACAAGTGTATAACATGCCATATTATACATTGTTAGCACTATGCCGTAACAAAAATCAAAAATGCATTTTTATACAATATTCTTGCTTATTTCATGTCTAATAACCATGAACACGTTAATTACACCATCAATTTCATACTAATCAACTACAAACGAAAAACCCTCAAATTTTGTTAATAAAAACCCTAAAACTTTAACGATAGTAAAAATGAACAATCACAAGTGCAACCATGCATGAAAAATCAACACATAACCACTACCAAAACTTCAAGTTTAAAAAACACACCTTTTTCTACGAAAAAGAACCCAGGAAACTTCTTCGAATCCTTCTACTTCAACAATCTTGTTCTGTGCACAACCTCAGTCACCTATTTCTACTTCAAACACTGTTACAAATCGTTATCACTATTTGGTTACTGATGATTGGGTGACGGTAGGGTTAGTTTTTGGCGCGAATGGGTTGGAAGAGGAATAGATTGCATGAATGAGTTTTTCTCAGAAGCTGAAAGTGAAATGCTTTGGGACCACGCCTATTTTTATTGACTTGAAGGGTGACTTGTCAATCATCTCACCACATGTTTTATTTGTATTTAAAAAATCTTAAATTTGCTTTTATTTTTTACTTTCTTGCCCTTCAATTTTTAATTGCCATTCAAGTCCTCCAAGCGAAGTTACAAGATTGCCCTTGCTATTTCATGATGAAACCTCAATTTAACAGAAATCCTGATGGCAGGGGGCATATATTCGAATACTTTGATTTCAGGGGGAATATCAACCATTTCTGAAACTAGGGGGGTAACTTTATGAATATGGCAAACTACAGGGGGGAAAATGATACTTTCCCTTTTTTTTTATTAGTATCTCTCTACTTGTCATCTCTCTCTCTATGACTCTTCATTTTGCTTTCTTTCTTGTATCAACTTCTTTATTTTCTGTCTTTGTGTGTGTAATTGGCAGAAGTGCAGAACAAAGAGTAGGAGAGACTTCTTGTGGAAACTCGCCTGAAAAACAAAAGATTAAGGTTTCCTCTTCAATTATCTTTGTAACTCTCCACAAAATTTGATTGTTATTGTGAAAATTTTGTAGAAATCGGAATTTTGTATTTACTTTTTGTTTATAAGAGTTATTAAAGCTTGTTATTGTGAAAATTTTGAGTTATGTCACTGTAAGTGGTGATTAGGATTTTGATTTTTTGGGTTTTTTTTTTTGTTATTTTGGTTGTTGTTGTTCAGATTTCGAGTTTGATTTTGGATTGATTAGAGTAGTTTGTGAAATTAGGGGGCAAAAGAGGAACAATAAAAATAATAGGCCAGTTCCAAAAATGCATCTTTAACTTGTATAATTTCTTCAAGTATCTTCTGAATGTTTTGATAAATATCAGGACCGTAGTTAGTAAACTACTTTGCACTTCCTTTGAAATTTTTAATGGACTATGGTTAGTACAATTCTGTAGCAGCTTATGTTTATTTTTATTTTTATTCATTTTAGTTTTCAGATGTTGATTTTATCTTGAACTCTGTTTCATTTTATGTATGTGTGATGATTTGAACTGTCTTTTAACATGAAGGCTTCATTTTTTTTATTGACTTTTTTTTTTTTTTTTTTTTTTTTGAAAGGCTGGAGTATATTAGGCCAAGAAGGAAAGGCCAAAGGCCAAGGCACAAACAGAGCCAACCTCCGGAAACAAAGAAAGGAAAAAAACCCCACAAACCAAGACAGCAGCAGCTGCACAAACAGGGCCAAAGAAACCCAAGCAGCAACCACCACAAAACAAACACAGAACAACACGCCAATCAGTTAACCTCCCACACAAGCAAATCCCCCTCAGCAGTGGCGCCTTTCTTAGCAAGGGAGTCCGCAAAGCTATTAGAAGACCTGGGATTAAAGATAATTTTCGTTCCTCCCAATATACTCAGCAAGGACCGAATGTCATAAATGACATTAACATGCTTCAGGCTCCCGAAACTAGCCTCATTCACCCAAGCCACATCCACTTTAGAGTCGCATATGATGGTTATCTTTTTACCAATCAGACCCGTCGAGTTGGCGCACAACACACACGCCTGATGGATCGCTGTTAACTCAGAAGTAATTGCATCAGCACTGCCAATGTTTCTAGAAAAAGAACCAAGCACCTTACCGCGGTGGTCGCGTAAAACTCCACCGATACCAGTGATCCCAGGATTACCCCTAGCAGCCCCGTCAACGTTAAAAAACAAGGTACCAAGAGAAGGAGGGGTCCAGCTGCCATTTCTAACCACCTTCGAAGGCTTCAAAACAGAGCATCTGTCAGCAATATTGAGAAGCAAATCTGAAATTGAATCCGAAGAACCTTCAGCATGGTGCTTAAACCACCACACAACTCTGAGTTTAATCATGTCAGCAGCTTGAGATATCCCTTGCTCAGAGTTTTTAAAGATCACCTGGTTCCTGGCCTCCCACACAGTCCAAACGATTGCAAAAAAGAGGGTGTTCTAGGCTCTCCCTTGAGTGGCTTTCGGACACAAACCAAACCAGCCAAGAGCCCAGTCCACCATGGTTCTACTACTGCACCAGTTCACCCCCCACCACGACATGCATTGGCACCAAACACCCATCGCCCACTTGCAATGGAGAAACAAATGGTCCACTGTCTCTTCGGCACACTTGCACATCGGGCACTCCTGAGAAGAAATGGGACAAAAACCAAACTTGCTCATCACCTGTCTAACCATAATCCTTCCCCTAAGCAGCTGCCAAGTGAACACTTCAACCTTCAGAGGGTTGATACCTTGCCAAACAAGGGAGGCGTCCACCTTTGAAGCCTCCAACCCCGAGTCCTCCAGGCATCTTCGAAACGAACGCACAGAGAACATGCCTTTAGGGCTGAAAGACCAAGCAATTGCATCCTTGAAGAGCTTTCGGGGCTTGAGTTGGTCAAGTCTACAAACAAACACATTCCATTGATCCTTTTCCCGATCAAAAAGTTGTCTCCTCATGGGCACATTCCACACCCAAACCTGATCTTGCCAAAAGCCAAAATCCTAAATCGAACCAGACTTCTTTAAGGATAAAGTGAAAACTCTAGGGAAAGCAAACTTGAGCGACATTTCCTCTCTTCCCAAATCTGTCCAGAACTCCACTCTTCTACCATCTCCTACTACGAAATTCAGACCTTTTCTTAAGATACTCTCAGTCGCAGAACCAGGCTTAAAGAGGCTGTTAATAGCCTACACAAAGTGGGAGGCAGGGGCCGATCTTGAGCCTCTCCAATCCCACACCAGTGCATCCTTACTAATTCCATATTTTGCACAGACTACCCTCCTCCAAAGACTAGAGTCCTCATTACCGAACCTCCACACCCATTTCTCCAATAGACTAGCATTTTTGTCCTTCAATCTCCCAATTCCCAAACCCCCATTTTTCTTACTCCTACAGACCGTATTCCAGTCCACAGCGTGTATCTTTTTCCTCAAAATAGCGTCGCCCCAGAAGAAGGACCGTTGAGTTTTTTCCATTCTGTTTGCAACACCAATAGGCATGTTAAACACTGACAAATAGTAATTGGGGATACTAGATAGGACAGTCTTGATGAGCACTAAGCGACCCCCTTTGCTTAGGAATTTTTTCTTCCATGGGGCAAGTCTACTGTCAACCCGGCTTATTAAATTTTCCCAAAAAGATTTAGAGCGGGGTCTTGCACCAAGAGGATACCCAAGATACGAAATCGGGAGACTAGCGCTCTTGCACCTAAAGGCCGCAGCCCAATTAGTATTAAGCGCCCCATTTCTCCCAACCTTGACAACACAAGACTTGTGGAAATTAATCTGGAGGCCAGAAACCAATTCGAAACATCTAAGGATTCTTCTAGCATTACTAACATACTTCATACAAGGTTTTAGAAAGAGGATTGTATCATCAGCGAATTGCAAGTGCGTCAAGTGAACCTCGTTGTCCCCAAACTCCACTCCTCTCAACAGACCCAAAGCCTTAGCTTTTCTAAGTAAGTAACTAAGGCCTTCACTAACAATATTATATAAGAAAGGGGATAGGGGATCACCTTGCCTTAAACCCATCTCAATCCCAAATTGGGAGGTGGGACTGCCATTCATAAGAATCGAAATCATAGGGGTTGAGATGCAACTTTTCATCCACATTCTCCACCTATCACCAAACCCCATATTCTTCATCATCAAGTCTAAGAACTGATGATCAACACTGTCATAAGCTTTTTCAAAATCAAGTTTTATGATAAGACCCCCTTCAACATCATTTTTCCACGAGTGAATAGCCTCCTCCGTAATAACGAAACTGTCCGTAATTTGGCGATTACTCATAAACGCCATCTGGGTCTCTCCAATAATAGTGTCCATGACTAGCTTCAATCTGTTAGCCAAAACCTTAGAAAGAACTTTGTATAAAGACCCCACAAGACTGATAGGTCTAAAATCCTTCAAAGACTCTGGATTCCCACATTTAGAAATGAGGGCAATAAAAGTGTTGTTCAAATTTTTTACAATAGAGCCGTCATTATAAAACTCATTCATAAAATTCCAAAAATCATCCTGAATCACCTCCCAATTGGCTTTTATAAAGTTGAGGTTCATACCGTCTGGTCCAGGGGCCTTATTTCCATCACACCCACTTACTGCATCCCATATCTCCTCTTTGCTAAAGGGCTTTTCCAACCTTCCTTTTTCTTGATCCGAAAGGCTCCTCAAATCAGAAACTCTCATAACCGGACGGTGCTCCGTCCGTTTCCTGAAATGGTTCCTAAAAAACTCAGCAATCCCATATTTGACTTCAAGAGGTTTCGAGACTTTCCTCCCCTCAATCATGATTTCCCCTATAAAGTTCATTCTTCTCCTCCCATTAGCAACACTATGGAAAAACTTGGCATTTTTGTCACCTTCCTTCAGCCATTGAACTCTGGATTTCTGACTCCACTTCTGTTCTTCCGTCCTCACTCTTTTCCACATTTCTCCTAAAATTTTCAGCCTTTCCCCTCTCAAAACCTCGGTCCACCCAACTAAGATTGCTTTCTTGTCCACCTCCAAAAGCCGGTCTTCAAACTCCTTAAGAGAAAACACACCTCTGTTCCTAACAGGTAGGAACTTCCTAATAGAGCCTTTAGAGGCTCTTAACTTGGCCGCCAAAATGTACCCACTTGTGCCCTTAGCACTGCACCCCTTCCATCCCTCCTTGGCTTGCTTCATAAGATCAATATCCTCCAACCAACTGTTGTAGAATCTGAATGGACTCGGACCCCAATCTACTTTTTGTTCGCCCAAAGAAATTGCATTATGGTCAGACACACTTCTTGGAAAGGCTGTCTGTAGTAAATTAGGAAACCAAGCAAAAAAATCCGGGGAGAGCAAAAACCTATCGAGGCGCGCCCAAGAGGCCTCCTCCCTATTATTAGACCATGTAAAGCTAGCTCCGCGAAGGGGGAGGTCCACCACTCTTGCTTGGAGGGTAAAGGTGTTAAAATTCCTCATAGAACCCATGTTGCACACACTACCTCTTCTTTCCGAAGGGTTTAAAACTGTGTTGAAATCCCCTCCAATACACCACGGAAAAGGGAGCGAACTTTGAGCTTGGAGAATGAAATCCCACAGGTCCTTGCGTTCCTTCTCAGTGTTTGCTGCATAAACATTGCAAAAAACCATGAATTTGTTCAGCTGTAAGTGTTCTCTAGCTATAATAATGCACCTTTGGTTGTTGATGCTAGCCTTTACCGAGAAATGGTTCTCATTCCACAAGGTTAACAGGCCTCCAGCAGTCCCAACAGCCTCCATTCCCATTCCCTTAGACAGCCAGCCACCTCCCAAAGAGCTCACAATTGAGTTATCAAAAAAACCTAATTTCGTTTCTTGGAGAAAAATAAAAGAAGGTTTATGACATAGAACCAAATTTCTCACCACCCTTCTTTTATCCTTCCTCCCCAGACCCCTAACATTCCAGGAGATTACTAACATTAAAAAATAGACAAACCCAAACCCAGGTAAACAGAACTCACTGTCTGTCGTTCTGACCGAAACGGTCATTGTCCTCATTTTCTCTCCTTCGAATGAAGTCAGCAACCTCGTTTTCTTTCCCTTTAAAATCAATTCCTAGCTGAGTTCCCATGTCCATAACCATAATCACTTCTTTATCCACTTTCCAGCCTTCATTTCCGATCTCTTCCTCTCCCCTGTTCTCCATGATTCTGGTCTTCTTTCGCTGCACCTTTGTGCCCTTGTTACTGTCTTCCTGGTAATCTCTCCGTGACTTCATGGTCGAGTCAGAGTCGGCCTCTCCCTCCTCTCATGTTGCTGAGATAGATTCAAAACTGTCTCCTGAAACACCTTGGTCTTCCACAACTATTCCATTGTCATCTGGATCTTTGGTTTCTTTTACCATGGATACCGAAACCTCAAGGTTGGACTCCTTTATTAGGCACATCAGATTTTGAGTAGAAGAATTTGATTTTTTAAGTTTAGCCCAAATGAATGCCTGTTCAAGATTGTCCAGGTAATCTTTGAGAGAACCATCCAAGGATTGGGTTTTGGAGACTACAACTTTCTGCTGCCCCTTATCTCCTACTTTTTCAGCCAACCCAACTTCTTTGTCCACCTTATCCAGATGTTCCTTTAAAGGTCCCTCCAACGATGGGCTCCTAGAATAATTCTGAAGCCCAATATTGGTTCCTCTGTTGTCCAGCCCACCTAACACGGTCTCATCTTTTCTTAACTGGTCTGGCTTTGATCATTCTCCCCTCTCACCCTTCCATTTTACAAATTCCAAAAACAGCCCCTCCTCTTCCTCTGATGTCGTGTTGTCAGACTCCCCACTTTTGCATTTTTGATCTTGATTTTCACGTATGAGTAGCTTCCCAAACTTTTTCCTCTGCACTGGAAGCCTTGGTTTAGGGACCCACTCGTATTTTCCTTTTTCATGCCTGCTTCTCCTAGGAATAGTTGGAGATCCACTTTCCTCCTCTGACGCCTCTGAACTGGGTTGGTCAGCTACCCTATTCTTCCTATTTGCAGCTTTCCCACCTATATTCTGACGCCTTTTGAACCACCCTCTAGCCTTTTCTTGAGCCTCGCATTCACCTATCCTAGACTGCCCTGACAGACCTAGTTTCTCCCCTATTGCCTCCCTATCGTCTTCCTCACGCCAAGAGTTCACACCAGAGGATTTCTGCAGGGTTTCAGGATCATCCTTCTTCAACCCCAGGTATTTTTCAATCCATTGTCCATCTACCTCAACTGACTCTTCCTTAACTCTCACTGAGAATGATCCTTTCCCCACCTCCACTCTAACCTTGGCGGACACAATCTCCTCCTGACTCACCAGAACCAGGATTCTTCCTTTGTCCAACCGTTTTCTAAGAGCAGTGTCTTCATCCACCAGTAATGGTTCTCCAATCATCTAGCCTAATTTCACAAAGAAATCAGAGCTCCAGTAACATAAAGGTATCCCCGTGCATGAAATCCATGCCATACGCATATGTGAACCCGGAATATCGGACCAATTACGCATTGAAGCGAATCGATCATCCCAAAAAAACCTGTTGTTAATGAAGCCTTCCTTATCGATCTCTGATTCGAAGCACCATAATACACTCTTTGTACCCACGAAATGTGAAGTAAATTTAAAACCTCTGCTCTCCAGCTTGTCGTTGACACTATCCACCTTTGAGAAAGTCTTTAACACACCTACTGCACATCTTCTTAACCAGTGCTCCTCCCTCTGATGGCCGCTCCAAAACATAGTCAATTCCTTCATACTATCTCGTTCTGTCTCCTTTTGTCCAAACTTTTTGCTGACCTGCTCTCCCTTCGATCCTCTGTTCTCTCTCAATATCTCTGCAAAGGTCTTAGTGTCCTTGAATGGTTGCTCTTTCCTCACTTCATAACCTTTGTTCATTCTATCTGCTTCTGCCTGTTGCCTGGAAACTTCAGTTGATCTCCTTCTGTTCCATCCATAAGACGCCACCTTAGCCACAATCGGCCATCCGTATACGTGCATCCCATTAGTCAATCTGGCCACCTTGGTTGCTTCTTCCATTGTTTCAAAACGGACAAAAGCAAACAAGCTTTTCCTTGAGCTGTTTCTTGGCGAAAGGTACACGTCTCGAACCCTCCCAAAAGGTTTGAAGATGCCCCACATACCTGATTGATCCATAACTGGATTGAGATTGTCAACATGAACCGAAACAAGCTTACTTCTGAAATCCTCATCCCGTCCTCTGTCCTTCCCACCAAAAGAACCAGAGCCTCTCTCTCTATACATCTCTCTAGTAAATACGTATGTAATGTATATTGACTATTTTAGAATCGAAGATTTTTATTTTTTATTTTTTTTTATTTTTTATTTTTTATTTTTTAATTGACTTGAATGCTTTATCTTTCTGGGTTTGTGAATATAAAATTTTAAAGTACATTGTAGCATCAATTCCTGTAAATCAGATAAATAAAAATTGCTTGAAATTTGTGTTTTGCGTCATGTTAAAGCTCTACTAATGTTCTAGCATTTTTTTTTTTATTTTTTTATTTTTTTTATTTTTTTTTTTTATGGCAATTTTGTTTGAAAATTGAACATTTGAACTTAGGCAAATAGTTGTACAATATTGATCATCGATCAGTTGAACTAAAATGGGGATTTTACTACATGGGTATATTTGTTTTGATTCCATTTATTTAATACCAAGTGGGTATTAATTATTAAATAAAAACGAAAGAGGAAGAGTAAAGAACAAGATAAGGTAGCGTATATAAATTAAGAAAACTACACGTATCACTTGCTTCTTATTTCTCAATAATCAAATTGTTAGTCTAATAACTAAAGGGACCTAATCATCCTCCAATGTTTCAAATTCAAGAATTATCCTTTGTGAGCTTCACTTGATTATTTTCTTTATTTATATTTATAATTATTTTTAATTTCTTAAACAATTTCTCGGTTGTTGCAGAGCGTCTTAGATACATTTTAATTTGTGTGCCTTTTTCAGTGATTGCTTCAAATACAACTCGGTTTTCAACTTTTCATTGCCTGAGTTCGCCCAACTGATGAGACATATTAAAAGGAGAGTAAAAGATAATAATCAGGTAGTCCATAAAACAATATAAGATGGATTCACATTCTTGACTCTATGACAATGGAGGATGTTTAGGCCCATTTTAACTAAACAACTTATGGAACAAACAAATGAGGTATGTTATATAATCTATATATTTTATATATTTTAAAAACATTTACAATCTAACACTATAAATATTTAATTTTTGTAAAATGAAATATATATTTTTATGTAACATGATGGAATCACTGACATTGAAAGTGTTGCCACACTTTCTAATCCAAATATCTTCCTCATTCATATCAAATCAACTACATATGAAAGTCAAGGACAATGCAAAAATCAATTCAATGTTGTTGCAGTTCATGACATACCACAGTAGTCGTTTTGACAACGAAAGCAAAGAAGAACCAATGCAATTTTTATTTTCTCTCTTTTTGTTGGCAAGACATCTTTTACTATATTTGTACAAATAACAATATTATATATAACGTTATTAGCTTATCTAAAACCCAAACTAAAATTGATGTACATATTTTTTTGCAAGTTTCTGGTTTTACGCAACCATAAGCTTTTAGTCACTGGGGTTTAGAATGTTGTTTACTTTACCTAATGTACAACTATATTTCTATATATAATAAATAAAACTGCACTATAGATTGTTCATTAATATGTCTAACCTAGATCACCATCTATATGTTATTGTTTAAACTGGTTTGAATTTAATGTCACTTGATTATTGTGTTAGTTGATTTGAAGTATCTATTAGAAGCTGATCGAAGGTTACAGGTTATGAGCGTTTCAAAAGTGTATTAAAGTTTAGTAATTATCATTAAGAGTCCTAAGAAAAAATAAATAATTTTTGGCAATTGTGACTCTTTTGAGCTTACATTCATTTGGTGTGGTTTGTATTGTTAAGTTATTGTTGAGGTTTATAGTGAGTTTTAAGTTATTGTTAAATGTTAATTTTAAGTTTTCATGTATAATATTTAATTAAAAGCAAGTATATTTTTATATATAAAAGATCAAATATAAACTTAAAACAAGTTTTTTATTGAACAGTCACTTCCAAATTGTGTCACTTCATTTGTTACTGATTTAATATGTATTTATTTAACGCATTATTACAAAATGTGTATTTAGGAAGCACGTGCCTTTCTTGTGCCTCCAAACCTAGTATATATAAAAAATGCCGATAAGTGATGTCACTTGATTTTAGCTAAACAAATAGCACCTTTGCAATTGATAAGTGATAAAAATAGCACCTTTGCAATCGAATTATGCAAAAACGTAAAGTGAGGACAATGGGATGCTAATTGAATGTTTAACGAATAAATTTGACACCAATAGTGAATAATCTTTTGGGATCTATCGAGATTAAGCACAACATATGCAATACATATATCAACTCATATAATCGAGATTATAGGCAAATGTGAGATTATATATATATAAATATGAGTAAGTCTCCCATAAAGGGGTTTCTTATTTTAATTTCGGTAAGGACCTTGATAAAATCACATCGATTTCTATTAATTTTGATCTGATTTTTTTGTGGATGATAAGTTCGATGAAATCCACCTATGAATAAAATTTGAGATTTTTTCAAGCACAAGAATTATTTTTCCTGAATTTTCCTATATTTCATCCATTTTTCCTATGCTTTCATACTTAACAAAATTGGGAAAAATAGTTCTAATGCTTGAAAAAATCTCAAATTTTAATCATATGTAGATTTCAATAAAATTATTATCTACAAAAAAAATTCAGATCAAAAATCATAGAAATTGATATGATTTCATCAAGGTTATTATCGAAATTAAAATAAGGTATCATTTATAAGAGACTCATTATATATATATATATATATATATATATATAGTAATTTTCCAATGAAGACTTTTACAATGCACACTTTAAGTACCTTTGATGAAATTACATGTAATCAAGTGGTTTTTCGATAAGATTTTTTGTATGCATCCTAATAAAATTAAAATAAACATTTGGTAAAAATTTGGAATTTTTACCAAATTTGAGAACTATTTTTTCTTATATTTCCTTATTTTTAAATGTTTTATCTTCAAAAAAATCGGAAAAAATTAGTTCTTCCACCCGATTTTTTATTATTATTTTTTTTTACATAAATATATTTCAATGTTTTCACCATCCATATAAAAAATCAAATCAATATTCCATATATTTTATGCAATTTTATCAAAGGTGTTTAAAGTGTGCATTGTAAAAAGTCCTCATTGGAAAATTACCCTATATATATACACATTTTTTCTCTCCTCAATACCGAACTGAACTTTTAATTTTATGACAAGACTTATGAGTCATTGAGTAAGTTTAACAAGATTTTGATTAAGTGATATAAGTAAAATCGGTAACTATATATATAGGATCCTGGATTGTAAGAAATTTACAGGATCTCATTATGTTAGTTGGATTGAATCAATCAAATGGCTAAAATAAATATCAAAAAAAAAAAAAAAAAGCGAAGCCCACCATTCGCTTTTTCCATTGTCATGGACCTACCAGTTATTAAAATTGCTTCTCTTTCCTCTTTTTTTTACATCAACATGGGCCACAAGTTATTAAGGGCGCGTTTATTAATCAGGAATTGAGGGAATCAGAATCAAATTCCACTAGAAAGGGAATGGAGAGGAATCGGAATTAAGTTACTAAATTCCATTCCAGTGTTTACTAACAATTTAGAAATCAGAAATGGAATAAAATCTATTCCCTTTCTAGTGTTTACTTTAACTAAGGAATTGAAATGATATATAGTTGATTACAAAAATACCCTTGTGTATATAATATGTTGAAATAATTTTTTTTTAATTATGAAAAACTATTTTTTATACTGCTCATAACACTATAACTAGTAATTAACATCTTTATATCGAAAACTTTGAACTTATTAGTCAATATTCAATAATAATTAAAAATTGAGGAGTAATTCAGATTTGAAAGCATAATTAATTTGATGTCGAATTAATTTCTCACATTTAGGTGCTTTTCTCCCTTCTCTCGAAAATTAAAACACAAAATAACTCAACATATGCAACCATTAGCATACACAGTACTTGATTCATTATTAACTGTATAAAAGAAAACAAAAAAATTTATATATAAATTATAAACTATGTCTCAAAAGATTGTTAAACAAAACATATATATATATATATATATATATATATATGAATATGTAATGCTTTATACTGCTTTAGTAAAAAGGAAGGAAAAAAAAAAACTTAAACAAAACAAAATATATAATAGCTTCACGTAAAAAGGAAAAAAAAAAAAAAAACTTAAACAAACAGCAGTCGCAGATTTGACAAAAAGAGAAAAAAAAAACACACCAATGAGTCAAAGATTTCTATGTATATTCAAGAAATTAAAGATTAAAAATAAATAAATAAATAAATAAAGCATACCTATAGCAAGATTCGGAGGAAAACGATGAATAAAAAAGAATGATAGAGAACAATCCCTAAAATAAAACGATACAGTGGAAAGACAGCTTTTTTTATAATTATTATAAGTGAGGATATTTTAATAAAAGTATATGAATTCCCTTTTTTAATCAAGAAAGGGAACTTGATTCTTAGGGTGGATGGGGGGAATCAAATTCCCTTTCTATCAGTAACTTAATTACTGATTTGAGAGTGGGGTCCATGTAACTTAATTCCTTAAAAATTTAGTAAACACTGGAATTCACAAATCAATAACTTAATTCCCTTTCCTGAGTTTGATTACTGATTAGTAAATGCGCCATAAAATCTCTTCTCATTCCTTTGTCACAGACTCATGAAGTCACGGGCATACTTGTCAACCTCCTCTCTCTCCTACTTTTTTTCTTTGTGTACAAGAAAGCTTTTATATATATATATATATACAGTCTTTCTATTATCGGTCGAACTAACAAAAGTTATATCAGTTCCTTGTATGTGGGCCACTGGATTTAAATACTTTGACTGACAAGTACATACAGCCAAGTCAAAATATTTAAATCCAATGGCCCACATGTAAGGAACTGATATAATTTTTGTCAGTTCGAACTGATAATAGAATTTATGTACATATATATATATATATATATATATATATATATATATATATATATTTGCCATCTAAAAATTATCTTACTATACTAATGTTTTAATGAAACTTTTTTATTTATAAAATAACCTTACATTTAAATTCTTTAAAAAAAATTACTCTCTACACCCATAAGTTGAAGACGCAATTTCTCATAAACTATAATAATAGATACAAAATCAAAATCAACATCAATAAGAAAAATATAATTTTCACATATAATCAAAGAATGGATGAACAAATAATCGATTTAATGGATTCCGAATGTATAAAGATATATAAACTTCAATTTTTCTTATTGTTTCGTTATTGAATAAAAATAGTTTAAAGTAAAAATAAATAAATAAAAGAATAAAAAAAGATTTAAAAAAAAAAAATGAACTGTGTATAAAAGTTGATGGTTCAAATCACTTTTAATTTAGTATGGTTTGCTTCATTTTCATCCCAAAACTATTGTTTCAATTGTGTAGAAACTCTTGTTTGTTGGCAGGAACCAGATGTGTGGAAGAAATGAACAATGTGGCAGGAACATCAGTTCAACATATTAATGAGAAAGATGATTTCAGTAATCAGAAAGGAGAGCGTATATGCATGTGATCCAATCGATATTGAAATGGCTGAGATATTTGAGGCCAAAGATAACAATTTTTCAAGATTTCAACATCTGCTTGTGCATTAACAAAATTTATTTGTTTATAATGTTTTATAAATGCATGTAAGAAGGCGATCATATTCTTCCAGTTAGTGACTAGATAATTTTTGTGTTTGTTTCTGTTTTACCCCAACTACAAGAGCAGTGCAAGATTCTAGAACCATTTCTTCGACTTATGTAATAAGAAAAATGGGTGCAATAAAAAAGATGTTTAAATTTATTGATAATACGTAAGGGATAATTTTGATATTTTAAAAGGTGTAAGGAGTTCAAAAATAATAATTTTAACTTTTTAATATGGGTGTAGAAAGTAAATGGATGTAGCAAGATTTTTATTATTTTATTTTATTTTTTATTTTTTTTAGCAATAGAGCCACCCATATATATAATTTCAATGCTTGAACCCTCACGGACAGGGTGAAGACATAAAATTTTATTTGAGGGCAATATACTAATATATAATATTCAAGGGGTTTAAATAAAATTTAAAAATATTAAATATATGTTTTTAAAAAGAATATTATATTAATTTTGTAATTCACTTTTTTAAACATATATACTAAATTACTTTTTTTTTTTTTTTTTGGATGGATATATATACTAAATTACTAATATATGTTTTTATTTTCGTTTTCAAGGGTATCAAACTAATGCACATTTGAGGGTTCTGCAAAAGCAACTAGGAGCTGCCAAGAAGAGAGATCTGATGTTAAGCCAATTGATGGAGAAATAAGTCTAGGGGTGGGCAAAAAACCAGTAAACCGAACTGAACTGGTCCAATCGGGGGGTTTTTTTTTTTTTTTTCTTTCGGTTTTTCATTGTTAACCGGTTCGGTTTGGTTTATTTTTTAAAAACCGGATATTTCGGTTCGGTTTCCGGTTCAAGGGTTCGAACTGGTGAACCGAACCGAGGGCCGGTGTATATAATGAAAAAATGTTGTAATGCTACCGTATTAATATTTATGTCATATCATTGTAATGGTACTGATTATGTATGAGTAGTTCTACATAAAACACTATAGATAATGTCAACTGAAATTTAACAAATTTATGTTTACAATTTTTGTTGCCATAAAAAGATTAAATAATAATATCATATCAAAGTAGATGATTTTGCTTAATGATATTGGTTGACTTTAAGGGTGCGTTTGGTGTGCGGGATTGGATTGGACTATTTCATGGGATTGGATTGGATTAAGATAGGACTGTGATTAGAAGGGATTATACTGGACTGGATTGGACTAAATTAATATTATGTTGTGTTTGGGGAAACATGGGACTTGCCTAAATTAATACTATGTTTTAATTTGTTTGGTGAAACATATGATTGGACTAAATATAATAATATTTTTAATTTGATAATTATTTAAAATTGAATAAAAAATTATTGAATTTGCCAAAGCTTTAGTGCTTCAATGCTTCAATGCTTCATTGCCAGATATTAGATATGCAATTTCGGAAAAATATGGCTCATGCTACTTTTTTTTTTCTTTTTATTATCCTTCATTTTCTAACCTCCCAAACACCATTTCCAGATTTCAAAATCATCTTCATCACTCAAACATCACCCAACTTCATCTTCCTCACCCAAACTTCACACAAAAATCTCTTCTTCAGTTTCGCCCAAAATCCAACACCACCTAAAACTTCTCTTCTTTTTCTTTTTCATTATCTTTCATTTTCTAACCTCCCAAACACCATATATTTCTAGATTTCATTTTTTTTACCACATCCAAACAACCGATTGAGGAATTTCACAGATGGGTGTTAGAACAGTTGACATAATCAATTTCGGAAAATCAAGATAAGGAAATGGGCAATAATTTAGCTACCGTAAATGAGGAATTTCAAATTCAAAAATTGAAATCCAATAAGGAATATAATGATGGAGAATGGCATTTGAAAGTGCCATTGATGCACAGAAGAAAAAAAAAATTGAAGTTGAAGTTGAAGATAGGTCTTAATTTGATGAAAAAGAAGAGGAGTTGAGATATGTTGAAAGAGAAAGAGAAGAGAAAATAGTAACGGTGGGTTGGGTGGAATGGTGGGGATATGGAGTTGGTGATGTAATAAATGAGAGAGATGAAATAAATATAGTGGGGTCCACTTAAAAATAGTCTTAGGACTAATAAAGACAGGGGGGAGGGTGGGTTTATTTATTCCCATGTTGATGGGACTGTTGGGTATTGTTGGGAGATAAAATCCCAGTCCCATGCAATTGCCAAACATGGGTTTGAGACTAATATAATCCAATCCAATCCCAGTCCAAGGCACCAAACAGGCTCTAACCGCATTGGCATTGTAGCTTTCATTGCATAGTACTTTTTTTTTTCTTTTTTTTTGCTTATATTTACAGAGCACATTATTATTCATGTGTTTGCAAGTTGGAAGCTAGAATACAAGACATACAAGAAGCACAAGCATATAGTGCTTTTCATTTTCTAAGACCCTGAACTTAGAAAGTAAGAAATTATTATTTTTTCTGTTAGAATCTAAAATTCTAAAAATTGGTTAAATTTGCTATTAGAATAATACCTTTTGGTTTAACTTATTTGTGGACCGTAGATATCTATGTAGTGAAAATCTCTATCTTTTGATAACATGTATTTTTGTCAAGTTGCATTGAGGTTTCATTGGAACAAATCTGTTGTTTTGTTTTATCAGAACTATAATTCAATGACAAGCTTCTTAGAAATAATAAATCGTGCACAATTGCTTCAGTCAATGGGTTGTTTGCATCCAACTAAACTAAGATGTACTTTTTTCTTAATTCAAACATATTATGATGCATAAAATGCAACAAACATCCACTTAAAGTTATCATTTGGTATTATATTGTTTGTATATCTAAGTTTCAAATTTTCTAACCATGGCAGATTTTAAAATTAAAGCCCAATAAGCCTAAAACCGAAAAAACCGAATCGAACCGAACCGAAGGGTTCAATCGGTTTTTGATTGATTCACACTTTTCAATTTTATCGGATCGGTTCACTTTTTCAAAAATATAATAATATCGGTTTTTTATCGATTCACTCGAAAAGCGAACCGATCCATTAAACGTCTACCCTTAGATATAACAACTCAGAAAGGTACTTTGACTCGCCATATTGCTGGTGATTCTCAAAATGTACAATCAAATGCGACAGATTATAATCAAAGCAACCACATGGTTTCTTGTGTTATATTTTTGTCTTCGGCTTGGTAGCAGGTGTTTGTTGCCCTGTTGTTTTCTTTGTTTTTCTCTGTATTGTGCTGGTTGGCTTCATGAATCATGTCTTTATAATACTTTGGCTGTTCAAAAAAAAAAAAAAAAAAAAAAAAAAAAAACCACAAGGGATTTGATGTGGGAAAATCTTTCATCTCTAATGGGGATATAACTTAAGAAAGTTTATAAATAAATTGTATTAAAAATAAACATTCATTTAAATAAGGGTATTATTGGTATTAAAATGGATGTTTATAGTAATGTTTTAATTTTAGATATGGATGTATTTATAAATATGGGTGTATTTATTATATTTATGGGTGTCAACAAGGGTGAATGGCGAATGACTTTGGGTGCTGCAGCTCTGTCTACCAATTTAAAAAGAAAATTTAAGTTTTTGAGAGTTTCTCCTTACAATCCACAAATTATCTATTCACACTCCAATTTTTATTTTTTATTTTTTTAATGACAATTTTAACCTAAATTAAAATTACTAAACAAAACAAAACAAAAAAAAAAAATTAAAAGACACTACAAACTAATTAAATTATTAAAAAAAAAAATCTCTCTCCTAAATCATTAGATTAAATGTTACGTATTAAACTCTATTTCCTAAATATGTTATTACCATATTAAACACTCTCTCCTAATTAATCTCTCTCCATTTTTTCAAAAAAATAATAATAATAATAATCATATTTCCATACTTTCTATCAATCTCTGATTAATAGTTAAAGAAAAAATAACTTATGAATATTTTAGTTTTTTACTAATTGTAATATATATACTAAAAAGTCAATTTAAAAAAAAAAAAAAAAAGATATTTGAAAGCTTGAATCATTTCAACTAGATTCGATTAAACTTAGAATTTGTAAGACTATTGAAAGAATTCAAGTTCTTTAGGCAATCACATACCTACAAGAGTAACAAAAAAACATTTTCATATTTCGATTAATTTTTTTTTAAATATATATATATATATACATATAGTTCCTAAAAATCAAGTTTATATTTATGTTCAAAAAAAAAAAAAAAAAAAGCTTATTAATAAGTTTTTTTTTTTTTTTTTTTTCTTAATTGTTAATCTTGCTTGAGAAAGAATAGAGATAGAAAATTAGAGATATGTATTGGAGGAGAGAGAGTTTAATATGGTAATTAAAAATTTAGAGAGAGTATTTAATATGTAAAAATTAATCTAATGATTTAGGAGAAATAATTTCTTTTTTTTAATAATTTAATTCAAAAAAAATAAAAATGATAATCTTATAACAAAATAAAGTGTTATTAGAATTTTTTAAAATTTAAATTTTGAGAATTGAGTATTTTTAAAAACAGATATGTAACAAGAAAAAATTGGATTATCAAAAGAAACTCTCTAAATTTTTATTAATATGTTAAATTGTCTGCAATTGAAGAAGACAAGATGCCCCATCTGCAGTAGAAGAAGACTCAAGAGTCAAGAGTGGTTAAATAGAATTAAAAATGTCAAAAAGGTAGCAGTTGGAGTAGGAGCATCCGTACAATGTGTAAACAGTGCTCACTTTTAGGGTTTTCTTGCCAGAATTCTGTCTCCTCCGCTCGTCCTTTCAACTAAAACGTGGCATCTTCAGGGCTGCAAATTAAATCCTTTTAATTTTATCTATCAAGTTTATACACCATTTTCAAATTCACTTAAGTGTTTCTTATAATTTTGTTCAGAAATTTTGGATAAAAATAGGGGTAAATACACTCACTGCCCATGAGGTTCAGGCGTTCAGCATAAACGCAAGTAGAGAGTGATTATGTAGTTATTTATTCAAACCTCTCATACTTTATTTGCTATGTTTAAATGTTTCTCATTCAGACCTTTTAGCTAGAGAGACTCTCTACCTATTAGACCATAATTTCTATGGCTATTCCTCTCACGTGAGAGAACTTTCGAGAAGACTAACCTTTACTTTTTTCTTGACTTTATTTTATTTTGTGGGAATATAAATTTTGAGAGGTTAGTTTTATTATATCTCATGACTCATTGATGTGTATTTACTTTTTATTAATGAAATCCATCTTCCTATTAAGGTTATTTTAAAAAAAAATCTAACCAGTATTTAGTTAAATCCCGTCGGATAGAAAATCCTATATTCACCCGTCAATATCCGCACCATAATAATTCTAATCCTAGTGACATGTGCAATTATCGGAGTGGAAGTTGAATAACATATCCCACTGGCCCACTATTTCTCCATTTGATAATAATTTTACAAAGAAAAGTAAGCTTGGTTAGTCCTATAAATTCATACAACACCATGCTAGCTACTCAACTGATCATCAGAAAAAACCTCAAAAACAACACCGCAAATGGCAGAACTGGAAGCTGATCATGATCATCAACATCAAACGACCAAACCCAAGAAGCATGTTGCGGTTTTGCCAAGCCCAGGCATGGGCCACATCATTCCACTATTTGAGCTCGCTAAACGACTCGTCGTTTTCAATCACGACATCCATGTCAGCTTCCTTGTTATCAACACCGACGAAGATGACTCGGCAGCAAGAGACCAGTACCTCCACAGCCACTCCACACACCCTCCTGGTCTCGACGTCGTTGACATCCCTCCCGTTAACGTCTCTGACATCGTCAGAGATGATATGTTGATCCTAACCCGCATCTGTGTCATGGTAGAGGAGAGTCTCAAGTCTCTAAAATCGGTCCTCATCAAGTTGGGCAAGCCAGAAGCTCTCGTTATCGACTTATTCTGTACCGGAGCTTTCGAAATTTGTAGTGAATTGTCAATTCCAGTGTACAGTTTTTCTAGTCCGTCCACTGCTTTTTTAACGTTCTCGTTATATCTTCCTACACTTGACCGTGAAGTGGAAGGCGAGTTTGTTAATCTACCCGAACCCATTTCAATCCCGGGTTGCTCGCCTATCCGACCCGATGACCTATTGGATCAAGTTCGTAACAGAAAAAACGATCAATATAAATGGTTTTATCTTCACATGAGCCGGTTGCCACTAGCAGCTGGTATTTTAGTCAACACTTGGGAGGACTTTGAATCGGTGCCTCTTAAAGCAATAAGAGAACACTCGTTCTTTTTACAATTACCGACACCACCGGTTTACCCGGTCGGTCCATTGATCAAGCAAGACGAACCGTCGAGTTCATCAGATGTAGAATGTCTGACGTGGCTGGATAATCAACCGGCTGATTCGGTTCTCTTCATAGCTCTAGGTAGCGGAGGCACTTTGACGACTGGTCAACTCTTAGAGATGGCTTGGGGTCTTGAAATGAGTCAGCAGAAGTTTATATGGGTGCTGCGTAAACCAGACGACGCTGATGCTTCTTCTACATTTTTCAACGTCGGCAGCGACGTTAACGATCCGAAGTCGTATTTGCCGGAAGGGTTCTTGGAGAAGATACAAGGAGTTGGGCTGGTGGTGAAATCTTGGGCCACACAAGTGGCGATTCTCCGACATCCATCAACAGGTAACAGGGGTGAACCGATGAAGGGGCCTAAGTTGTTTAAATATTTTATATAACTTGCTTTTTCTAAAATGAAAATTTTACTAGTTGGTCTTGTCAAACTTGATTAAATTTGAAATTCTGATTTATAGGTGGATTTTTGTCTCACTGTGGTTGGAACTCGACGATGGAGAGCATAACTCACGGCGTCGCGATAATAGCTTGGCCGCTTTATGCGGAGCAGAAGATGAACGCTGCGATGCTGACGGAGGAGTTAGGTGTGGCGATGAAGCCAGTGAAGGGACCAGGAGAGACGGTGGTCCGACGAGAAGAGATTAGCAGGGTGGTGAGGTTGTTAATGGAGAGCGAAGAAGGAGAGATTATAAGGAGTAGAGTTAAAAAGCTACGAGACAGTGCTCGTAGAGCTGTAGACAATGGCGGTTCTTCTCACAACTCTCTTTCTTGTCTTGTCGAGAAATGGAAGAATGAGATTAAACCATAATTAATGGACGGTTCAGATTGGATTATCATGATGAAGTCTATTTGTTGTTTCATGTAACATTTACATTTTGCATGCTTGATTCATGCATAGTTTTTGGGATTATCAAAGATCGTGCATGAAGCCATGAATAAATGTTTATCCATAACATACATAAGACCATAAGAGGAAATATCCTTTTTTAACTAAAAATTAAGGGTTTTTATTATTTTTAACCGAAATTAGTAAATTGATTGTTTTTATCAAAAAAATCCACTGTAGAGACATAATTACTCTTCATTTATTTTTAAAATACCTCTTCTCTCTCTCCTTTCTCTCTCATTTGTGCAGAATATTTTTTTTCCTCTTTCTCTCTCTCATCTCACGCCTTCTTCTTCTTCTTTCTCTCCTTCTCTCTTTCTCTCCTCTTCTCTCCTCCGTCTTCTCACTTTCTCTCCTTCTTCTTCTTCTTTCTCTCCTTCTCTCCTTCTCTCTTTCTCTCCTCTTCTCTCCTCCGTCTTCTCACTTTCTCTCCTTCTTCTTCTTCTTCTTCTTCTTCTTCTTCTCTCTTTCTCTTTCTCTTTTTTTTTCCAGATTTTTTAAAAACAAAAATTTTCAGATTTGATGGGTTTCCGATCGTCGGTCGTCCGATCTTCTCTCCTTCTTCTTCTCTTTCTCTCCTCTCTTCTCTTCCTCTTTCACATTTTTCCAATTTTTAAAAAAAAAAATCAGAATTTTTTTTTTATTTTGAAATTTTTTTCAGATTTTGTTTTTGTTTAAAATTATTTCCAGATTTTTTTAAATTTTTTTTCCAGATTATTTAAAAAAAAATTCAATTTTTGAAAAATTTGAAAATTTTTCAGATTTAAAAAATGTTTGGATTTGAGTGTTAGTTGTTGATTTTAAGGGTGGTTGTGGTTGTGGTTGTGGTTGTGAATGTTTGGATTTGAGTGTTAGTTGGATTTGAATGTTCAAAATGTTTTCTAGATTTGTTAAAAAAATTTCCAAATTTTTTTTCCATATTTCGTTTTTTTTTTTTTTTCCAAAATTTATAAGTGTGGTGGTTGTTTTTATGAATGGTGGGAGTTGTTTTTTGTTTTTTTTTTTTTTCCAGATTTTTGTGTTGAAGTTGAAAATTTCAGATCATGTTTGAATTTTCTTTTCCAGATTTTGTTCAATTAAACACACTAGGCTACTGAGTAAACACACCAGGCAAAAATAACTAAACACACCATGCCAAAACGACTAAACACACCAGACAAAAACGACTAAACACACCAGGCAAAAAGGAATTAAACACACCAGGCAAAAATAACTAAGCACACCAGCAAAAACGACTAAACACACCAGGCAAAAAAGAATTAAACACACCAAGCAAAATTTCTGAACGAAGGGCATTTTTGTCCGAAAAGTGGATTTTTTGACAAAAACAATCAAAATACTAATTCCAGCTAAAAACAATAAACCTCCTTAATTTTTGGCTAGTTTCCATTTTCACCCTTATCGATAATATTAAAACCCTCCCCTCACGTTTGAACTATTATTGGATGTTTAGTTACAAATGCTTTTATTATAGAAACCTCCCCTATAAACTAACACCGTTAGTATTCCGTTTGTGTTGACTGAGTTTGACTATTAAAAAGTCTAAAATGTCCATATTTAAGCTTCAATTGTATGAATTAACCATTATACCATCATACTTTTACCAAATAAATTAATAAAATAATACTATTGAAGCTTAAATTAATAAAACCCTCATTCCGTTATTTTGTTATTTTTAGGGATAAAATTGTCTACAAAATAACTTCTCCTTTGTAAGTTAACATTCTCATATTTTGTATTAGTTTATTAATTTATTTAGTAAAAATATGAGGATATAATAGTCAATTCATACAATTAAAGTTTAAATAGAAATATATTTTGGATTTTTTAACAGTCAAACTCAGTCAACACAAACGGAATGTTAACGGTGTTAGTCCATAGAGGAGGTTTCTAAAATAAAAGCATTTATAATTAACTATACATCTAATAATAGTTCAAAGGTAATTGGAGATTTATAATATTAACCCAAAGTTTTATAATATTATCATATTATGTGACATTATAAAACTGAAAATGATTGATTTAACTCACCCATATTCCAAAATGCATAAATGTATAAATCAAATCCTCTAAACTTGAAGTGATTGAATCTTTGATCATAAGTACCGCTACAAAAACTAATTTCTTTTTCATCTTAGACCATCTCTAACCATTCTTCATTTCTTCAAAATGAAGACAAGATTGGCTCCAAACAATCTTCAAAATGAAGACCCCAAAATGGATTGGTTTTGGTTCTTCAAAATTGAAGATCCAATTTTGGATCTTCATTTCACTATTCCATTAAAATATTATTATTTTTTTATTTCCATCTTATTTTTCACTTTTTTAATTAAACTCAATTAATCATATATAATTTTTTTTTTATAAAAGTAATTAGTATAAAAATTATACCATTAGAAATATATTGTTGAGATCTTTCAACCGACTATAATATTGACTATATTTTAATTATTTTTTTATTTTAAATTTTTTATTAATGAACTAATAGGTATTTTAATTCAAAACAAATATTTTCAAATCATCAATTTTTATATGTAATTAACATATATCATAATAATTAACTCAAAATAATTTAGTAAAACCAAATAATAACATTAACAATCTTAAATTAAAATATTACAATGGAAAAAAAGTACATTGAAAATGAAAATAAAACCAATAAAAATAACATTGAAACTTAAAAGTTAACCTTAATATTACGATAAGTCATCTCAATAGTAATTTAAAAACCGATCAAAACTACTAAAATTACCCGAAGAAATCGGTTGAGATGAATTAGACGAAATTTTAGGTAACAAATATTCGGTGGAAAAGAAAGTTAGATGACAATTATACAATCTAAAATTTAGGTAAAAAAATATTAGTTGTGAAAGAAAGATAAAAGTTATACAATCTAAAATCTAGGTAAAAAATATTAGTTGCGAAAGAAAGTCAGATAAAAATTATACAATATAAAATCTAGGTAAAAATATTAGTTGTAAAAGAAAGTTAGATTAAAATTATACAATCTAAAATTTAGGTATATAAAATTAGATAAAAATTATAAATGTTAAAATTTGTTTGTCAAAATCAATACATGTAAAAATAGTTAGGTGTGACAAATTATAAAAAAAGATTAGAAAATTTTAGATGTAATAAAAGTGAGTAAATTATTATCTAATAAGATCATATAGAGAAAACAATTTTATTAAAGAAAGTTTGTAATATTATTTATAAAGTAAAATAATAAGAATTTATTATTTAAAGATTGTAAAATGAAGAATGGTTGTAGTAGTAAAATTATGAAGATTCAGTCTTCAAATTGAAGAAAAAATTGAAGATTGGTTGGAGATGGCCTTATACAAGAGAGTCGAGACATGATAATGATCAGCCCAAATGTATGTGTCCATCAGTTCATGTCACAATTGAAATCAACCTGTTCATGTCACAATTGAAATCGAAATCGATCAAAAGCTATATTGGATAATAACTTCAATAAATTTTGTGATAATACCCAAATCACAATCCCAACTTGTGAATTGATAGTAGGTAGTAACAACTTAGTTGGTCGGACCTCTTATCTTTATTCAAGAGATTTTAAATTCAAATCTCACTCACACCAGGACAACGAGGGTTTAAGTTTATTTATTGTAATATATATATATTTTGGGAAAAATAAATAAATTGAAAATTGATACTTTATGACATCTCCATACGATATATGAAGCAAAGGTGAGCCATAAAAATAGTTGAGGATGAGATAGGTCGAAAAAGATTACAGTACTGTTATGGACATGTCAAACTAGGTGCTGTTAGAAGCAAAATCATTTAAAATCAAAGCTGGAAACACTGAAGTAGATTCAACCTGTGACATTACATCTTCGAGTTCTCGTTCTTAACATTTCGGCATAATCCAAAAGAGGCCATTGTTCAGATTGTAGCAGCAAAGAGAACATATATTCTGTCCTTGAAATTTGCATGGCATAAGAAATTTACCATTGAAAACAAACAGAATTGAAATGAATCTGAGAGAGACGAGAGGTACCTTCACAATGCAACTCTTACTTCTAAGGATCGATCGGAATTTCCTTGAGCGTCAACTGCATAGCAAAGTTCTGAACCATACGAATGTTTTCATGATTGTGAAGGAAGTGCAAAATTATATTCATACTAAAATGAATTCCAAACAAAAACAATACAAAATTCGAAGGATATCTTCTCTTCATAGATTGGATGGTTAAGCATGAGCAGATTATTGTTATTCACAAGAGCTCGAACCAGTAGTTCTTTGGCTTCTTCATGCTTCTTCTTCAGCATATTGCATATCTGAAACTCAGTTTAAAAAGACCGCAGGTTTGATCAAAGTACAAATGACGAAGATTCAGAGATAGATATATTCCATAACAATATTGTAACAGTATGTCTCTTGCTAATTGTGATTCCTCTGCTAGTATGGTTATTGGTTTTCAATGTTGTAATCATTGAGATGTTTGGGACTAATATCATGGTTTGATAAGCTTTATCAAAATAAACAATGAAACTTGTAAGTAGCAATGAGAGTGCATAGATTACTTACATCTTCAAGCTCTTTCGTATATGCTTCTGCCTTTTCTACGTTTCCATCATTTTCCATGGCCAAAGGAATTTCTAGTTCAGTCATGTTAATCTCCTGAGAAACTTCAGCTCTAGAGGTTGGTTGGTCATGGAAAACGTTCTTGGTCTTACTCTGTGCTTGATTCTCATTATTGCTGGTCTGGCAAAAACATAAAGGCAACTGAAGTTAGAAATTTAACAAGTACCAGATTTCAACCTAATTCAGGTTCCATGCAGATTTCTGTTGTATCAAGCCACAAGCTTTTTTTGGTAAGATACCTCTTCTTCAACAGCTCCTCCTGAATATTCTTTAATACTTCTGCAGGTTTCAGGGAAAAGGTTATGATATTCCAGCACATAACCTAGTACTTTGAGTTTAAAGGTGCATATAGTCAAAATCCTATGGTACCTGCTTTCCTTTGGTGACTCAGAGAGACGTTTAGGAGGCTTCAAGGACACTAAATCTGCATTTGACTCCTGTCAAATAGCTCCATATTATATATTAGTGGAACATCACAACAGTAAATTCTAAGCCAGAATGTCCACAGCTTTAAACCAAAACAGTAATTTTATATCATTAATAATATTATAAGAGCGATAAGTGAAACTATAACTTGAATGACCTCGGATATTTTCCGCTTCAAGGTTGGGGTTAGAGGCTTTTGTTTCTCAGTGCCACTAACAGGATGGGCAATTTTGGATGTTGTATTTCCTGCAAGTTTTGTGTTCTGCTCTGAGTTTCTTAAGGAATTATTTTGCCTCGGAACAGTAGGATTTGGGAGATCTCTGTTTGCTCCTACTGTCCTGTGATGAGAGAGGTATAGTTGTTAGGAGATATTACAACCTGACTTGTATAAATACAGACATTGAATAACATGTATGCTTGTTTGCATCATACCTCAAATTTTTCAAGCTAAAAAGTTCAGGTGTCCTCTTTCCAATTTTAATTCCTTCAACAGAATTGTTCTTCATGTTCTGGGTAGATTCCATGCTTGAAATCACAAATTTAGAATTTCCACTTGCCTGGGCATTTGATTTAGCTATTTTTTCAGTTGAGCTAGAAGGATTCACTTGAAATCTGCTAGATATTTGCAAAGCATCACAAAAGCTTATCTCACAATAATGTTTTCCAATCAAAATAACAGAAATAACTTATCACAAGGCATTATGTTTAATACAGAAGATGAAGATTGAGAAAACCTTAATGGCTTATGATATCCGTTTTCTAAAGTCCAAAAACATTAAAGAATGGTGGGAGGCAAAAGAGAATTAGAAAGAATTGAACAATGGCAGAAAATCACATAACATCTCAAAAAAAAAAATTATGATTAACCATTGTAAAGATAAAACGCAATGAACGCCTCAGATAAAAGCTGATTTTCCTAAAAGTGAAAAGAAAATAGAAACCAAAATGCCAAAACAACTACAGAATTTGGTGCATAAAGTAGGTGGATTCTCTATCTGCATTTATCACTTGAAAAATCTATGAAGACAGTGGTATGAGAGATGGTTTATAAAAGGTATGAGACAGTGGTAAAAGGCAGGGACTGAAATATAACTCAAATTCATAATGCCTTCTATATCAGAAATTCACTTAACATAAAATTAAAACGATTTAACCTTTAAAATCTTACTCCAAAAAAACTCATATACATCTAAAGCTATAGATGCCTTACACTGAGTTTTTTTCACTTCTTAGCTGAACAGGTTTTCCACTAGTTGCTTCCTTTTCCTGTGACCTTGAATTACCAACAACATTGCTGCCATTTCGTACACCATCAACATTGAAACCCTTCCTGCTGCAACTTGCATTAGACAGTATTGAAAATAAATAATGACACTTACAGTGTTGGTTCTAAATTTTTAAGGGTCAAATCCATTTCTTAAGTGACAATATTTAACCCAATGTCACTAAATAAAAGCTTTTGATGTAAAATAATTTCAAGCAATTGCTACGTCACCTGATATTGCTAAGATTTTTATCATTCTTTTCTCTTTCCTCCAAAACAGCTTCGGTTTTTGTTAATTCCCTGGTTGGTAACTTTAAAACAACTAATTTGTTTCCAACTTGTGCATCATTAGTGTTGAAGCCCTCCCTGTAAAGATTAAACAAGAAAATATTGAGACAATGAAACAGAAATAACTAGCACAGCCAAGCTGAACAGTCATAATAGACATAAGTTGATGGTATCTAAAATTCAATGTGTTAACCAACATTATGCACTGGAGTGACTGAAATACAGATGAAAAATAAATTTATTCCGTGCTAATATTCAATATCTTGGTCAGTAATCTTTCATCCTCCTGTAAGACCCATAGTAATTGACGAAAGTGAAATTTGAAAAAGCCTTAAAATGTGAGGAAGATACAATAACCAGGTAACTCACAGGAAATTATTGAGTTTATACTCATAAAATTACCAATAACAGTTGAAAGTGAAGGTTTACCGGTTTTATTTGGGTAAAAGGCATTGTATCAAGAAGTAGAAGAAAACAATTTTAATTTTAGATATAATACAGAAAAAATGGAAGAGATTCTTTTCTTTTCCAGGTAGAAAAGAAAAAGCCTAGTGCGCTCATTATGTTCTGTTTTGTCCCACAATTAGTTCTCTCTAACTATTGTATCTCGCATCATTTTTAATGCTACAGAAACTCTTGACACTTAATGCAGATTTAGATGAAGAAATTCTCACTTCTAGTATTCCAAGATCATATGTTTTAGATCATCGTACCAGAAGTACAAATGACAAATTGAAGCATTAGAGTAGACATAATTTTGAAGGTTTTAAACTTCATTACAAAAATTACTTCTTGAGGGACTGAAATATAACTCAAATTCATAATGCCTTCTATATCAGAAATTCAATCAACATAAAATTAAAACGATTTAACCTTTAAAATCTAACTCCAAAAAAACTCATATACATCTAGAGCTATAGATGCCTTACACTGAGTTTTTTTCACTTCTTAGCTGAACAAGTTTTCCACTAGTTGCTTCCTTTTCCTGTGATGACCTTGAATTACCAACAACTTTGCTGCCATTTCGTACAACATCAACATTGAAACCCTTCCTGTTGCAACTTGCATAAGACAGTATTGAAAATAAATAATGACACTTACAGTGTTGGTTCTAAATTTTTAAGGGTCAAATCCATTTCTTAAGCAACAATATTCAACCCAATGTCACTAAATAAAAGATTTTGATGTAAAATAATTTCAAGCAATTGCTACGTCACCTGATATTGCAAAGATTTTTATCATTCTTTTCTCTTTCCTCCAAAACAGCTTCAGTTTTTGTTAATTCCCTGGATGGTAACTTTAAAACAACCAATTTGTTTCCAACTTGTGTATCATTAGTGTTGAAGCCCTCCCTGTAAAGATTAAACAAGAAAATATTGAGACAATGAAACAGAAATAATTAGCACAGCCAAGCTGAACGGTCAGAATATACATAAGTTGGTATCTAAAATTCAATATGTTAACCAACATTACGCACTGGAGTGACTGAAATACATATGAAAAATAAATTTATTCCGTGCTAATATTCAATATCTTGGTCAGTAATCTTTCATCCTCCTGTATTACCCATAGTAATCGACAAAAGTGAAATTTGAGAAAGCCTTAAAATGTGAGGAAGATACCAGAACTAGGTAACTCAGGAAATTATTGAGTTTATACTCGTAAATTTACCAATAACAGTTGAAAGTGACGGTTTACTGGTTTTATATTAGCAAGATCTAATCAGTTTGTGGATTAAAGAAGTTTACCAACAACTCAAACACAAAAAACTTATAGCGTAAGACCAAAAAAAAAAGAAGGAAAGATAAATCCAGATATGCCTCACCCAGTGTTATTTTCACTTTCTGGCATAACAGATTCCCCTTTTGCCGCCTGATTATCTTGCAGCCTTACATCACCAACTAGTTTGCTCCCATTTTGTTCACCATCAGATTCAAAGGCCTCCCTGTTGAGGATTGTATAAGGATCTGTCATTTCAGCATTAATAATGGCTTGTATTCTAATGGTTCTGAACCTACATAATCTAGTTTCATTTCCTGAGAAACAAAGTTTCAACACCATGTCAGATGGATACTTTTGGTGTAAAAATGGTTCCAGGAATGGATGCCTGACCTGATATTACTTAGATTCTTGACATTGTTCTCACTTCTCAGCAAAACGGGTTCACCCTCTGTTAAATCTCTGATAACTGACTTTGAATTACCCATTGATTGGCTTCCAATCTGTACATCATTGGCATGAAGGTCCTCCCTGCTGCAAACCAAGTGTATCAAAAATTATTTTACTTGTTCTAAACTTCCACTCTCAAAACCATTTCTGGATTAAAGAAGTTTGACACCAAGCAAACATGAATAACAAAAAAAGAAAAAGAAAAAAAGAACTCCATATATAGACGACTCACCCAGAATTCTTTTCACTTCTGAGCATATCAGGTTCCCCTTGTATCACTTGTTTATCTAGAGACCTTAGTTCACCAACCAGCTGGCTACCATTCTGTACACCATCAGAATTGGAACCCTCCCTGTTGAAGATTGTAAAAGACATGTCATTGGAGCATTTAAAGATGCTTTTACTGTATTGGTTCTAAACTTATATGATCTAATTCAGTTTCAGGGGAACGGAATTTTAATACCACGTCATAACTTAAAAACTTTTGGTATGAAATGGTTACCAATAAAAATGTTTCACCTGATATCATTAACATTCTTGACATTGTTCTCACTTATCATGAAATCAGGTTCACTCTCTGTTAACTCTCTGGCAGGTGACTTAGAATTACCCCCCGGTTGGCTCCCAATTTGCTCATGATTCTCGAGAAGATCCTCCCTGTCAAAAGCCAAGGATCCCAACCATAATTTTATTGGCTTTAAACGTCCACTATCAAATCTGTTTCTGGATCAAATTTTTTTAACAAAAATACACAAATAATAATAATAAAAAAAAGATATAGAAATCTAACCCAGCATTCTTTTCACTTCTTAGCAAAGTAGGTTCTCCTTGTATCCCTTGTTCATCTAATGGCCTTAAATTGCCAATCACTTTGCTCGTGTTTTGTACACCATCAAAATTGAAATCCTCCCTAAAGAAGATTATATAAGACACCGTCATTTGGGCACTAACAGTGGTTCTTATGGTACAATTTCTTAACTCATGATATAATTCAGTTTCCAGAGGAACAAGATTTTTACACAGCAACATAATATAGATGGTTTTGGCGTGAAATGATTTCCATTGACTGATGCCTCACCTGATATTAATGAGGTCTTTTATGTTCTCCTTACTTCTCAATAAAACAGGTTCATCATTTGCTATTTCTCTGGTAACCGACTTTGAACTACCCATCAATTTGCTCCCAAATTGTGCATCATTGGCAAAGTCCTCACTGTTAAAGATTATATGAAAAAGGTCGATCAATTACCTACTATAGAATTCAATACAGTATAAATATACATATGAAGGTTAACATATGCCTTAAAAAAGATTTAGTCAACTTACTCATTGAAATCAAAAGAGAAGCTAAAACGATCTTTTTTTCCTTGAGAATTTCCTCTGGAACTGGAAGAATCTTCAGTTCTTTCCTTGGGTTTTGCGGTCTTCTCTGATGGGGATAGGAAATCAAGGTCTGGCATGTCCACTTTAAACGATGATAACTTGTTAAAATCAGCATCCAGATTAAAGTCCATATCCCTGGAATAAACAAGGCTCCATAATTATTATCTGCCGACTAGACACTCATGCATGTATCTATCATATATCTACAGAATTGGTTACCGAAAATATTTGTGTCTCAAAATATACAAACATGGTTTTCAGAAATTATACTGAGGATGAAGATGAGGCGCATGATATAAGAAACCCCTTCAATGGGAGTAAATGTAAAGAACATGCAATTTAATTCATGAGTATAATTTACCAGAATCAGATTAAAGAAACGAAGCAGGCGTTTGGCAGAAAATGGTTTTACCAAGTGCATCATCCTTGGTATCAACACTTACAGTTCTTCAAAGTTGAGTTTCTTTTTCTTTCCACTTGGAACTGGGTCAAAGTTAAAATCCATGGCATCATCTTGTGTTACTGACATTGATTTCCAAGAGCTGAGAAAGTCTTGTCCAATTTCATCATCTGTTTAAAAGAAAACATAGAATCTTAATGCATAAATGATATCAAAGTACAACATTAATACAACCTCTTGGGAAGTCAAGCAATTTGAGATTCGGAGTTTCCAAATAACCCGGTGTAGGAGAGGTTGGTTAAGCAATCCCCAGGGTAGGGAAATAAGAGAAAGTGTATAGTTTAAGATTAAATTTAGAGTTGGTTCCCTCATTTAAGAACAAAAAGAGATTACCTATAAGAGATTTTTCTCTTTTGGATTTACAGAGGCAGAAGTTCCTTCCCTTGACTCTGCCATTTTCAGTAAATTTTAAGCTTGAACTCTGAATACAGCAAAAAGATGGTCAGATGCTCAAATATGGATCTCAAAAAGGCAGCACTTCTGCTCATAAGCATGATATAATTGAAGAATCCAATCAGTGGTGTCAAAAGAATAATCAAACGAACATTGAAGATGGAAAATGAACTTCTACACTATCTTTCGACCCCCTACAGGAAAGTATTACATACATATACAAATGCATATCAGCATATGCATATTTATATGTATATTACCATATTTGCATCTACAACCAACCAAAATTAACCCCAGATCACTAAGAATCCATCTAATGGAGAAACCCTAACCTCTACAAAACAATGAAACACCTTAAAAATTCCTAATATTTTTTCATCTGTATTCTTCCTAGCAGATGTGTCAATTCAGATCCTTCAAAAGCCAACTTCATAGTGGCAATAGAATATCTCCCTATTTTGAAACTTCTTAAAGATAGTCATCAAAACTGTAAATTGAAAAAAGAACAAACAAGCAAGGATTGCATTAAAGGCTCAAGAACTTCAAGAAACAACAATGGAAAAAGATGCATGAGACGGAAATAGAAAAATAGAAGAAACATGATAAACTAAATCAACCAGACATTGGAGATAGAGATATTAAGTTTTAAAAAACCTGTGAAAACTAAATCTTTTCTTCATCAAATTGATGATAAAATCCATTGATCCACAGGATTCACTATATCTTGGAGCAATAAATATCAAATATAGATTCTACAATTCAAAACAGGCAACGTGAAAAACGAAGTAGCTCAAATCCAGAAGCTTAAAAAAATAAAAATAAAAATAAACCTCCTTATTAAACAGAAGCAAAATTGGAATGTGTGATTGATGGCCTTCAGATAGTAAGTCTCAAAACAGAACACTATTGAGAACTCTAATTGAACTTAAAAAAAGCAAAATATAGAGCTCAATTTCTAAAAAAAAATTTGCCAAATCAAATAAACATCACAGAAATTGAAAAATACCAATCACATCTGAAGCATGAGACGATAGTTAAAATATCGAAATAAGAAACCGATAAAACTAAGCTCGATTCGACACAATTTACACATGAAATTAATCGTACACACAAATATAGATCGAAACCCTAGATTTATTTTTTAAAAATACGATTGTTAAGTGACGAAACCTAGAATGTCAGAATCTATGCTCAAATGCGTGAGAGAGCGAGATAGGAGTGAGTTGCTTGCCTGGATTTGTATCGTGAGAGATCAGCGTCTGTGAGTGTGTTTGGCTTGAAAGAAAATTGCGAAGGAATTTTTTTGGTGGAGATGACAAAATGGAGTAATTTGAAGTGTGGAATTTGAATTTAATCGTTTTATAGTTTGGAAATGCAAAGAGGCGGGAGTGAGATCGATGTAAAGCGTAAACAATAACAACAACGTCCAAGGCATCAACGACGCATCTCATCCACTCACTCATTGACACGTGACGTTAATCATCAATTTATTAAAAAAGTAAATGAAAAATAAAGAATTAAATCTATTAATTAAAAAAAAAAAAAAAACCAAATAATATTTTATATAAGAAACAAAAACTATGAAAAAGACGTGCACATCTCATCCAACATCCATATATCTTTTATAGTTGAAAATAATATATTTTTTTTAATTTTTAATAATTTTATTTCTTTATTGTAGTATATTTTTAAATATTTAATTTTTTATTAATATAATTTTTTATTTTTTATTTTCCAACATTATTTTATTATATTTTTTTTTTCATTTTTTTCAGTTCAATTATAAAAAAAACAAAAAAAAAAAAACACTTAAATAATCATATTTCATTATATTTAATTAAAATCAAGTAACAGTCAACTAATTGTAAGGTTTTTTTGTTGATCCTATAAAACAGAGAGTTTGATTTAACATTTGTTCAGAAATAAAGGTTATTTACCGTTCTTCCTAAAATTTTTTTTTTAAGATTTATGATAGTCGCCTTCAAAGAAATTTATGATATTTTATTTTATATATAATATTCTCCGAATTGAATTTGATTATATATATATATATATATATATATATATATATAATATCGAAGTTAACCCTTTTATTGCAACTTCGTCCAAGTGAAACGAAGCAACTTGAACCCATTCATCCGCTGCTATTTTCTTAAAATTAAAGAATTGTTCGGCTTTATATATCTACCCTGTTGGATCCTCACCGTTGAATTTCGGAAAGGACAACTTGAGTTGTGTGTTGTTTCTATCGTAAGTGCCACTAGTTCGAGTGATCTCCAAGGGAACTGATCGTTGCAAATTTTCTCCTGCAGCCCATGGATTGACTTCCTTCTCTACGGTGTTGTTATCGTGTTGAACTCTCAGTGCTTGTAATTCTGTCAACACCGTTTGTAGAGTAGAGTGGAGAGTGTCAAAGTTGGATTCATGTCGAGCCAGCACTTCACTAACTTCGTTACAAAACTCAGTATTACTCTTACCCCTGGTGTCCATCTGAGCCAAACTAGGCTCTGATACCAAATACTGTAGATAATTTAAGAAGAATAGAAATTTATAGGAGAAAGAAGGAAGAAAAGTTAGAATTAGAGTTTAATTGCCATGCCTTTTTCATTATCTCCGGACTCTTATATAAGAGTTCCGCAATACATGCCAAAATAACTTAAGCAAACAAAGTAACTGAAGCAACATAATAACAAAATAAATGAAGCAAAATAAAAACAAAATAACTTAAACAAAAACAACCGAAGCAAACACATGACAACTAAAGCAAACATGATAACGTATAACACATGACTTGTGAACTACTTCCCCTGCAATTATCCCTTGCAAATAGCGTACACATCAGTCCCTTCCTCTTACAACATCCTTGTCCGCAAGGATGAAATGCGGGTAAGTCTTGCTAAGGCGCCATTTGTTTTCCCAGGTCGCCTCCTCAATAGGAGCCCTAACCCATTTGACGAGAACTTCAGTCTTCGGTCTACAGTTACCCTTCCGAACCACCCTACTATCGAGCACTATTTCAGGTTGTGGAAGGATGGTTGCATCATCCGAAACTGGGGGAAGCGGGGCTATAACATGAGGTATTGGTCCAAAACATTTCTTCAATAAACTGATATGGAAGACGTCATGAATCAAGGACCCAGGTGGCAAGGTGAGACGGTATGCCACAGGACCAACACGAGCCAGGATTTCATAGGGTCCAAACCAACGTGGAGCAAGCTTGCGATATTTGCGAAAGACAACTGAATTTTGCTTGTATGGGTGTAACTTCAAGTAAACAAATTCGCCAACATTGAAAATAACCTCCCTCCTCTGACGATCAGCTTGACTTTTCATCCGGTCACGAGCAATTAACAAATTCTGTCGCAGCTCCCGTAAAATGGTCTCTCGATCACGTAAATAATCATCAACAGCCTGGACTTTTGTTGTTCCAGATACATAGGAATTCAAGCTAGGTGGGGAAATGCCATACATAGCCTCAAATGGTGTCATCTTTTTGGCTGAATGTGTGGAAGTATTATAGCTATATTCCGCCCAAGGAAGCCACTCGAACCACTTTCTCGGTTGGTCACCTGCAAAACAATGTAAATATTGTTCCAATGTACGATTAGTGACTTCTGTCTGCCTATCGGTCTGTGGGTGATAGCTTGAACTCATGTTGAGTGAGGTTCCCTGTAAATTGAACAAGGTCCGCCAAAAAGAACTAATGAAGACTCGGTCACGGTCACTGACAATTGATATAGGGATACCATGGAGTCGAACCACTTGTGTGATGAAAGCTTTAGCCACAGAGAAAGATGTATATGGATGCTTTAATGGAATGAAGTGACTATACTTACTCAGCCTATCGACAACCACCATAATCACAGTATAGCCTTGGGACGGGGGTAACCCTTCAATAAAGTCTATGGAGATTTCTGTCCATATGCGATCAGGAATTGATAAGGGTTGTAGTAGACCAGCTGGACGTAAGCATTCAGCCTTATTGCGTTGACATATCTCACAATCACGAAGGAATTTTTTAATTGTCTTGCGCATTCCAGGCCAAGTGAAACTTTGCTTGATTCGGTTGATAATTTTGTGGTACCCGAAGTGTCCCCCAACAAGTGACGAATGATGATCAGCTAGGATTGCAGGAATCAGTGTCGAAGTAGGACTCAAAAGTACCCTTCCATCTTTGTACCATACATTATCACACTGGGAATACCTTTGCTTGACTAACACATCAGATTGTTGGACCAACTGGTGGTAGAAGGGATCTTGTGCCACCTCATTCCGGAGAATGGCCCACTAATCTGCCTGAGACATCGAAATAGCTTGAAACTCAAACTCAGCCACTCTAGATAAGGCATTTGCCCTTTGATTATCACGACCCTTCTTGTACTCAATTGTGTAATCATATCCTAGGATTTTTGGCAGCCAACGAGCTTGTATCGGAGTGGTAATGCGTTGTTCCAACAGATGCTTCAGACTTCTATGATCAGTGCGAATCGTAAATGGTTTGCCTAGTAGATAAGGGCGCCACTTTCGGATTGCTTTCACAACAGTGAGTAGCTCCTTTTCATAAGTGGAGAGACTCAATGCTGATCATTTCAGAGCTTCACTAAAAAAAAGCAATAGGCTGATCTTGCTGAATAAGAATTGCGCCTATACCAGTGCCACACGCATCACATTCTATAATAAAATGTTGTGAGAAATCCGGTAAGCGCAATACTTGAGGTGAAGATAATGCTTGCTTAAGTTGTTTGAAGGCCTCAGCAGAGTTTGAATTCCAACAGAATCCTTCCTTGGACAATAGTTTCGTGAGTGGAGCAGCAATTGTTCTAAAACCTCGAATGAACTTTCGATAGTATCCAGCAAGTCCCAAGAATCCGTGTACCCCTCTAACCGTGGTCGGCATTGGCCAATCTAGAACTGCCTGAATTTTTGTAGGATCTACTGCCACCCCTTGCTCTGAAATGATGTGACCAAGATAATCTATTTGTGTAACCCCAAACCTGCACTTGGATTCTTTAGCAAATAACTGGTTAGATGATAAAATTGACAAAACTGTTTGAAGGTGGTGGAGATGCTCATGCCAACTCTGACTATAAATCAGAATATCGTCAAAGAAAACGAGTATGAACTTCCTTAAATATGGCCTGAAAAGATCATTCATGAGGCATTGAAATGTTGCCGGTGCATTTGTAAGACCAAAAGGCATTACAATGAACTCGTAATGGCCTTCATGTGTGTGAAACACCGTCTTTGGGATGTCACTCTCATGTACCCAAATCTGGTGGTAGCCAGATCTTAGGTCGAGTTTGGAGAAGAACTTAGCCCCATATAATTCATCGAGCAACTCATCTATGACCGAAATGGGGTATTTGTCCTTTACTGTGAGATTGTTCAAGGCCCTGTAATCAACACAAAACCTCCATCCCCCATCCGCCTTTTTTACCAATAAGACCGGAGATGAGAAGGGGCTATTGCTAGGTCGTATCAATCTAGAGTCCAAAAACTCTTTCACCATCCGCTCAATCTCCTCTTTTTGGTAGTAGGGATATCGATAGGGTCTGATGCTAACAGGTTCAGTGTTTGGGTGTAGTGTAATGTGGTGATCATGGGTGCGTTTAGGAGGTAAGGAAGTTGGGGGCTCAAAAATTTGTTGATAGTCAGTGAGAACCTTTTTTAAATCACTTGGATGTGGTTCATGAGTTTCAACAGCATGATTAGAGATGACTTGGAGGAACAAACCTGGACCATGTAGATGAAGAAAATCCTTATCTGTGAATGCTTCCAAGGTCGGCCGCGTCAGTCCTTGCAATGTATGAGTATTCCCATCTTGCCTGAAAGTCATGGTTAGCTCCTTATAATTCGTCTCAATTGGACTGAGAGTTGCAAGCCACTGTACACCCAACACTAGTTGACAGGCCGCCATAGGTAGAATATAGAAGTCAGCCTTAACTAACGTTCCTTGAATGAAAAGCTGGAGGTCGAGGCACCTGCCTATGCACTCTATTTTTTCTCGATTGCCAACCATTACCTGAAATCTCTTATCTTGGACCATTGGAAGGCCAAATTTGGTGACAACAGATTGGTCTACGAAATTGTGAGTGCTGCCACTATCGATGAGAACTACCACCTTTTTGTTTTTTAATCGACCCAGAACGCGCATGGTTTGTGGATGTTTTGTTCCTGAAATTGCGTGGAAGGAAATTTTAGGAATGGTTTCATTGGGATCTACCTCAACTTGCTCTTCAATGATCTCTGCAACTTCATTGGGTGCAACATCTTCGATCATAAACATCTGAGGTCGCTGGCAGCGATGTCCGGGTAGGAACTTATCGTCACAATAGTAACAAAGTCCCTTTTCATGATGTTCAAGTGCTTCTTGGGGGGTGATTCGTTTGAAGGATGTTTGAGAGTTTTGATTCCCTTGGTTGGTTCGAGTAGTTGGTGGAGGACCTAATATGCTTGCTGAATTGGAAGGACTAAGTCGGGTTGTGACTATATTTGTCTGCTGTCGAAAGGTACTGCTTTCTCTTCTTAATAAATTATTCCGCTCCTCTATAAGACGAGCTATCCCAATTGCCTCTGCTAATGTTCTTGGTTGCTTTATCTTTACGTCAAGGCGAATTTCGTCTCTTAATCCGGCAACAAAACAGCCAACAAGAAAGTTCTCAGGTAAGCCATCTACCATATGTGATAGCCTTTCGAAAATCTCTTGATAAGCTCCCATGGTAGTGGTTTGTTTCAACCGAGTTAAGGCTTCTGACGGATCCTCATAATCCGTAGGTCCGAAGCGTTGTAAGGTTGCTTTGGTGAATTCGTCCCAATTGAGGGGCCCTCTGAATTTTGATAACCACCTATGCCATTGAAGTGCAACTCCGTCAAAGTGAAACGAAGCAACTTGAACCCATTCATCCGCTGCTATTTTCTTAAAATTAAAGAATTGTTCGGCTTAATATATCCACCCTGTTGGATCCTCACCGTTGAATTTCGGAAAGGACAACTTGAGTTGTGTGTTGTTTCTATCGTAAGTGCCACTAGTCCGAGTGATCTTCAGGGGAACTGATCGTTACAAATTTTCTCCTGCAGCCCATGGATTGACTTCCTTCTCTACGGTGTTGTTATCGTGTTGAACTCTCAATGCTTGTAATTCTGTCAACACCATTTGTAGAGTAGAGTGGAGAGTGTCAAAGTTGGATTCATGTCGAGCCAGCACTTCACTAACTCCGTTACGAAACTCAGTATTACTCTTACCCCTGGTGTCCATCTGAGCCAAACTAGGCTCTGATACCAAATACTGTGGATAATTTAAGAAGAATAGAAATTTATAGGAGAAAGAAGGAAGAAAAGTTAGAATTAGAGTTTAATTGCCATGTCTTCTACATTATCTCCGGACTCTTATATAAGAGTTCCACAATACATACCAAAATAACTTAAGCAAACAAAGTAACTGAAGCAACATAATAACAAAATAAATGAAGCAAAATAAAAACAAAATAACTGAAGAAAAATAGCCGAAACAAACACATGACAACTGAAGCAAACATGATAACGTATAACACATGACTCGTGAACTACTTCCCCTGCAATTATCCCTTGCAAATAGCGTACACATCATATACTCTTTTTAAAAGGCCTCCAGATTCTCATAAACATGTTCTGTTAACATAATCTCACACTCAATTTTAGTTTTCTTGGGTATTTTTTTGTTCTTTTTATAATATTGAAATCGGTTTACATTATTATTATTATTATTATTAACGTATTTAGGTGGTTGTTTCAAATTACAATTTCTTGCCAGAGAAAATATACTAATGGAGCTTTATTGGCACCTATTTTATTAGTCACTAATACATACGATAATAAAGATAGTTAAGATTATTTTTGAGGGTATATAAAATAAATAAATAAATAAATAAATAAATTGTAAAGTAAAGTAAGCGCTTTTTTTTTTTTTTTTTGTTCTCACCCAGGTGTCCCCACCTAATATTGGAGTTAGGGATGGGTAAAAAAGCCCATACACCGTAAATCGGACCAAATCAAACCAAAACGCTTGGTTTGGTCCGGTTTTGTACTTAAAAAAAAAAAAAAAAAAACATATGGTTTTATTCTAGTAAAACCATATGGTCCAATCCGATCTATGGTTCAAGTATATCAAACCGTAAACCGAATACTTTTAGTATTATTATTATATGTTACACCAAAAACTTTTTAATAAAATTTTAAAAATAAAAAGTTAAAGTCAAAAATCCTAATTTATTATTTCATAGTTGTTTTTTTCGGCCACCAATCGGACAAATTTGTGCAAAGTGAAAACCTCTGTTAACAAATAAAACTCCAAGCATGGGATCGTAAAAGATTTCAATCCGTTTCCATTATTTTGCGAAGTTATCACTAATAATAAAAATATTAATAATATTAAACTAAAGAGTAATGCTAAACGTCCTAAATTCTTTTCCCAAATGATGTGGCACGTGAGGTGTCAACATCACATCAATCACCACATAATCTCATGATTTATAAGATGCTGACACCTCACGTGTCACATCATTTGGGACATAATTTGGGACATCTAGCATTACTCTAAACTAAATTAGTGCTATTGTCATGATTTAGTTGTAAAATTATTTTGACTTGCATGCATTCAATTGCATTATCATGATTATAGCAATAGCAAATGTTAACCGCCTTTTTGGCAGGGGTCCACAGAAGAATTTTCCATCCATACCAAGGTTATTTGATTGTTGAAAGAATGAACCCAGGGATCCTGTTACCACACTATCCCGGTACACTACACCTAGTACCTGGTACCCCGCAGCTAGTACCTTGTATCCTGCACTCGGTACCCGGTACCCCCGCACTTGGTACCTGGTATCCCGCAGTACCCCGTACCCCACACCTAGTACCCGATACCCCGCACCTGGTACCCTGTACCCCGCACTTAGTACCTTGTACCCCGCACCTAGTACCCCGGTATCCCGCAGTACCCGGTACCCCCGCACCTAGTACCATATACCCCGCACCTAGTACCCGATATCCCGCAGTACCTAGTACTCGATACCTCGCACTTGGTACTCGGTACCCCGCACTCGGTATCCGGTACCCCGCACCTGGTACCTTGTACTAGACCTGGCACGGTTCCGGTTGGAACCGTCGGAACCGACCGGAACCGAAACCGAAATCGGAACCGGAAAAACTGGAACCGGAACCTGAACTGGGTGGACCGGTTCCGATTTCGGTTCGTTAGTTTGGTCGAACCGCCAGTTCGAACCGGATTGGAACCGACGGTTTCGGTTCTGGTTCCGGTTCCGATTCGAACCGGCGGTTCCACGAATAAAAAAAAATATATATTTTTTTTTATTTTTTTTTTTTTGGTTGGGTGCCGTTGGAGCCCAACGGTCGGCTGACGTCAGCCGACCGTTTGGCCCAACGGTCTGCTGACGTCAGCAGGCCGTTGGGTCCAACGGCTACCCTCTTTTCAAATTTTTTCTTTTTTTTTTCTTTTTTTTTCTTTTCTATCCCCGCCCCCCCCCCCCCCCCCCCCCCCCCCCCCCCCCCCCCCCCCCCCCGGGGTTCATTTTTCCTCACACCAATTTCTTCTCAATTCTCTCTAATTTCTCTCCAACACTCTCAACTCTCAAGTCTCAAGTGATAAGTCTCTCAAATCTCCAATTTATTTTATTGTCAATTTATTTTATTTTCAATTAATTTTATATCCAATTTATTTTATTTGCAATTTATTTTATTTCCAAATTCCAATATATTTTATTTTCAATTAATTTTATATCCAATTTATTTTATTTGTAATTTATTTTATTTGCAATTTATCTTATTTCCAATTTATTTAATTTCCAATTAGTCAATTATTCTTCTAAGTTCTAAGTTTCCAATTGTCTCCCAAATTTATTTTTAAATGGCAAGTGGAAGTGGAAGGGGAAGGGGTCACGGCCGTGAAGGTCCTAGGCGTTCGATTTCGATGAAAGGTAAGGGTGCTATGGTCGATAATCTCGGTCATAACGACTCCACCTAGCACGAATATCTGCAACGTCGGGCCTATGCTGAAGACCTAGGCCTAAACTGTCCTACTCCCCCTCTAATAATTTCTGAATCCGATCCCAATGACAACACCCCCAATTTGACAAGCCAGTCAGAAAATATGCCTGATATTGATACACCTCCGGATTTTGGTTTTGATACACCGGAAGTGGATCTAGAAAGGGAGGAAGATCTGATACAGAAGCAGAGCAAATCTGATCTCTTCGTCAAACATATGAAGAAAATTAGGAGTGAAGATGGAAGCATTACAGTAGCTTGCAATTACTGCAACAAAGTATATAAATGGAGCAGATCCGGAGGATATGGCACTTATTGGAAGCATATTGAAGCCAAACATCCAGAAGCAGTGATCAGAATGAGGTCACAAACACAAATTCCCAGGTACACTACTCCTAACCAACAATTATTTCATTATAATGATGAACAAAATAGAGAAGAATTAGCTAGGATGGTAGCAGTAGAACATTTATCATTCAGTTTTGGTGAGAGGGTTGGCTTTATTAACTATTGTTGACGAGCATTAAACCCTGCTGCATGCCGTGTCCCTAGATCCACGCTCACACAAACACTTGAAAAGATTTATGTGAGAGACAAAAAAAAATTAGAAAAATATTTTGAAAAATATAATGGTCGTGTTACCGTATGTGCCGACATATGGACTGACCATTAGCAAACGCATTCATACTTGGGTGTCACTTGCCATTTTATGGATAATGCATGGACAATCCAAAAAAGAATTCTTGCTTTTAGAGTTTTTGATGATTCACACAATGCTCAAAATATTTTTAGACAGCTTAGAATTATTTTTTCAGAGTATAATATTAAAAACAAAATTTTTGCAATTGGTTTTGATAATGCTTCTGCCAATACCGCTGCTATTCCACTTTTAATTGATTTATGCAAACCCTTTCTTGGTGGTACATTTTTTCATCAAAGATGTGCATGCCATGTTTTAAATATATGTGTTCAAAAAGGATTAGAAACTCTTCAATGTTTTATTGAACCTATTAAAAAAGCCCTAATGTTTTTATGGAGAAATCCTTCTACAATGAAAGCATGGGCAAGATATTGTAAACAAAATGGTAGACGTGCCATTAAATTTGCTCGTGATGTTCCAACACGTTGGAATTCTACTTATAAATTGCTTGCTCAAAGTTATGAGTATAAGGATTTATTAGTTTCTTTTATTCAATTTCATGTTCCTAACATTCAACTTTTTGAAGCTCATTGGGATGCTTGTTACAATGTTTTCAATTTGTTAAAAGTTTTTTATAATGCTACAAAATTTTTTTCTAAAATTTATTTTCCTACAACACATTTATTTGTTATTGAGAGTATTAATATTGCTGGTGCATTTTTGTATTGTGAATCTGACCCAGCAATAAAGGAAGCCGTTAGTGCTATGAAGCAAAAATGGTTAAATTATTATACGGATTTTCCAAATATTTATTTGATTGGTATGGTTTTTGATCCACGACACAAATTACAATCTTTGTCTTATTATCTAGAGGGTTATTATGGCAAAGATGGTTTAAATATTGAATATGATGTTGAAGCATGTTGTGATAGAGTTAAGAAATTATTGTATGATTTATATGATGAATATGTTACATTTTATGGATCCGGTACTCCGAACGTAGATGTTACACGAACCAAAACTGCATCTCAGCCTCCATCATCTTCCTCTGGATTTATGAATTTAGGGTATAGTATGTTCTCCAAAAAAAACAAAAAACCAAGATGTTCTTCATCAAGCTCCGATTCGCATGCCGAGCTTGAATCTTATCTAGCTTCTTCTTGTGACTTTCCTGAAGAATTTGAACTCTTAAAATATTGGAGTGACGCTACAAAGTACTATCCAATTATGGCTATGATAGCCAAAAATATTTTTTCAACACCGGTTTCTACTGTGGCGGTGGAACAAGAGTTCAGCGCCGGGGGGAATATTTTGGATGAAAAACGTTCGTGCTTGACTCCAAAAGCACTACAGATACAAGTTTGTGTTGACGATTGGACAAAAGCAGAATATAGACAACAAGAGCTCCAACAAGAGCCAACATATGATTTCTTTAAAGAAGACGAACTCGAAGCGGGCGAAGGCTCTGGAGCAAGCTGAGCAGCGGAACCATAAATCTGTAAATCTGTAATAAAAGGTATGAGAACTACGTGGCCTTTGATTCCTCTAAACCCCCCTAAGAGGATACGTAGGCAACTTAATTGTGGTAAAAATTAAGTGCAAGGCTAATAACTTTACTTTTTTTTTTAGTTTTATTTTATTTTAATTTAATTTTGTAATTTGTCATTTATTTATTTTATGTTATTTTTGAAATTTGGGCGACTCAATTTCCAAATACCCAATGAAATGTAAATTGTAACTTTGTTTACTTTTATTTTAATTTAATTTTGTAATTTTTCATTTGTTTATTTTATTTTATTTTCGGTTGGATACTCGGATAGTCGGATGACGATGATCTAACTTCCAACATCCAATGAACTTATGAACCCAATGAATTTTATTTTGTAATTTGTCATTTATATATTTTATTTTATTCAATTACAATCTACAACTTATAAGTTACAAGTTAGAACTTAGAAAGATTTTTTTTTGTTTGTTAAAAAAAAAAAAGAAGAAAATTCCGGTTAAAAACCGCCGGTTCCTGTAGAACCGGAATCGGAACCGGAACCGGAACCGGAACCGGAACCGGAACCGTGCCACCTCTACCTTGTACCCCGCACCTGGTACCCTGTCCTCCAAGCACCTCCCAACCACCTAACATAGAAGGCGTCAACAAGGGAGGTCGTAATGCACCATCTGTCAGATTACCAAGGAAGAAAAGATCAAGCTACAATAACAGACTGAGTACGACAACATTTAAGTAAATAAGGAAATTGCCTTGTTCCCGCCATTCAAGAGTCCCATTTAAAAGTGGAGTCAACTCTTTCAGTTCTAAAATGAATCACTTGATTTTAGGGAATCAATCCCACGATCTTCTCGCCTATCACCATGGAATGCCCCGTAAATTGCTAGGTCATTAGACTGAATTTAGGGAAGTGAATGGCAAGAAATAAGACCTATATATATGACAGGACATTCAAGAGAAAGGAGACTGGATCTGCTTCTCCCAAAAAAGACCTGCGGCTTCTTCCCCAAGAAGGCTTCCTTTTCTTCTTCTTTTCTACTGATTAGAGAAAAGGGCCTACACCGGCCGATTATTGTAAGCTTTCTGGAGCATTTATGTTATATTATTCTCTTACTTATGTAAGCTCTCCGGAGCGCGCCTTATCGATAAATAGATAAAGGATCTCTCTCCACCGGATACTACCTAGGGGTTTTTCAGCATATGATCATATGTGATGCTTTTCCCCCTAGGCCAGTCCACCTTATACCAAAAGAATTGTCTTTCTCCCTTCTATCTATTTTATTATGCATGTATCTGAGTTAGATTCCGACCCCGCTGGTCCAAACACTCTTATCCACCTATTGCACCTTACTCATGATCTTTTACTCGTACAAAACCATAGGTACCTAGAGGTACCATACCCTGCTGCAGCCTACCAGGTAGCAGTTTAAGGGTGTTAATTGAAATTCCTCACCCAGAGCGAATTTTCGGTTAACAGCAAATAATTTTATTTATTATTTATTAATATTTTTTCTACTTCCAGAATTTCTACACAACTCTTTATTTTTATTTTTATTACTCTTTTAGCTTTTTTTAGTTTGATGAACCGTACATAACAGTAACTTGCATGTCTCATTAATTGCTCACATTATCATGCCATATATATTTTTAAATGGTTAAACATTTGTATTTCAAGTTAAAAACCGTTAAACCGAACCAGACCGAACTAAATAAATATAATTTGGTCAAGTCTGGTATGAAAAAAAGAATGGTCAAAACTGGTCCTATTTTTTAAAAGACCGAAATTTTTGGTTTGGTCCGATTCTAGTCGAAACCGGACCAAACCGGACCGTGTCCAACCTTAATTGGAGTAGGACTAATCCTGTCAGCCCAAGAGGTCAGAAAAGGCCTGGCCATAGGTGCACTCAATATGAGTTTATTTCCGGTGGGAGTTGAACTCGGACAGTGTCCGAATGGTTCACCCCACATGGAGTGCGGTGACCAACCGCACCACACACTGATGGTTAGTACTAATTAATTAAGCTTTTAAGTATGAGTTTGTGCACACACTCAACGACAGAACCCACTTACTGTAAATCCATATTTCTTCACAATCCTCATTGCATTTGCAGATTACTCATTCATTCAAAGCTCGGTTGCATATCAGAGCATATTTAGGACTTGCCAAGTTGCCAGTTGCCATCACTTCATTAATTAAATATGCTTGCAAAATATATATTTATTCAATCATATATTCAAACTAGTTTTTTTTTCATGATTGTAAGTATAAACAAATAATAATAATAATAAGTAAAATAAAATAGAAAGAAAGATAACAAGATATATTTGAAGATTTACCTTAAGCGATGAAGAGAATAATCAAAATAACAGTAAAAGTTGGAAGACTTCTTATACTTAAGCGACCTTCTGCAGTTTGTAAAGGAAGCTCCTCAGCAAACTGAGGATGTTTCTACTGTTGGTCGATAGAATATCTTCTTAAAATTTTTAATTAAAAAGTATTTTATGTTTGGGATAATGCGGCAGATGTATATTTGGTTTTCCACAGATCAAGTTAGTCAACTAATAAAGTTAATGGATTGAATTGATGGCAGGGGTTGTTTGTGTTAATTTAAGACATCTTTTTTGAAATCTTGGGAAGTTAATGAAATTAACTCTAAATCAAATTTGAAAAATTTTCAAGCACTGCAAGTCCGCAACTATTTTCCTAATTTTGTTAAAAGGGCGAAAAATAGGAAAAATGAAAAAAAAAAAAATTGTAGCGTTTGAAGATTTTCCAAATTTTGATTATAAATAGATTTTATTGAACTTATCATCTACAAAAAATTTCAAATTAAAATTCATTTAAATCGATGGATTTCATAGGAGATAATCAAATATATATATATATATATATATATATTGGTACTTAACTTTTGTTTATGTTGATTGTCAGTTAATAGATTGATTCATAATTTGCAATATTCTTGGGTTTCTCCATGTACAAAAAATTACAAGTGAAAATTTGACTTTGTAGTATGAAATTGTGATTTTAATGATAAATAGTTATGGAAACCTTATTCCTTAATGCAAATTAAAATCAAATGTAGGATAAATTAAACTACAAAGAAATAAATTTTAGTTAGAACTAAAAGTGAGGGTAGTCCTTAGTGGGTAGATGAAACTATATATAAGTCAAAGTCTGCGGCATTTTTCTTGTTTTCTTATTCCCATCAATCAACTACATCTACACATACAATAATCAACCAACCCGCTCCACTCCACATGACAACACCCAAAGAATCTAAACAAATTAGAAAGAATAATTACAACTTCATATATCCACTTCAATCATGCGTTGGCGATAATTTTTTTAGTTTAAATAAATCATAAAAGACTACGATATTAAGTATTATCTTGAGAATAGATTTTCGATGTTATGAGAGCAGATATCGGATTATACATGATTTTAACAGGTTCTGACGAATCCCAATTGTTTGATAGCAGATTTCTTCGGTACATAATATCGGCAAAACCGGCAATAGATTTCTCCTATAATACGAGTAGATATCCGAATTGTATATGATCTCGGTAGAGACTCATGAGCCGTTTGATATTGTTAAGTTAAATTGATTGGCTGTACAACCGGTCGCAGCCCGCGACTGTCAATAGATGATCCACGTCTCTTCCACCAAATATCTCACCAACCCCCCTGCAATTTCCAAGCATCTTCTTCAACGTGATTGAACCATAAAAATGCACATCTCAAAACACCAAAAAAGAATAAGAACACGAGAGTCGAGACCAAATAACACGAACCCATATTCAACAATTCAAACATGGAAGTTAAAATCTTAGAAACAAAGCTCGTAGTTCCCTCCACACCACCCTTCAACAGCGACCACGTACTAAGTCTCTCCAACCTCGACAACGACCTCAATCTCAACATCATCTTCCGATATCTCCGTGTCTACGTCAGCGCCGCCACAGACAAAAGTCCCTTCGATGTCATCGCCGCCGCCCTCTCCTCCGCCTTGGTCCCTTACTACCCACTAGCCGCCACTCTCTGTTCCGACGGCGACCGACGCTTCTCGCTCTCTTGCAAGGAAGGCCAAGGCGTTCCTCTAATCCATGCCGCCGTGGACTGCACGCTTGATTCTTTAAACTACCTTGATGATCCGGACTACAGTTTCGTGGAGCGGTTGGTACCCGACCCGGATTCGAAGGAGATACTGGTCAACCCGTGTGTTTTGCAGATCACTGCGTTCAAGTGCGGTGGCTACACTTTGGGTGCAGCATTACACAACGCGTTGTGTGATGGAATGGGCGCGACCCAGTTTTTCAACGTGATGGCGGAGGTGGCGCGTGGGGGGACAAAGGTGCCTGTCCAACCGGTGTGGAACCGGGTCGAATTTCTGGGTCCTAGAGATCCGCCCCGGGTTGAAGGGGCTGTTAAAGAATTCTTGAGCTTAGAAAAAGGGTTTGAACCGTACGTCCAGGGATTTGAACCGGTTGAGAGGGAAAGCTTCGACGTGAAAGACGAGTGTTTGGATCAATTGAAGGCCGTCTTGTTGGAAAAGTGTGGATTGAATTTTACAACCTTTGAAGCTTTGGGTGCTTTTCTATGGCGAGCCAAGTAAGTGTAGTCAATTTTTATGCTTCATTTCAACATGTCCAAAATTGGTCTCGTAGGTTGTAATGCGTTTATTAATCAGGAATCCTAACGAGGGAAAGGGAACGTAATTCTTGATCAAGTTCCCTTTCCTCGTTTCATTTCTGATCACGCTCATTAGACGTGCATAAATGATCATAATCTTATTGTATTCTATTGATTCAACAGGGTGAGATGCTCGGGAATTCCCAGCGATGAGAACGTGAAGTTTGCGTATTTAACCAATATCCGGAGACTAGTTAAGCCACCACTACCGTTCGGGTACTGGGGAAACGGCTGCGTTCCATTGTATGCGCAGATTAGCGCGAAAGAACTCGTGGAGCAACCTCTCTGGAAAACGGCAGAACTGATAAAGAAGAGCAAAGTCAATGCAAACGATGAGTACATTCGTTCGTATATCGACTTTCAGGAACTACACCGTGGAGATGGCATCACTGCAGGGAAAGAAGTGAGTGGATTCACAGATTGGAGGCATATAGGCCATTCGAGTGTGGACTTTGGTTGGGGAGCTCCTGTAACTGTTTTCCCAGTTACAAGGCAGATTCTGGGGAGTTTTGAACCTTGTTTTTTCTTGCCTTACTCTGCTGCAAATGGTGGAAAGAAAGATGGGTTCAAGGTACAAGTGACTTTGCGTAAAACCGCCATGCCTGCTTTCAAGGAAGAGATGAAGAAGTTCAGTAACAAAGAATTTGAGTTGTTGCTGTGATTGTGTTTTCTGCTGTCATTAGTAAAGAATTTGCAAGCAAATGGCTAATTTTCTTTTTACTGGATTGATTGGGTTTTCTGCTTGTCATTTTCGAAATTGGAACCAGAAAGTTGTCTGGCTTATGTGATAATAAAATTGTGTTGAGAAGAAAGAAAGAAAGAAACCAATAAAAAAAAAAAAAAAGTATACTGATTAATAAACATTGTTGATGAGCGTTTGCGATTTTCGTATTATCCAGGTCTCATCTCTGTAATGCCAAAATCAATTCTATAGAGCCAAGTATTCATTTGGTTCGGATTGTACCCGAACCCACGTTAGGTTACTTAAATAGAAGCCCAAATAGGCCATGGTCCAGCCCATTTTAACAAATGAAGACAATTACTATACAACAAAAGTTATATTTATTATCTTTCCCTTTGGTCTTCTGCTTTTCTCTCTGAAATTCAGAAACCTCTTGGTGGAAGTAGTTGTGTGATCCGTTGTGGGATCTAGCTTTACTCTTTATGAGTATTTGTTTTTTCGTTTTCGTTTTATCATTATGAATGCAGATGCTATTGCGAGTCTTTGTGAATCACTCTCTCTAAAGGAGAAAGAGGGACCGCTGAAACCATTACAGCTTGATCTCAAAGATGATGGTAATAAGCAGTTGGCTTTACGGCTGGTGGGTAAAGTTCTGGCAAATAAAATGATCAACAGGGCTGCTTTCATCGCCACGATGCCTAAGATATGGAGGACTATGGAAGCTGTGGAAATCGAAGTTATAGATGGTAATGTGTTCTCCTTTACTTTCAAAAATGAGCAGGATAGATTCCAGGTGCTGCAAGGGGGTCCCTGGAGTTTCAATAAATCTATTCTGGTGGTGTCGAAACCACGAGGAATGGGTGCTGTCCATGAAATGTCCTTTAGCGAGGTTGCGTTTTGGGTTCAAATTCATAATGTGCCATTATTGTGTATGACAAAAGACATTGGTGTTTTCCTGGGTAGTTTGACCGGGAAAGTTCGAGAAATTGATTCTGGTTCTTCTGGTGATTGTGTTGGTAAATATATTAGGGTCAGAGTGGTTATTAATGTGAATCAACCATTACGTCGGATCCTACGTGTTGTCGTTCTGCGTGATGGAAAGGAATCAACAATGCTTTTGCGTTATGAAAGACTCTCGGAACATTGCTTTCGATGTGGAAGGATAGGACATGTTGTCCGGGATTGTTTGGAGACAGCGATGTCTAAGGGGACTGAGGATTATAATCTGTTGTATGGGGCTTGGCTGAAGGCATCTAGTCCTCTCAAGAATCATCTGACTCGTCAACAACATGATGGGGTTCGAGATGGAGGAGATATTGTTGTTGACGGTGATTCTGGTCGCAAGGAGGGTAGTTCGGAAGTTGCTGTGCCGTCTTCTCCGGTTGCCGGTGGTAAGGCTCCTGTAGCAGTTATTGGTCAGTTAGTGGGGGAGCCTGTTGTTGGCGGTTCGGGGCAATTATCAGAACATGATGGGTTGAACCGAGGAAATAGCGGGACTGTTGCACATGGGGGAAAAGGAAAAAAAGGGAAGGTGGTTCAAAAAAAATTAGAGAGCTCATTTGTGGATGATGGGTTGGGCCTTCCGGGTATGGATACTGTATCTGTCACTCATAATGAACCTCAAACCGGGGAATCAATTGCAAGTGGTAACTGCCCAATTGGTGGATCTGATCTTTCTGCTATTCATGGGCCTTCTTTGGCTGGTGATTTTGCACATGTGGGCTGTGTGGATTCAGCTTCTGATATAGGCCTCAATGGTGATGATGGGGTAATGGAAATAGATTTAGTTTTGGGCCCTTCAGTGAATATAGTGGACATTGGTACTGGACAAGCTTTGTCTTCTGCGACCATGGTCCAATCTGTCAAAGGGAATGGTCTTAAGGAAGGGAAATGGAAACGTCGAGCCCGAGCTGGCTCTTGTGGTGATTCTATTTTGGTTGCAGATACTCTTTTGGGAAAGCATCCTCTGGTTGGTGGCAGTATATCTGCTGAGAAGAAATTGAAAGGTGTCTCCTCTGGTAGTGGTTCCCATGGAAATTCTAGTGTTTCTACTGATATATCGGCAGGTCAGTCTCAACCGACCGGCCGGTCACCATGAAAATACTAAGTTGGAACGCTCGGGGAATGGGAAGTACCCGCGCGTTCCAGATTCTTATGAGCTTCAAGAAGGCTCATAACCCGTATATAATTTTTCTTATGGAAACTAAGTCAGACAATGTGTTGATGGAGAGTATTCGGGTTCGTTTGGGGTTTGTTGGAAAACTTGTTGTGAATAGTATTGGAAGGAGAGGTGGTTTATGTCTCTTTTGGTCTTCCTCTGTGGATATTAATCTCCTCTCTTACTCTTTCTTTCATATAGACGTTTGTGTTGTGTCTCATAGTGATGTTCAGTGGCGATTGACGGGGTTCTACGGCCATCCGGATTCAAGTCAACGGATTCATGTTTGGTCTCTCCTTCGAAGGCTTCATGGGATGTCTACTCTTCCCTGGGCTTGCTTAGGGGATTTCAATGAGATTTTGGACGATGGTGAAAAATTGGGAGGTGTTCAGAGGCAACGCTGTTTGATTGAGAATTTTCGAATGGTTTTAGATAATTGTGGTCTCCAGGATATTGGATTTTTGGGGCCCCCTTTTACTTAGTGTAATCGAAGAGATGGCAGCGATATGATTCAGGAGCGATTGGATCGGGGTGTGAGTGATTTGCGGTGGAGAAATTTGTTTAGGGGATCAGTTGTCAGACATTTGGAGTATTGGAAGTCAGATCATCGACCCATTATCCCTGAGGTGAATCTTTTGAATTCCGATCCTCTTGTTTCTTCTGGTTTTCGTTCTCGTCGCTTTCATTTTGAAGAATGTTGGGCTGAGGATGAAGAATGTGCTGAAATTATTCGCAATTCGTGGGGTTGCCGTGCTGATTTGGGTGGTATGAATGGGGTTTTGTCAGATATAACTTGTTGCACCCAGCGTTTGGGTCGGTGGTATGGTGGTAAGAGGCGTATTTGGCTGAATAAAATTCGTGTTAAACAACATGAGTTACAAGTGGAATCTAATTCAATCTCTCCAGGCTCTTGGGCTCGCATTCGGTGGGTGGAGAAGGAACTGGACAGCCTGTTGGGTGAGGAAGAAATTTATTGGAAGCAGAGATCTCGTGAAAATTGGTTGAAAGGTGGGGATAAAAACACAAGATACTTCCATTCGCGAGCCTCTGCAAATCGGTCAAAAAATGTTATCCGTGGCCTTTATGATGGTTTGGGTGAATGGCGCCATGATCAGCAAGGAATTTGCCATGTTGTCTCAAAGTATTTTGCTGATATATTTCGGTCTTCTAATCCTTCTCCTTCTGATTTGGACAGAGTTCTTCAATGTGTTCAGCCATGTATGCCTGAGAGGAAGAGATTATTTCTTGATACTGATTTTACTCCGGATGAGGTTCGAATTGCAGTGTTCGATATGTTCCCAACGAAGGCTCCTGGGCTTGATGGATTACCTGCTTTGTTCTATCAAAGATTTTGGCCGGTGACTAAGGCGTGTCTTGGGGTTCTGAATGCTGGTCACAGTTTGGAGGATATTAATGGTACCATTATCACGTTAATCCCTAAGGTTAGACGAGTTGATAAGATTTCTGATTTTCGTCCTATTAGTCTTTGTAATGTTGTATATAAAATTGTGGCTAAATCTCTTGCGAATCGTCTTTGGTTGGTTATTGGCGATGTTATATCAGAGTCTCAGAGTGCTTTTATCCCTGGCCGACTTATTTCGGATAATGCTATAGTTGGTTTTGAATGTATTAATGCTCTTCGTATGAGGAAAAAGGGTCTCAAGGGAGCTATGGCTTTGAAGATTGATATGTCCAAAGCTTATGATCGAGTTGAATGTGTTTTTTATCTGGAATGATGTCTAGATTGGGTTTTTCTGAGGCCTGGATCAGCCGTATTATGAGATGTATTATGTCTGTTTCTTATTCCTTTCTTGTTAATGGCGATGTGTGTGGTTTTATGAAACCGTCAAGGGGGTTGCGGCAGGGAGACCCCCTCTCTCCTTATCTTTTTCTCATCTGTGCTGAAGGTTTTTCACGTTTAATTTTTTCGACTGTTCGGTGTGGTGATGTTGGTGGTTTCCGATGTAGTATGAGAGGCCCAAAGATCTCTCATCTATTTTTCGCAGATGACAGTATGTTGTTTACTCGAGCCAATGTTAGTGATTGTTATTTTATAAGGCGTATTCTTGATTGGTATTCGTGTGCTTCGGGTCAGTTGGTTAACTTTCAGAAGTCTGCTTTGTGTGTTAGTAGTAAAGTTTCTCGTTCTCGAGCTGAGGCTTTATGTCGGATTCTTGGGGTGAGCCTGGTTCCGTGTCATGAGCGGCATCTTGGGCTTCCAAGCTTTGCGGGGAAGAACAAAACCCAGCTTTTTGCTAGTATTCGTGATCATGTTTGGAATAGGATCAAAGGGTGGCAAAGTAAGCTTTTTTCGACAGGTGGAAAAGAGGTTTTATTAAAGGCGGTTCTCCAGGCAATTCCGACTTATTCTATGTCTCTTTTTAGGTTACCAAAAGGCTTGGTTGAGGATCTTCATCACCTTAGTGCTAGATTCTGGTGGGGCTCAAATGAGGATAAAAAAAAGATTCATTGGTGTACTTGGCGTAAACTCTGTCGAAGTAAAGATACGGGAGGGTTAGGTTTCAGGGACCTTATTATTTTTAATCAGGCTCTTTTAGCCAAGCAATGTTGGCGGCTTGTTCAATTCCCCTACTACTCTTTCGGCTCAAGTTCTGAAGCATTTGTATTTCCCTGATACTTCTTTTATGCAGGCTACTTCTTCGGCGAGTAGTTCCTTTCTTTGGAAGAGTTTCATTTGGGGGAAGGAGCTGTTGGAGGCTGGGTCTTGTTGGCGTATTGGTGATGGTGGAGGAGTCTCTATTTATTCTGATCGGTGGCTGCCCAGACCTGTTACTTATAGAGTCCAATCTCCTCCTTTGTTGGGCGTCTCAGCTAAGGTAAGTGTCTTGAAATTCCCTGATGGTAGCTGGAATGAGGGTCTTATCAGAGAGTCTTTCTGGTCTGAAGATGCTAAGTTGATTCTTGGCCTTCCTTGCTCAAGCACGCCTGTCCCTGACTCTTTGTTTTGGCATCCTGATAAGTTTGGCTCCTTTTCTGTTCGTAGTGGGTACCATTTTGGGTGTGCTATACTGTCTGCTCCTACTGGTTCTGGTCTTAGTTTGACTGAATCATGGTGGAAATTTTTATGGCGAATTAAGGTTCCAGCTAAGATTAAATTGTTGATGTGGAGGGCCTGTAAGAATTGGATTCCTACTTATGGGAACTTGGCCAAACGTGGGGTATTGGTGGATTTTGTGTGTCCAATTTGTAGACGAAGGCCTGAATCCTCTTTGCATAGCCTTTCGTGCTGCCCCAAGCTGAAATTTATTTGTTCTTCCTGTACCTTTATGAAGGATGTCCTTGTTGTTGATGGGTTAGAATTTCTTGATTTCCTGATTCTTTGTAAAAATCAGCTTGTGCATGATGATTTTGAGTTGTTTTGTGTGATCTTGTGGCGTATTTGGTATCGTCGGAATGGCTTTGTTCATGGCTTAACTTCTTTCTCTGATGATGACATTGTTTCTTGGTCAATCTCCTATCTAAAGGATTTTAAGGATGCTAGCTTATCCAAGAATAATGTGGGTGGTTCGATTTGCAGACCTGGTCTAGGTGCTGATGCCTCTTGGCTACCTCCAGAGGCTGATTGTTTTAAATTGAATGTTGATGCTGCTGTTGATGCTTGTAATGGCAAGGTTGGTGTTGGCTTGGTCATCCGTGACTCTGCAGGTCATGTAATGGCTTTAAGTCTGCAGCCGTTTCAGTCTATGTTCTCTGCTCTTTTTGCTGAAGCTTTGGCAATTCTTAGGGGTCTAACTTTTGCTTTTGAAACAGGTTTATTCCCTTGTGTCTTAGAGTCTGATGCTAAAGTGGTTGTTGATCTTGTTAACTCTAGGATTGTCCCTTGTTCTGAGGTTGGTTTGATTATCGGTGACATATGTAACTTTATTGTTACTCACCCAGGTTGTAAGGTTGTGTTTGTTCCCAGGAAAGCCAATATGGTGGCTCATAGTCTTGCTAGGCTTAGCTTGTCTCATGAGTCTGATCTGTTCCTCATGGAGGAGGTTCCTTATTGTGTGCTTCCTGTTGTTTTGGGCGATTGCCTTGGTTATGTTTAATGAAATTTCCAGTTATCAAAAAAAAAAAAAAAAAGTTATATTTATTATTTATCATAAATTGTGTATTAATTTATTGAAATGTTATAAACATTAATTGCATTATCACTTTCAACACCATCGTTGAATCTTCAATTCAATTTTTTTTTTTAAAATCAAAATAATTTCTAAATAATTATTTATCCTATTTGTTTTTTTTTTTTTTTTTTTTTTTTAACAATTATTTATCATATCTTAGTCATGAATAATATATTGTAATTATTATATAAAAATGGTTTAAGATTTGTTAACTTATTTTTATTTAGTTGTTTATATCATATAAAATGAAAATACATAATAATTAATAATAATAAGGGTATAAATGTCAAATTACTTGTTTTTAAACTATTTTATATTAAAAAAAAAATAATCAAGTTGACATTCTATTCAGAATTGATAAAAATAAAAAACAAACATGCTATTCAGATTTAGATTTCAATCACTATTCAGTTTTCAGTAAAATTCAGGACTGTTCAGTCTTCAGATAAAAAAACAAACGACCCCGTAATAATTAATGCTTTTTGAGTCTATGTATAATTGGTGTATAAACATATCTCACTCGCATAATATCGTGTGATACTGTGACATAGGTAATCAGTTATATGTAAATTCAGTATTATACTATTATGTCATTTATGTGCACTCAAATGCATCAAAAATCGTTTCAGAGGCGTAAGTCAATTGATATATGAACAAGTTTAGGGTATGAGTAAATGACCCCCAAGTTGACTTGAATTCTACTTATAGCAAAAGCTTCCAAAATAAAATATATGGTCTGGATTTGACAACAATTGGACCCCCTTAGGATTTGAAGTGCCAAACCACATTTAAATAAAAAAATAAAAAAAAGAAATTAGTTTAATTTAAAAAGGTAAAAGTAAAAGATGTGAAAGCAAAGCAATGGTGTAGTGTAGTGCATAATAATACAAAGCAGAATGAAAAATCAAATAATAGGAGTGAAATCTATCCTCTTATCCTCAAGTCCTCAAAACCTAACAAACCAATAAGAAACCATGTGAAGATGTGATGGTCACCCAAACCTGTAAAACTAAACAGTGAACAAACACAAAAACACCACACCACTCCAACTCTCTTCCACATGGCGTCCGTACTTGGAACGTCTTCTACTGCAATCTTGGCTTCTCGCTCTCTCTCCTCTCCATCTTCAAGGCCTACTACAATCTCCTCCTCTCTTTCCTTAATTCCAGGTTCATTTCTCAATAACCCCACTTCGTTTTTCATCTTCTTAACCACAATTTGACCTCACATTTCTCTATTTTTCTACATTTGGTTCTTACACAGTTCAGATTTGGTTCTTTTCTTTGCTTTGATTTCGTGTAGTTGGTGAGTTGTTATCAAAGTAACTTTTTTTAGTTTGTTTTTTATGGTTGTTGATGTTTGCAGGGCAGAGTTATGGTAAGAGATTCTATGGAGGGTTTGGGATTGAGAGTAAGAAAGGGAGGTCTCAGTTTGCAGTTACCAATGTTGCCACTGAAATTAACTCTGTTGAACAGGTTTGCCTTTGGTTTTTTCTTTTATTATGTTCAATCTGTCAAATTTTGATATTGAATTTAGTAAGTTGTGGAGATTAGGGTTCATGTAATTGCTCAAATAAGTAGTATCATATTTTGTAATTTAGGGTTCAATTTTGAAATTTAAACATAAAACTAAGAAATCAACATCAAAATAGATAGATTAAATTGATAAGAACATGTTTTGTAACTTATGTGAGTAGAGTTTGAAAACTTTTTGAATTTTTGCAGGCTCAGAAGTTGTCTAAGGAAAACCAGAGACCCGTGTATCCATTTACCGCGATAGTAGGACAAGAAGAGATGAAATTATGTCTTTTGTTGAATGTGATTGATCCTAAGATTGGCGGTGTCATGATTATGGGTGATAGAGGAACAGGAAAGTCTACCACTGTTAGGTCATTGGTAGACTTACTTCCGGAAATTAAGGTAGTTGCTGGTGACCCATATAACTCGGATCCTGAAGATCCAGAGTCCATGGGAGTTGAAGTCAGAGAAAGTATTGTGAATGGAGAGGAGCTTTCGATTACAATGACAAAGATCAACATGGTTGATTTGCCATTGGGTGCTACTGAAGATAGGGTCTGTGGTACAATCGACATTGAAAAAGCTCTAACCGAGGGTGTCAAGGCATTTGAGCCTGGCCTTCTTGCTAAAGCTAACAGAGGAATTCTTTATGTCGATGAAGTTAATCTTCTGGATGATCATTTAGTGGATGTTCTTTTGGATTCCGCTGCTTCGGGATGGAACACAGTCGAGAGAGAGGGTATTTCAATTTCACATCCTGCACGGTTTATCCTGATTGGCTCTGGAAATCCTGAAGAAGGGGAGCTCAGGCCACAGCTGCTTGATCGGTTTGGAATGCATGCCCAAGTGGGAACTGTAAGGGATGCGGAACTCAGAGTAAAGATTGTGGAGGAGAGATCCCGTTTTGACAAGAATCCAAAAGAATTTCGTGACTCTTATGTGGCGGAGCAAGAGAAGCTCCAGCAACAAATTGACTCAGCTAGGAGTTCTCTTTCTTCTGTTCAGATTGATCGTGAGCTAAAGGTGAAAATCTCCAAGGTTTGTTCAGAGCTAAATGTTGATGGATTGAGAGGAGACATTGTGATTAATAGAGCTGCAAAAGCTCTCGCGTCTCTAAAAGGAAGAGATAGTGTCACTGCTGAGGATATTGCAACTGTCATCCCAAACTGTTTGAGACACCGACTTCGAAAGGATCCCTTGGAGTCAATTGACTCTGGCTTACTAGTTATTGAGAAATTCTATGAGGTTTTTACCTGAAGGAGGTATTTAAAAGTCCCTTCTTTCGTGTAATTTTGTTACTCGAGATTTCTTTAAGAATTTTTTGTTGATTTTCTCCAGTCTTCATGTGATCATCATGTAAAATTTGCAATGCAAGATGGAATATACATGTGATCATCAAAGTAGAAATACATTCTATTTTGTTCTATAATATTAAGTTATCGTAAATTGAAGAATCGTTATTATGTATGCAGATCGCCCTCTTTACACTTCCATTTCTGTAGTGTAAACACCAGAATGAAATCATATACTAGTTATTCGGATGACTATTTATCAGAATCTTAAGTCTATTGCCCTGCAGGGGTTAGCATTGATTGAAATTAAGTTTCTGCAGAAACGAAATTCTATACCGTGTAAAGGTTTATGAAATCATACAATGATACTGTATACAGTAGGTATATCAGATCATCAATTCAACTATAAAATTTGTTGTTACAGAATAATAATATGATGCAAAATCATCAACTCTTTACAACTTGTTATTGGCAACTCTAGTCCAGAATTTGGGCTTCCTCTCTGAAAATGCAGGCGGCCGTTGGTAAACAACTGATGCAGCAGTGATCAATATACCAGCCGTTAACGCCCAAATCAAATACTTGTTTCCATCTGCTTCATAGTCAAAGAAATGGAGCAGATACTTGTCTCCCATCCATTCTTTCTCCTCTGCTCTCCTGTTCTCATCCTGCGGCCAACAATGATGAGATATGAAGCAGTGATTAACAACACATTACGGAATTAGACATTTAGTTTTGTTGAAGAATATCGTGACCAATAAGAGAAACTGAAACAGAATATATAACCTTGAGAAACATTTCCAAAGGAGCATCAAATATTGCTTCTACTTCAAGTGCATTCGGAGCTGGAACGAAAGCTTTCTTATCGTAAAGTATACCAATTACTGGAACTACTGTGATTTCATTCTGCACATAAAGATAAAACCAGTTTTGCATATAAAAAAATGTTCACATATAGCTGGAAAAAGTTTACATATGCAAACTCAATTGGTAAAACAGATCATTCACTCGAAATTTGATCTAGCATTATGTAAATTATGGAATAACACCATTGAATGCAAGCTTCACCATTGATTTATCACCAGAGAACAGACTATGATAAGATTACTTGTCTCATAGCATATCATAGGATTGATTTTTTGGACACAATTGGCCATTTCTGTTTTGATAGTCATCAGATTATTGCAGCAAATATCACTTGAAAAGTTTCATGTTCCTCATCAAGAAAAATCCCCAGAAAAATGAGACCAAAAACAGGACAAACCTTGGTAAAAACAGGATCAAGAATGGTAACAACATGAACAAGAGAAGGGTCCAAACCAATCTCCTCATGAGCCTCTCTCAAAGCAGTCTCAACATCATCAACATCACTTTCTTCTCTTTTCCCACCTGGCAATGCAACTTCACCTGAGAAACCAAACTCACCCATTTGATTCTTTTTCGTTGATTTCAAACACCCAAATCATCAAAAAAAAAAAAAAAAAAAAAAAAAAAAAAAAAAAAACAATATTGAATATAAAAGAAGTCATCTTTGTTAATATATTACCAGAGTGAGAAGAAAGCGTTGAGGAGCGTTTGGTGAGGATGACTCGTAGATCGCCAGCAACCTCTCCTTGGAAAATGCATACAAGAACTGCTGCTCTCTTGTTGGTTGAAGAAGTTGAATCTGTTTTGGGGATCTCATGGTTTTGTTTTTGTTTGTGGAGACCAAGTTGTTGAGCTAATGTTTTAAGTGTTTCAGATCCAAATCCAGAGTTGTCGGAATCCATGTGTATCTATCAGTCTTGAGACTCTTGTCGTCCTCTAACATCTTAGCTGATACTAGTTGTTGCATCTATATATGTGATCTATTTAATTTTGTGCTTTTGACTTTTGAGTAAACTTTACCTCAAATACCACAAAAAATAAATAATTTATTAAAGAATGTTTGGGCACTGATCGGTCAGTACCCATTACTCGTTAGTCGGGTGGTGGCTCACCTATCAAATTCCTCGACCACAGTTAGAGGAGAGGAAGAAGAGAATAATATATATATATATATATTTGTTTAATGAATCCCAAAAAACCATCCTTTTGAGATTCATTAAACAAAATCTCAAAATGATTGTTTTGGGTTTTTTTTTTTTTTTTCCGAAAACTACACCCGCCTAGACGGCCAGCACCTGGCGCCGATTAGGTACCCGGCCATCTAGGCTCGCCGATTAAGGCGTAATCATCACCATGAGCGACTAGGCGGCTGCCTAGTCCAATTTTTAAAACAGTAATTTTTCAGTTCTCTTATTTTTTCCTCAGACAATTTGCAAAGGATTTTGTTAGAATTGTACAGTAGTGCATAATTAATTGTAGTTGTGCAGTAATTAATTGGGTGTTAGCTGTTATAATTAATTAGTCTTTACTGTTGCTTAGCCCTAAGTCCTGTATTTTAATCTCAGTCTTCTACCAGATAATAACACAGAAGAATATTTTCAGATAAACCAAACAAGGAAAAACATGGGATGTCAATAACATCATTTCAACCCAGATCAACAATTTATAAACAATTACAGAGAAAGAATCACTTATTATAAAGGATAGTTAGTAACTACAGACTACAGATTCTCACAATATTCTATCCCTAATGTTTCCAACCAGAAAAGAAAAATCATACATAGAAAGAAAGGATTCAGTTCTTGTATAAAAGCAAATTGAACACGAACGGCAAACGTCAGTTCTAACGGGTAGTATCTTGAACTCAAATGAGAAACAGCTCTTACATTGCAGATAAACTCATCAATGGTGTTGATGAGGAATTGTACAAAGCTCTTATCCTAGATTCAGATCCTGCGAGAGTAACTTAACAAATGAGACATAACGAGTTTTGAAGTCATCCGAGAGCTAACCTGAGAAAAGGTTAAGGCAACAGCTCCAGACTAACAATAGTGAAGAACTCTTTTGACACTTGACACCAATTGCATAAGCTTATAGTTGTTACTACTTTAGTACATACAACAACAAAACGAAAAATCTTGGACAGGTTATACTAGCTCGACAGGTGTGGGTTTGATGGATTTATTGCAGAAGTATATTTGGAATACAATCCATCTTATATTATTTCTGAATTCTTCTATCGCATGACAGTGTTGTTGTTTACAACTCCAGGAAACTTGAACTTGGGGTTCTGCTCCACAAAAGCCGCTGGCCTCTGGTACACCACCGATGCAGCCCTAATCAAGATGCCAGCAGTTAAACCCCATATCAAATACTTGTTGTTGTTGTTGTTGGATTCATAGTCAAATAAGTGAAGCAGATACTTCTCTCCCATCCATTCTCTTTCCTCAGATCTCCGATTTTCATCCTAAAAAAGGCATTTCAAACGTAATTCTTAAAATAACGACAATAACAATCATAGCAGTAAGATCAGATAAAGTTAGATAGGAAAACCTTAATGAACATTTCCAAGGGAGCATCGAATACTTCTTCAACTTCAGCGGGATTTGGAGCAGGCTGGAATGATTTCTTATTGTTAAGTATGCCTATAACAGGAACTACTCTGAGGAGGTGCTGCACAAAAATGTAACAATTGCTAAACCCAAGTAAAAGATAAATGTAGCTCGAATTAAATCCACGCTAAAGTACATAATTTCCGTATCCGCTATACCATTTAACTACATATAACTCTTGATTAATACCCTAAGCAATATAAATTATACATACTGCTTGTCATTGACCAACAAGGAGATTAATTTGATTTTAATTCTTGAAACAATAATACCCCACCTTATCATCAAACTACCTGAAGGAAATTAAGTTCCAAGTCTTCTGACTATATGCAGGATTAGACGGCTCTCATATTACCCCAAGCTTCATTGAACTAACAGTCATAAATTGAGACGACAAGGTATTATGATAAATATTCATTTGCTGATCTGTACATAAATCTTAAGCCATTTGTCAACTGTATGTGTTTGCCCCATTTCTAGTATTGTGTGGGAATATTACGATAACCTTAAGTAGTTTGAATGTCAATCACGTTTTATTGTAGCTCGCCTCAGATTAATATAAAAGTATTATATTGTAACTTTAATAATGGGGTTTTCTTTCTCAATTTATATTTATCTGATAATGAAAGCTAAAAACTGAAAGCTAAAAACTAAAAGCTAAAAGATGAAGAGATATATGTACACAAGGAAGTTCCTAGACACGGATTTTCAGTCAACCACAAACTGTAAAATAAACAATGGTTGAGACAAAAGTGTATGTATATGCAACCCAAATCAAGAAAAAGAAGCAAGCACGAAATTGTCGGTAGCTAAATAGTACCCAAGAACAACCTCGTGTGAAAATTAGAAATGTACATTAACGATTACAAATTAGAAAGGTTATCGTTCTAGGAATAAATTAATGAGCTTGGACAATGTAATGGTTCATGTATGGAAGAGTTCAAGGCAGGCAAAGGAAGTAATTGGGCAACTTCAAAAATTCGAAAGTAAGATGAGCTGTGCTTGCTAGTGTTTTTATCTACAAACTCTATTTGAACGCTCTTGTTAAATTGTTATGTATTTTAGACTCTGCTAAACTTCAAGATCCCATCTTTTTTTCTCATTTAAATAAACTACGCTGCCATACCCATGGCAAAATTTCAAGCCACACATCTACAAGTACATCAAAAGTTCTTAGAAGGGTTCATGCTTGGCCACTGATTTTTATGGATACTCATTTAACATACGACTCCAACACGGTAACACCTGCATTTCTGACACACCTTATATACATTGATGAAAATTTTGAACATAACGCAAAATTGGAGCAAACCCAGTTCTATTTTCACCAAACTTGTACCACATTCAGGTTAAGAAAACATATCTTGAATTGAGAAGATTTTTTAACAGAAAGCATGTTTTCATGCAATCTTCGTTATTGCCAACCACTCACTTCCTTCTAGTTCATACTAACGAAAAACTGTATAACATCTCCCCTCCGGCCCTCCCCCTACAAACCACTATCAGAGTACTTGAAAATTACCAATTAAAGAAGCAAAATAACCAGAGTACTTGTCAAGATTTTATGATCTACTTCACATAATATGAAGTCATCTTCACTTCTATGCTTAGGTAAATAGATGCCTACAATTCCACAACTCATTTGAACCCAGTTTTGTAACATAAGTAATCTGAACCTGATTTCACACTGACCCAAATTACACATATCTCAATCAATAGATGTCATATCATGAATTCTCTTTTTTGCAAGACAAAAACTAAAAAGAAAATAAAAATAAAAATAATAACAAGAACAAAGAAGAAGCATCCTTCAATACCTTAGACAAGAATGGCTCAAGGACAGTAACAATGTCTACAAGTGAAGGATCCAACCCAATCTCCTCCTTAGCCTCCCTTGTTGCAGTCTCTCCATCATCCTTATCCCCCTCGTCCGCCTTCCCACCGGGCAATGAAACTTCTCCTGCAACCAAACACAACTCATAATCCAATAACCGATTACCAACACTCCCATTAGACAATCATCTTATTATTTACTAAAACTCCAATGGACACCAAAAAAAAAGTTAGAATATTCTGATAATGAAATGCAGTTAATAAAAGCAAACCTCAAGTTCTCCCAACTAAAGCATCCATTTAAAGATTCAAATTTTAATTTATTTCTTATCCCAAATATCTCAAAAGCAAAAGAAAATGTACCCAAAACTACAAATCAAGGTTCCTAAAAGCAATCAAAGCAACAAATTCAAAACCTTCTCCTCCTTTCCCTTCACATAATTTTTGTCAGGAACCAAAAAGAATCCATCCAACTAAACCAAATACAAACACTAAATGAAGCTAAAAACATTTTCACCATTTCTCAACAACACAGAGCAAGTAATCAATAAACCAAAAAAGGCATTTTCTTTTCATTTCATAACCTCAAATTCTCTAAAGAAACAAAAGGGTATACGAAACAACAACTGACCCGAGTGAGTAGACAAACTCGAAGACCTTTTAGTCAATATGACCCTCAAATCACCAGCATCTCCTTCAAAGAGACAGATCAAAACAGCAGCTCTCTTGGGTCGAAACTTTTCTGGGTCGTGAACAATTGAAGTGACAGATTCTTGAAACCCCACTTGAGAAACCACCTTGCCTGCAGTTTCCTGGAATTGGCGCTCCTCAATTTCATCAAAAGAAGAGGGTGGTGGCTTGTAGAGACGCAGCTGTTGAGCCAAGGAAACGAGTCTGTGACTGTGTGTGTTTGATGAATCCATCAAGAGTCTGCTAATTGGTTGTGATATTGTTACTGGAAGTTTTCTTAGAATTGAGATCATGAGGTGATGATTTGCATGGTCAAATTTATATACACGAACACAAGTTTTCAAATTGAAAACATTTTTTTAAAATGAATTTGCTAATTGTGCCAAACTGAGAACTGACTATGATATTATATAGACTTATTGGTGGAGATCTAATGGGCAATGGCCATGTCAATGTGTCTAAACATCTAGAAAAAAACCAACATAAATGGCATTTCAGTTTCACCGACCATCATTAAGTCATTACCAAAGACAAAACTTATTAAGTAATGATCTAGTGGACCAATCCCAACAATTTTGTTTGCCGTCTAGGTCTAGCAACTAGTAATCTAGGTTCCGATAGGATCTAGAAAAGTTTTGGCGAGTCGGTGTTTATACTCTAACTCACTGGAATTATATCATATGACATGAATAACTAATCATATAAGAGATACATATCACATGACATGACATAATATAAGTGGATTAGACGTACAACAAACAAAATCACTCGACGGATCCCATTAAATGTCATCAAGTGATAATCATAAAACACAAACTATCAAATATGTCATTTGTGATGGATTTTAGGCAACACATAATTTAAACATAGTAATACTACTTTTTTTTTTTTTTTTGGCAAATACTACTCTTTTAGAAATGGTGGTTTTGTAGTCATAAATCATATAGAATTATTCATAAAAAGATTTCCTTTTCAGCAATTATATGATACAAGTATGCAACAAGAATGTGAACAATGAACATAGAAGAAATCATTCAAAAGTTCCTCTCTAATGATGTTATTTTATCTTCTCCAGCTTTTAAGTCAATTCAAAGCCGGAGAAGATATGGTTATCAGAAACAAGAAAAGCTCAACAAGAAAATGGCCCAGAAAGAGGAATGTCATTTTCAATTATATCTAATATTTCTGTGCTTTAATAATGACTAATGAGGTAAGATAAGATTAACAACCAGAAGAAATTTATACAGTCTTTCTATTATCGGTTCGAACTGACAAAAGTTATATCAGTTCCTTGTATGTGAGTCACTGGATTTAAATACTTTGACTGACAAGTGCATACAACCAAGTCAAAGTATTTAAATCCAGTGGCCCATATGCAAGGAACTGATATAACTTTTGTCAGTTCGAACTGATAATAGAATTCCTGTATATATATATTTATAGTTTTTCTATTGTCAGTTCGTCTGATATATCAGGACGAAGAATGTGGACTAATAAATTTACATACTTTGACTCAAAGTGTATGCACTTGTCAAAACTTCTCCATAATCTATGGTCCACATTCTTCGTCCTGATATAAAAAATATATCAAGACGAAGAATATATATTTTGTTTTTCATTTGGTTGAGACTTGAGTGACACTCATCTGCATTAATTAACACTAACAACTGAACTGTCACCGAGTTTGCATATTTAAAATGATTTGTAAAGAAACCATTGACAAATTGAATTCAATGCTTTCGAATGTCAAAGCCATTGTAGCAGATCAAACACATCTGGAGAAGATTACTATACAGACTGCAGTCTTGTGAAACAAATGAAATCACTCAAACAAAATTCTTTCTATTTACATTCTAAATAATATTTTTCAATATACAGAACACCGAAAAGAAAACAAGAAAAGAAATTAACAAACAGGTACAAACAAATCAATCCCAAATCCCGCTCTGTTCTATTTATCTTGTATGTTGCATGCCAAAGCATTTCACTCGCACACCACTTGATATACAGTATCAAAAAATGACCAGAAAATCAACACTATGCTATTCAATCAATAAAGTTGGCTGGGTATTAAGAAGCCGATTGGTCTTTAGCGTGCACTCCACGGGAAGTTGGTTTTTCAGCACCTGGGTAAGACAGTCTTCGAGGCTTCATAGTTCCCTTCCCATTAGACATAGAGGCTTTAGCGGAAGTTGATGATTTTGGTGTTTTCAGTGAATTTTTGTTTTTACCAACCTTGCTTCCTTGCTTGCTCTGCACCTTTTTTGGGCTAATGAACTTGGGAGGGACACGGCTTTCCCATGGTCGAGCAGCAATCCAACGTTCCTTCCAACTCCAACCCCATTCGGCTTTCTTGAGTTCATAATGACCGAGCCCGAAAGGATTAGAGTTGGCCCTCCACTGCAAATCATGGGTTTATGCGGTCATTGTCAATGTGATTTATTCATTGAGGGTGCAGGAATGAGAAGAACAACTTCAGAAGTTGACATACCTGATGAGAGAAGGCATATGCCATAGCTCGCTCTCGCTTGACTGCTGCTTCTTCTCTCTGATGTATCCTTGAGAGCATTACATCCATTGCTGCAGATCCACCGTGCCATTCAACCTGTCAGCACAAGAACATCAAAGGATATGGGGGTCACATTAACAAATTCGATCAACTCTGGTGATTTATCATCCTCTGATGATTTCCAAAGTCCAATTTGATCTATAAGAATGACAACAAGCGCACTGCTAGATGGCCTACACTAGTTGTAGTTACATGATGACCTAGTGAGAAAGAAGAGTCGTATGATAGTGGTAGCGAATATGTCCGATGAAATGCAAAGTAAAGATAGCATGTAAGAAATTATGTCTCTATTTCTGTCAAAGGATGATTAGGTATTTTCATACAAGATATTATAAATTTTTATGAATAAAATATTCTGTTAATATAGTTAAATTTACTAAGAGGACAATGTAAAATTTTCACAATATAGGGGGTAAAGAGTAATTTCGACCTAAACTCGGAAGTTCCATCATTCTGGTATATAGACCATTTTAATCCTGATAACTATCACTAGTGGGAGTAGTTGGTTCACATTCTAACCTCTAGATCATGAAGCTTTGCGTCAAGTTTTTGTTGATTCTCTAATTTCTTCTGTCTAAGCCGGCCTTCTTTCACCATACACAGTCGCCGATCCCTTATCTCAGCATGTAGGTAGTTCCATGTATGAAAATAGCTTAACGCGGACGTAGCTTGCTGTTTAACTTGCTGTTTAACAGAAGGACGTTGGGTCACAGCCTGTAATCGTACTGTCCCTTTCAGACGACGTAAACTTTTTCTAGCCTGCAACAATACCAAAGAAATCAGTGAACTGTTATTTAATGTGTTTCAAATAAGATATAAAGATTTGATTTATGACAAGAAGATGAAAAGAATACAATTCATAATTTTATGGAGTAAATGAGGAAAGCTGCCTGGATTCCGCTTTGGAAAGGCTTCATACGAAGCTCACTTTCCTACTCAGTACACAGTGGCAAATAACTGACCCCAACTAGTTGGGATTTGGGATTAAGGTTTTGTTGATCATAGTACAGCAGTTAAGCTATTCTAAAGTGAACGTTAAAAAATTCAATCGATAACTGCAGTTGGCAGGTCAATGAATCCACGACATCTTTCTGCCCTTGTGTAACAAGAGCTCGTCCAGAGAGCCCTGTGGAGTGCAAACAGCATCCCATCAAGGACAGGCTCCATATTATTATTATTTGTGCAAAATATCTTATATATATTCTTACCCATAAAAAGAAAATCTTATATCTTCGATTTTCAGAACGACCTCGAATAAGGAAAATATGAGCATTTTTAAACTATACCCTCTTATCATTAACTAGAACAAAGAATCAGACTAATGATAAGAAATCATCTCTAATGGAGGTCAGTGAATCCTAGAAATGGAAATTACTTCCACACAATTTCTTGCTTAAAAGGGTCTCTGTCTTCAAACTAACCACCAAGCAACTGTAGCTTATCATTAATTGATTGCTTTATGATCTCAACAAAACTGAAAACAAAATGATGCAAATATTTCAACCAATCGACCGTAGGTCAAACTAATAATCCAGCTCAAGCATTTGCTCGGGAGTATACTATCTTGAATATCATATTACTCAGGCCTGGAAACTTCTAGAATCTGAAAATTCCTCCGACAGAACATGCACTAACATGGCACAGCAGCGGCAATACATTAATTAGAACAAAATTGCTAAATAAGCAAAATCAATTAAACCTTCGATTAATCCTTCACTTCCCCTGTAAGGCTCATTTAATACTAAACTTTTCACGTCTAACACCAAAAAAGAAGTACAAGGTCAGTTAAGATGTAACTTTTGTGTCTATTAGTTTATTCTAATTTTTGACACCGAAGAATTAGGATCTCATGCAAATGGACACGTGTGTGTGTGTGTGTTTTTAAAAAAAAAAATTGAATAGGAGAAAAAGAATTTATTAGCAAAAGAAAAAGATGAAAATGACCATCGATCAAACCACAATTTATGCACATTAGTACAATGGGATGGAAAATTGTGTGTTGATTGGCTATCTAAATTGAACTCTTGTTTGCATTGTATGAAGAAAATCTAATTCTCTCTGAAAGTTATACCTGTCTGTTGGAATTTTTAAAATGGACACGGTTCTCATATAATAAAATTCGAAAATAAATGTCTTTGCAAACAAGCACATGTGCAGGGCAAGAGAAAATTTTTATTTTCAACTCTTCCTTAAAGTGAGAGAAGAACAATGTAACTTTAAATAGGTAGATGAAACATAGTAGGGTAAAATGTAACATACAGAGAACAATTTTAGGACGTTAGTGCGTATATAAATCAACATACCATGTATGCTCGGATTGCAGTTTGAATCCGTATTGCAGCTACATCCTCAACTGGAATGGCAAGAGCAGTAGAACTCCTAGCTAAACTATTAGACTCCTTGCCTGAACGTTTCTTCCATTTGAAGCCATTGGATTTGGCAGAAGCTGAAGATCCCTGTCTTAAACAGTGGAGACAAATGAGAGAAGTTGTAGAGTAACATTCATTTAGGTGATAATATCTAGTAGTAAGAACTCTTAGCTATGTAAATGTACCTTCACTTGTTTTGAGCTGCCAATCTTCACTTTCTTTGGGTTAATAATTGTCTTAAACCAATCTCCGGAACCCATTTGCAATGTTCAATGTCCGTATTCAATTTTACATAAGCCTGACAGAAATTATAGTGCAATGATCAGAATCAGATTTATGCCTGCATTCAATATATTGAATTCTACTTATCAAAAAATTCTATCTCTCACTTTCTCATCAACCAAACAGATGGTAATGACTAAATTAAACTTGCTTCCACATTTAACAAAAAACTAATGGAAAAAAGAAAAACACTATAACTACACAGTAATAAACGAAAATCAACACAGAAAAAGCAAAAATAGGAAGTATTATATTTGAAACACAACTATCAAACATGTTCTCCAATTCTCCAAAGCATTATAACAGGATAAATTTACACTTAAACCAATTAATTTCTCACAATTAACCCTCAATCACCCTCAGCTAATAACCAAATGATAAATTACTCAGTAATCCATAAAATTAGCATCAAAAGAAACTAAATTGCAGCACATTAACACCATAATCATATAGTATTATTGCATACATGTAAAGATTTCAATAACTGATCAAAACAAGAAGCTCTTTTAAGCAACTAGTTTCCACTTTCCAGAAAAAACTTGTCAAGTCAACGTACGAAACTCATAAATATAATGCATTTGACTTACTATTAACACCAAGATCCCACCCCACATCTCCAAATCAATAAAAAAACAAACCCCAAAATCACATTTTTAAATCCAAAAGCAAAGAACAGGCAAAACAAAACCTGGGTTAACGATGACAGTACATACATACCAGGAAAGAAACAGCAAAACACCCTGTAGAAACTCTTTTGAGGAGATGGGCACTCAAGATTTTTTGTAGAAAATAAACGTGCAGAGAGATTATAGTATTTGCAGACCTGTAGTAAAGCAGAAGCGAAGTCTTTGTTATATTTTAGTTTTAATTTATTGATATTTTGAGAAAGATTGAGAGAGTGGAATAAAAGGTAGTTGTGAAATGTATTATGGGGACCATGACCAGCCTTATTTTTCCATAAAGAAGTTTAAAGTCTAAACAAATTCTGTCTCTCTCTCTCTTTGTCTCTCATCAATCAAAGAGACTAAACTCAACAACTGGGTTGTGTGTTTTTGTGTTGTGCGTGCGCGTAGAGTTTAGTGTGGGTTGGTTTGAAAATGATATAAAAAGAAAAGAAAAATCAACAAAAGGATGCTAATAGTGACAGCAGAACAAACAATGACAAATTGTGATTAGAGGTGGATCATGGATGGTTGGCTTGCTTATCTCCATACGGTCAATACCCAATCCAATGCCAATAATGTTTACACCTTTTTTTTTTTTTTTTTTGGGGAAACTTCAATTTAATCCCTATCTTTTCTGAAAACATCACTTTTTTTTTTTTACTCATCTTCCCGTTTTTGGCTTGCTGCCTGGCGGGTTCCTTAAATTATCCAAAATAACTCAATTTGGTCCCTCTAATCAAGTTTTAAACACAAAATAGTTAAAAATGGATTTAACATAATGACAATTTTTCCCTTAATCTGAAATACATTACAACTTAATGTCAAGATTAAATAAATAATAAAAAAAAACCTATAAAATAAACATGATATCAATCCTTCCTTGCTGCGAACAAGGGGAGGCTCAACTTATTTTTAATATATTTTTTTTATATATAAATTTTGTTATTTTTTTAAAAAAATAGGACACGCAATTTTTTTCTTTTTTAAAAAAATTGTGTTATAAAATCAAAATACTCCACAAACCGTTAATTTCAACTAATGAAAAGTCCAAATTGAGCTACATATTTTGAATAATTTAGGGATCCCCTAGTAAACAATGGAACAATTAGTAAAACCGTGATGTTTCCATAAATGTTAAGGACTAAATTAAAGTTTCCCCATATTTAAATTAAAAAGGGAACAAAAGGAGATTTGATGGTGATTATTTTTTATTCGGGAGGGTCATGGGGCTGGTTGGTGCCGTTAATCACGCTATTGATGTTTCTGGGCCGTTGGATTACTCTGAAGCGCATCATGGATCGTTGACTTAATTGAAGATGATTAGATACATACCATTTGACAAAAAATAATGCCCAAAAAGCTCTCTGGTCCCGGCGGGGCTCGAACCCGCGACCTTCGGCTCATAAGACCAACGCTCTAACCAACTGAGCTACGGGACCTTGTTGTTGTATAAATCTATAATAAAGATTAATATATTGTCTTATAATATTATTATGCAATGTAATCATTACTTAATTTTTAGTCAAATTTTAAATTTTAGAGGTACAATTTCCATTAAATGAATTGATAAAGACTAAAGACTTGTCAACGAAATAAATAAACACCTTTCTCAATAATATACCAACATAAATTCTTTCTCTGTTATTATTTTGATAAAATTTTTAAAACCTACTAAGAAATCATTTTTCATGGTCACAAAATATGTACCCGGTTGAGATTAAACATTACAATTACGGTTTGGATATTTAATTCCATAATATCGGGAAGAAAAGTCATCATACATGTTTATAGAATATGAATGGTGAGATTCGAATCCCGTCACTAATGTGGAAGGGGAAGTGCATTCTGCTTGAGCTAAGAGAGCATATGAAAAATGTCAAAATGTTAATGTAAGAAATAAGTTAGATGAAGATTTTTATACATGTATGATGTATTATTATCTCTTTAAAGATTCAACACGTTAATTTGACTGACCGAGTCAAATTCTCTAGTCTTACCTTTGAAAAATATTAAGATAATTTATATCAAATATATATATCAGTCTTTCTATTATCAGTTCGAACTGACAAAAGTTATATCAGTTCTTTGTATATGGGCCACTGGATTTAAATACTTTGACTGACAAGTGCATACAGCCAAGTCTAAGTATTTAAATCCAGTGGCCCACATGCAAGGAACTGGTATAACTTTTGTCAGTTCGAACTGATAATAAAATTTCTGATATATATATACAGATTTTCTATTATCAGCTCGAACTGACAATAAATATATCAGGAGGAAGAATGTGGACCACTAGATTTACATACTTTGACTCAAAGTCCACATTCTTCGTCCTGGTATATTTATTGTTAGTTCGAACTAATAATAGAAAGACTGTATATATATATATATATATATATATATATATGAAGATAATAAAGCCTGGATGATGATTTCAATTAATTAACATGTTAATTTTGTAATGGTTATATTAGGTGGTATTGACAGACAGACATAATTTTATTTATTTATTTATTTTCAAATGTTCACATAAATTAAAATTTCCCTCTTCTAAGTAAGAGGAAATTATAAAAACGAAAAAAATAATAATTCAGATGCAAAATAGTAAGTGGATCAGTGGTAGTAGCTTAGAGATAACCAAAGCAATCCAATGTGTTATGATTAGGTTGTGGACCTGTGGTCCTTACATAGTTACATATGATATATATATTTTTATATATTATATGTGATATAACAACCCGAACCTTTGAGATTTGGTACATATAATCATTTTTTTATGTAAATATACATATCATCATATATTTGGTCCATATATGATGACAATCGATTATATTTTGATATATATAAAGTTATTGGCGATTGGAATCAGTAGATGCACCGAAACATTCCAACTAAGCTGTCACCTCCTTAACACACTCATCATCTAACCGATCCCAACATATTTTAGTCTATATATGATGTGCAATTGTCATCAAAGCCTTGTATACGGATGTCTAATAAAAAAACAATAATTAGAAAACCTAATTTTGTTTTAAAATCATTCCAACATGACAATTAATTCTTACTATGACTGAGTGAGAAGTTTTTATTGGATTATGATGTATCATATCATTATTATATGTAAATGGTACATTTAATAAAATTCATAATAATCAATTGCAAAGACTTGATGAGGCTATATGGCCCCCTAGTCCACCATTTTCTTTTTCTTTATATGTACCATTGATTTTAGAATAAAAAATTATAACTTGTCACATACAATATTATTTATTTTATCATTGTCATACATTGAAGCAATTAGTGACTTCCATGAACCCAATTCTATCTTAGTCTCTTCTATCACTTTCTTTTTTCCTTTCCCTAAAAGTGCACCTTCATATAACTTGATTAACTTTTGGTCAAACTGCATTCTAAATTTAGGAGTGAGATTCTTCGATACGTTTGGACGTAAAGACCTAAAATTGTACCATATGACATGAAAATCACATATAATTTGATTTCATATCACATGACTTGATATACTCGTGTCAGAGATATTATACGATACTCCAATATATTGAAATTTTTTTCCCAATGTTAGTAACATACCAAGTTAATGAAGGCAATGCACATTACATGACGCTGACACATAACTGCCTTTGAAAAGTTAACATATGAAATTTTCTGGACAGAATTTTAACTTATTGATCATAGTTTCATTTTGATTAAATTTGACCAAAACACTTGAACAAATCAAAACCCATATTGTTTTTAATCTCCAATTGCTTCTATCATTCTATGTATACTTCCAAGGAAATATTTTGGATTTTCAATTAGTTGACATATATGATCCTGGCAAAGGAAATATATAAACTATTAATTTAAAAAAAAAAAAAAAAAAAAAAAAAAAAAAAAAAACCCCTATTGCTTATTTTTAGAGCATGATAATGACCCTCTCTTTTGGCTTAATTATTCTAATAAACCTGGAAATTAAAGAAAAAGAATTCTGCTTCCAGCACATATGATTTCCACTTAAAAGGGAATCCCAGTCTCGTAATGCAACTTAATTATGTTATATTTAGTACGTACACAAGTCATAATCCATAATTAGCCTCTCTGTATCTTAGTACTCTAGTGACTATAGTTAGAGGGGGTCTTCATCATGATTATCATGATGATCCTCTTCATTATTATGTGATCAGATGATTGTCTCCTAACCCATGTGATTCTATCTCTGTTGCTTGCCAGTTGCCACGGTACCACCAGAAATTTATAGAAGAAAAAAAAAATAAGACACAATATATAACGATAAATTCTGACACCGAACGGTCGGATTAGTGGTTTGCTGAGAACTGCAAGATCTCCCCACATACGCTTGTAAAATGCGTATGGTGAGACTCGAACTTCCACCACTAATGTAACTAAAATTTTATTTGAGAAGGTCAATGTAGTAAAATATAATATTTTTAGGGGGGAAAATAAAATTTTATAAAATTTCACATGAAATATATAATTTTTCTAAACAAATATTAATATATTTTTTCGGTCCTTAATTATCTTCGCCCAAGAGATAATGTGCAAGACAAAATATATGTTTTTTTTTTTTTTGGTTGAAATAAAAAGGGTTTTGAAAAAAGAATATGACTCGAACCCACAACCTCAGACCTCGGTGATCATCCTTGTCTTATCAACAAAATAGATCTTGAGGAAAGATTTTCATTTAATAAATATGTATAAAAGAAAGATTTTCATTTAATTTGAATTTAAGTTAAATCTTTTAGTTCTTTGCCCATATCTATTACAAGTTTGACTATGTAGATTGTTTACCTTAAACACTCCATAAATGAGATCTTTTAAAATATGCATTTGCACTAATCTTGCCAGCCTGGAGTTTGCTTTATTATTATTCTGTTTATTACCACAATTTACCTTAAGGAGTTAAGGTGCACCATTTATCTTCCTGATTCAAATCACAGGTCAAAGAATGGTGTCCAAATTTATGTCTAACCAATCAAATTAGGCCATATGTACATAGTGTACACATGGTCCAATTTGATTGGTTAAACATAAATTGAGACACCATTTTTTGACAAGTGATTTGAATCCTTATCTTCCTATCAATATATAGTACGTAAATTAAATCGTCATTAATTGACTACCAAATATAACAAAATATTATTGACTTTGCATGGATTCTCCATATATTCTCAAATTTATTATTAGTATAAATCAAGCCTGTAATTGATTATCAACAAAACAATAATATCATAAAATATAAGATATATTAAGTATGTATCATTAATAATATTCTCCTGTAATTATATATATATATATAGAGGTAAAAGAAATGTTTCAGTACGCCGCGCAATAACCAGAGAGTCTTACAGATTGATACATTACTTTGTTCAAGTAAGTGTCTCTCATCAATCCAAAATTCCAAATCTCTTGAATTATCATAATTGAAGGTATATATATATATATATATATATACACATGGTTTTTCCATTGCATGAAAAATAATTACAGGTTTGAAAATTTCATGTGTACACATTGAAAAAAAAGTCATTTTCCAAAGTGGGGTCGATAACAAACTCTAGAAATTGCATGCAGTGATATACAGAAGTGATTATAAAAATGGCAAAGATTTTCTGAGATTTTTAAGACAGATGATGATGATGCATCATGTTCATGCATGTATAAGTCATATGTTGCTTGGTTTTCCGGTCTTTGAGTGTTTTTATTTTCTCTCTCAGACAAACAAAATTTTCTGAGAAAATCCCGGAAAGTGTAGATACTTTCTCTTTCCTATATACATTGTTGTCTATGTGTGTGAAGATATGATCTTAATGAGCTGAAAACAAGGGAGGCCTTTCCATATAATTTTTTCTCACTTGTTCACGCATGATGATCAGTAGCCACATCATATGAGATTTCCTTTCCTTATATCTCGGGTAATTTTTTTTTGAATTGATTCTTGTTACTTCTTTTAGATTTTCTGATCTTGAATTTTGGGATTCTTGTTGATTTCTGAATTCTCTTACTTGGGTTTGCTTTGCTTTGCTTTTGTTTTTTCTTTTTAAATTTAGATTGATTGGCTTTTAACATTACAGAAACCAGAAAAAACCTAGCAAACAATCATGTGTAGCAATACAAGCAGTAGTGGTGGTGTTATTAGTGGTAGTGGTGGTGGTGGTGGTGGTGGTGGTGGTGATGGTGGTGATTATGCAAGTCTTCTTCTGAAGAAACCGAAGAGACAGAGAGTTCCGAAAAGAGGTCCTGGAGTGGCAGAACTAGAGAAGATTTTGAGAGAACAAGAGACCACCAACATAAATGGTCATGTTGTAGACAAAGACTCTTCATGTAGGATATCATCACAATTTCCCAATTCCTATCATCATCATCCTCAATCTTCTTCGAATTCGTTCACTCGAAACGTTCAAAACATTTCGGATCATAATCACTTCATCAGTCCACCTGCTCCTCCAAACATCACTATGCTTTATGCTAATGGTGGCAAAAGTACTAATGGTGGTGGATCAAGCATGGTCTTACCTGAACAAGGCTTGTTTCCAGCAGCAACGTGGAGGAGTTCTTGCTGTGAATCATCAAACAGCATCTATGGTGAAAGTCCTAAATTCCCATCTGGATATCCATTTTCTGTAAATGGATCATCAGATTATCATATGCATCATCATCATCATCAGCATTTCCCTGTTATGCTTCAGAAGAAACCTTGCCAATACTCTAGTCCTTCTACGGTACTATTTACGCCTTCTTTCTTGTGATTACAATGTTTTTCCTGTAAATTTTTGAGACGGGGTCTAATTAAAATTGTGAAACAGATTAATCTTTTCCCGGACTCTGGATCATTGTGTTGTTCATCAGACAACAACAACAACAACAACAACAATAACAACAACCCATCAGCAGGATTTTATAATCACCATTTAGAGCCCCCTTCAAACCAAAGATCCCATCAGAATAATTACACATCTGTGTTGCCTGCAGAGGAAGAAAAGGCATGCCAATTCTTTACTTTTATGAAATTCACTACTTTTTATTTGATTGTATCCCAAGTAAACTTTTTTCTGATATCAAATTTGATTCCTATGGAAATCAGATGGTTGGCATATTGAAGCGTCCCAGGACTTTCACTGTGGACAACAACTTGGATCCTCCATTCCAGTTCCAAGCTCCTACACATTTCCCGCACTTGTACATGCCGGAGAATTCCCATTCCCACGATAATCAAACTGTATTCAACCTGAAACCGAATGAAACAGTTTCCAGGTTTGTTTGATTATCAATTCTCCCTCACTTTTCAGGAAATATTTTTTGTCATTATTCATTAACATTAATTAATTAACATTACCAAATGTTGCATTTTTCAGGGATCATGGTGGTCACTTTCTTATATTTGGTTCAGGAGTTGCTTCTCAACAAGAATTTTCTAAACACAATTCTCTACCTTTACAAGTAAGACATCAGAACCATTGATTTAGTACTTCTCCAAATTGTAAATTGTTGCTTGTAGTTTATAAATGTGTTTTCGTTGCATTTGCGATGTGAAGGAAACACCGGAAAGACCAAATCAAGTGTCATCAGGACAGGGTGGAACAGTTCTTCAGAAGAAGCCCTTTTTCAGCTTATTAATGCCAGGGGAACAGATTGAAGAGGCAGAAACAGCCCTTACCTTAAACAACGAGAGAGGTCGAACGAGAGGGGAAGCTATCGATCTCAACCTGAAGCTCTAATTCAGTGGCTTTTAACCCAACAAAATATAATATTTGGGGCATGTTTTGTAACAAAAAAAATGTTGATGTTGATGACTGTACTTAGATTCTGAGACATGCAGAAGATAGGTTGTAATATGGAGTGGTGATCGCAAACCACTCTTGTCTTCGTTTACTGTTCAGTACTTGTGGATTTGATGTGTTCTTAGATATATATTCATGAAAATGTCTAGAGTATAGTATAGATGGATCAAGATATGAATATTATGATTAGATTAAACAAGTTAATAGATTTTTCATTATGATTATTGATTAGTGTCTTTTGGAATGATCTCTTTTATCTGCAATGAACTTTTTTGATGATTCCTAGTGTAAACAAATCCAAATGATTGTTGAATATAAACAGACTGAAACAAGCAACAATATGTATTATAATGCATCATCAACTTGAATTGTTCAATCAAATGATGACTACAATCATCAAAGCTAGCTTAAGACCAACCAAGAACTTCAGTGAAAATAAACAAAAGCAACAGAGCAATGGGGTACAGAAGATATGCTACAATACTTGTCCAAAATGGGAACTTGGTGCTGGAGCTAGCAAAGACACCCATGGCTGTGCATATTATCAAAACAATCAGAACTTCAGCCGAGACATCCCATGATATATTTCGAATGTAAACAAGCATCAAGAAGATGACTAAACCCATCTTGTTGTTCGTGAATACTCCACCATAAATCTGCATAAATAAAATTAAACCACACTCATCAGGAATCAAACAAGCAACACATTTTATATTTTACCATGTTTAAATAAAAATCAAAATGCAACCGAATTGAAGTAAGGGAACGTTTACTAATCAGGAATCCTAACGAGGGAAAATGAACTTAATTCATGATTTGTGATTAATGTGTTTATTGAAATCAGTTGAGAATCAAACTATGTGGTCCCACACATATATCAGGAATTAAGTTTGCTTCGTAAAGGGAACCAAATTATGTGGGTCCCACACATATATTAGGAATTAAGTTTCCGCCATAAAGGGAACTTGATTCCCCCTTCCCATATAAGGAATTAAGTTCCCTTTCCTGATTCCCTTTTCCGATTAGTAGACGCACCCTAAGAGAGAAACGAATAAATAACTGAAAAAGTGAAAATGTTAAAGAGGCAGCATTAAACGTGACCGTGGTTCGGTTCCAACCATGGAACTGTGGTCTCGGAACCGGAACCGGTTTTCCAGTTCCGGAACCAGAATTGGACCATGAACCGGAACTAGGGAGGTTCCGGTTCCCAAAATTTCAGAACCAGACTGGAACCGCCGATTTGGTTCCGATTCTGGTTAAATATTTTTTAAAAAGTTTTTTAGATATTTAGTTTTTTAAATTAATAATAAAAATAAAAACAAGATAAGGTTTTAGTGTGGCAAATTGGCAATGACATGTGGTTGTATTAATGTGTGTGTATATATATATATTTTTTATTTGTTTGTAAAAAAAAAAAAAGACAAAAAAAAAGAACCGAACCGGTGGAATCGTTGGAATCGGAACCGGATCGAACCGGAACCGAGGTCACCACTAGGTAGCATTTTCTGTCTTCTGTTTAGCATAAGTAACTATTTTGAGTCCTTCTCTGGAGCTCAAAGCCAAGGGTACGTATCACAACATATGAGACCAAGAATGAGGGAATGTTAACAGCAGTGGAGAGTTGAAGAATTGAATAATTGAAGTCGAGGCTAAAGAATTGAAGTCCGGTGGGAACTACAACTTGAACCGTGGTTCGTACCGTGATTGATTCAAGTATGTTTAATGCGGTTTGAACCACGGTGTATGGACCGCAGTCTTCTGAGCGGTCAATTCTAGTGAAGTAACCGCGGTATAGGGTGTAGGTGGCCAACCGCCACCTAAACTGCGGTATAATGTAAATGAAATGCTACACATCCCACCTACAATCCCACAATTTCCATCCCAACATATGTGGCAGCTGATGTGTCACTTGATAAGTGGATACACATTAATTGTTGTGTGGATACATGGGTAAATAAGATAAATTACAATTAATGTGTATCCACTCATCAAGTGACACATCAGCTGCCAGCCTGCCACATATGTTGGGATGTTTAGCATTACTCAACGTAAATATACGCAAAACAGGAAATCTTCGATGGAAAAGGAAAAGGAAAAGGAAACGGAAAAGGAAAAAGAGTTTATCTTTGTGCGGAATAGGAAAGTCTTATGCTTAAAGAAAAAGGACTTTGCGTGGAATAGTAAGCCATGTGCGTGATGAAAATTGTTAGGATTCAACTCCTTGTAACTAGCATAAATAGAACCTAATAACTAAGTTATTGTGTATAGAGCAAAATAACAAAGACTAGAGAGATCTTAGAGAGTAAGCATTGGGTGTAATTGGGTTTGGGGTTTAGAGCGAATCTTAAGTGTGTGGTTGTAACAATTTTCTACATATTAGATTATTTCTCTTGTTGTCCCGACGACCGTGATTTTTCCATGTTTTGGGTTTCTAATGTTACCACAGCTGCAAATGCCTAGCAACAACCTAGTACCTACATCAAAATTGATCAAAAAGAAATCAATTCAGAGAAAATAACTTGCCTATTAGTTTGCGAAACTTTAACAATGTTTAGACTTTAGACCAGTTTCATTAGTACCATAGCCCAATATTCTTCAGTATCCAATATTTTTGACTAGTTTCATCAGTACCATAGCCCACTATGGTTACATAGTGGTCCAATTCACTACCCCAATTTTCATGTTAGACCCTTCCTCCATACCTCTTGAATTCTCCACACTACCAAGTTAAACCGTGATTGGCTGTTGGAGAATTGCAGTTAGCAACTCTCTATCATTGCAGGAGTTACTCGTTTATAGCTTTTGATTGTGGCAGCAATATTAGTAGCCTTCCTTTGGTCACATTTTCCCTCACGTCTCTTGTATGGGTAACTTAAGTCTGTTACAATACCGTTTTCAATGACATATTCAAAGTCTGTGTGAATAAAACCACGTTTACAACCATAACTTCCTCTGTTGCAAACTACCATTTATTGGACGGACAGACAGCTCAGAAGTAATCGTGGCGGTCGATCATGAGGGATTTTTGCATGACCATAGCCGCTTCATAGAAAGTCACAGACATTCCAATTCAATTTCACTTCATGATATCCTAGAGACAGTTGGATTGGATCCATCACCGAAGTAGCAGCAACAATCCGCATCTTCGAAGGAGACTATGAGTCCTTTCGAGCAAAGGGAATTGCCCGAATCAGATGAGGAGTGGCTGCTGAGAAGTTTATCAGTTGAGAAGTCAAGCCATGAAGGGAAGTCAGATCTAGATGATTTTGTACTTGATGAAATCTACTCTTTGATTGAGTTTATGGTGAATACGACGCCAGAGGAGAATTCAGAACCTGATGCTTTACCGGTTGCATTTGATACCTTTGATGCTCTTGGCTCCGTTGATGCTAAGGAAAGAAGAAAAGGAAAGAAGAAAGGGAAATGGAAGAAGAAGAAGAAGAACATAAATTGATTCATTGTTTTTTGGAGAAAAGTTGTTTGCGTATATAAATATTCTTATATAGTAGTTTAAACTTTAAACTATATATAATCAATGCTTATATAGTAAATATATAAAAATTAACTCTTGGTAGGCCTGCAGTTAAACTTTTAGGTTAGTGTTATTTTCATGTATAATTTTATGGATACAAAAAGCCTTTGTTTGTGATCGGTTCTCAATTTTATAGGTGCATGTTTCACATTAAGACCAATAGCAATTTGATGTATATATTTAAAAAAAAATTCAAGCAATTGACCGATCTTGATCTTAATAACACCTTCTAATGCTGCCACAGCTAGGGGTGGGCACGGTTCATTGAACCGAACCGAACCGAAATATGGTGTTCGGTTCGGTTCACATGGTCAATTCGGTTCAATTCGGTTCAAACCGAATGAACCACATTGAATATGGGTCGGTTTCGGTTTTGGACATTCCAAAACCGAACCGAACCGACGAACCGATCTTTAAATAAAAAATAAAATAAAAAAAGCCTAATTTTAATTTTCTAGTTTTCCTATAAGACCCTATCTAGAATGGTAGTAGCTATTGAGTAGGATAGCAGGTGTATATATATATATATATAATTAAATTTGGTTAATGGGGTCTATTTAGATGTGTTTTGAATGTGAGGGATTGTTAAAAAAAACTGCCCAAAATCAATTATCCAAAGGTCCAAATACAAAATAGTTGTTAAAGGATACAAAAAATGAAAAATTATATAAAAAAAAACCTCAAAGCCCAACAAGCCCAATAGGCCCAAAACCGAATTGAACCGAACCGAACCGAACCGAACCGAGATAAAGGTGTTCGGTTCAATTCGGTTTCATGATCCAATACGGTTTAAACCGATTCAAGTTTTCAAAAACCGAAAATATAACGGTTCAATATGGTTTTGGCTAAAACCGAACCGAACCGAACCGCGCCCACCCCTAGCCACAGCTACAAATGCCCAACAACAACCTACATCGAAATTGATCAAAAAGAAATTAAGTCAGAAAAAATAAATTGCATGTTAGTTCTCGAAACTTTAACAATGTTTAGACCAGTTTCATCAATACCATAGCCTAATATTTTTCAGTATCCAATATTTTTGACCAGTTTTATTAGTACCATAGCTCACTATGGTTACATAGTGGTTCAACTTACGACTCCAGTTTTCATGGTAGACCCCTCCTTCATACCTCTTGAATTCTCTACCACTACCAAGGTAAACTGCGACTGGTTGCTAGAGAACTGTAGTCAACAACTCTCTCTCTCTCTCATTATACGGAGTTACTTGTATGTAGCTTCTGATTGTGACAACAAATTAGTAGCCTTCCTTTGGTCAGATTTTCCCTCACGTCCCTTGTATGGGTAACTTGAGGAACTGAAAAAGCTGCTTAGAATACAGTCTCGGGTTTTCATCGTTCGTCAGTCATCATCATCTATGGTGATTCATCTATTTAGGGAAGCAAAAGAGATGGGATTTATCGGAATAGACTTAGTTTGGATTATTTTAGATACCATCACAAGTTTCCTTACTCACTCAACTCTTCTGTTATCTCCTAGCTCCATGGAAGGTGCTCTGGGAATCAAGCCCTACTTTTCAGAAGATAGCATTTCTTACATTGATTTCAAAGCTAAATCCAAAAAAAACTTTTAGAGTTACACAAGGCATAAATAAAATGACTAGTGATGACAGCCGTGCCAAAGTCTTAATAGAAATCATACTATCAAGCAACTTCAATAGCTTAAGTGGAGAAATAAGTTTCAACGAAGGCAGGTTGATGCAGACTCCTATACTAAGGATCATAAACGTGCTTGGACTAGAATTTTGGCTGCCTGAGTTTGGATTCTCAAAGAGCCTTGAAATAGAAAATGATAAAAGGGAAAATAATAGCATAAATGGTTTGGCTGGTGCAGTGATTTGGCCAGGTTACTTAAGTAAGCGAGATCCAAAAGGTTGGGCAATGCCTACTGATGCAAAGCCATTGAAGATCGCAGTTCCAGGCCGAACCTAATTTGAGAAGTTTGTGTAGGTCCATCAGCATGAAAATACATTGACATCCAAATGTGCCTTTATTTCAAAGATTCCATGTATGATGTAACTTCATCTTTTTTTCCATTTTTAATGACATCAGTTTAGTTTGACCAATACCTTAATTAATTAGTAAAAGTTCTTGCTTGAAAGAAAGCCTAGCTAGAACTGAAAAACTGAAACAGAGAAAACTTTAAAATATTTTTGATTTGGTCCTCTTTAAATAGTTTGGTTCTGATACGGATTGTTTCATTGTCAGGAGAAAACTAAATTGGGTTCAGGAGTTGCTTCCCAACAAGAATTTTCTAAACACAATTCTCTACCTTTCCAAGTAAGACATCAGAACCATTGATTTAGTACTTTACCAAATTGTAAATTGTTGCTTGTAGTTTATAAATGTGTTTTCGTTGCGTTTACGATGTTAAGGAAACACCGGAAAGATCAAATCAAGTGTCATCAGGACAGGGTGGAACATTTCAGAAGAAGCCCTTTTTCAGCTTATTAATGCCAGAGGAACAGATTGGAGAGGCAGAAACAGCCCTTACCTTAAACAACGAGAGAGGTCGAACGAGAGGGGAAGCTATCGATCTCAACCTGAAGCTCTAATTCAGTGGCTTTTAACCCAACAAAATATAATATTTTGGGCATGTTTTGTAACAAAAAAATGTTGATGTTGATGACTGTACTTAGATTCTGAGACATGCAGAAGATAGGTTGTAATATGGAGTGGTGATCACAAACTACTCGTGTCTTCGTTTACTGTTCAGTACTTGTGGATTTGATATGTTCTTAGATTTATATATTCATGAAAATGTCTAGAGTATAGTATAGATGGATCAAGTTAATAGATTTTTCATTATGATTATTGATTAGTGTCTTTTGGAATGATCTCTTTTATCTGCAATGAACTTTTTTGATGATTCCTAGTGTAAACAAATCCAAATGATTGTTGAATATAAACAGACTGAAACAAGCAACAATATGTATTATAATGCATCATCAACTTGAATTGTTCAATCAAAATGATGACTACAATCATCAAAGCTAGCTTAAGACTAACCAAGAACTTCAGTGAAAATAAACAAAAGCAACAGAGATATGGGGTACAGAAGATATGCTACAATACTTGTCCAAAATGGGAACTTGGTGCTGAAACTAGCAAAGACACCCATGGCTGTGCATATTATCAAAACAATCAGAACTTCAGCCGAGACATCCCACGATATATTTCGAATGTAAACAAGCATCAAGAAGATGACTAAACCCATCATGTTGTTCATGAATACTCCACCATAAATCTGCATAAAATCAAACCACACCCATCAGGAATCAAATAAAGCAACAAGTTTTATAGATATTTTTGAAGTAAAGGCGTATTTACTAATCCGGAATCATAATAAGGGAAAAGGAACTTAATTCCTGACTTGTGATTAAAGTGTTTACTAAAATCCGTTGGAATCAAATTATGTGGGTCCCACACATATATCAGGAACTAAGTTTCTGCCGGAAAGGGAACTTGATTTTCTTGATTCCCTTTCATTTTATTCTTGAATAGTAAATGTGGCCTAAGAGGGAAACAAATAAATAAAATTAACCTCTGAAAATGTTAAAGAGGCAGCATTTTCTGTCTTCTGTCTAGCAGAAGTAACTGTTTTGAGTGCTTGTCTGGAGCTCAAAGCCAAGGGTATCACAACATATGAGACGAAGAATGAAGGAATGTTTACAGCAGTGGAGAGTTCTTGCAGAGATTCCATTAGAGGTTGTGTAAGTAGAACAGTAACAGCTGTTCCTAGACTCACTAGAAAACCAGCTTTAACATAGTTCCACCATGATTCATTTTTCTTCCTCTCCTCACTAGTTTTCTGCAATTGTAACTACAACTGTAAAATATACTAATTCACATATAAAAAAATCCTACCATCATCAGGACCTTAATTTAATATACCTTCGAATCGTGATGAAAAAACTTAGGCTGGTTGGTGAGCCATCCTGTGAGACCTGTAACGAATTCGTTCTCATTTATATGAGAATTACCTGAGTTATCAAACACTTCCATCACCTTTGCATCAAAATCATCCTCATCCAAGCCTACTCCTTCTATTTGTATTCCTAGTATCAATGCTCTCAGTTCATCATTGGATATATAAGTATCCTTATTCTTGTCAATCTTTCGAAACAGCCTGCAAATTATAGGATATTGAAATTTTGGTTGGTTGGTTGGTCCAATTCTATATCCACATGTACATAAATTTGGAAAACTTACACTTCTATGAGGGAAATATTAGGCCTGTTATCAGATGTAAGAAGGCTCCTGAGTAGTTTTTTCTGTACATGTTTATTTAACAGATAATCTAGTCTTCTGTTTTGAATCCATGGTTCGAATATCTGCATATCATGTTCAGTGAAGCTACTTTCAGAGTCATATAAAATCTATATGTCCATATATGTTCTTGAATGTCATGATTTTACCTGATAAGTCCAGTAGGTGATGAGGAAAACAAGTGTAATAATGAGAGAAACTAGGACTATTACTCGAGTCCCTGTCGACGAATGTATAACTTTTGCCAGTTGAAGAAGAAGAAATGGGATCATTGATACAAGCATGATCCTTGCAGTATACTTAGTCTCTGCATCAGTTTCCACACCATAACCTGCATGTACATGAAATATTATTTTCATTAGTTTAATTAAATTGATTAGCAAATGTTGTTTGTTCTTTCTGGTAGTGAAGTGGATAACCAGTTAAAGTGAACGGTTTGTTCTTGTTAGTGTCTGAATTTGATGAAGTTGATGAAGTGTCTTGTGAAAGAGAGAGATCATAGTTTCCAAAAGCAACAACAGAACCCCAAGTTATTGTGAGAGAAAAAATGGTTGATCCTGCAAGTAAGGCCATTCCCATTTTGCTATTGTTTCAACAGTTTCTGAATCTCCTGACACTCCAGAGACTGGAAAAAAAATAAAAAAGAAATTGCATGAACATTGCTTTGATATGCAATTGATGATAAAAGATTAGATGATTTATGATACAACACTTAGAATAAGTGACAGAACAGTATTAAATGAATAAAACTGAAACCACAAATTTTTTTTAAAAATTTTATGGTATCATAATAACCTTAATTTTTTTTAATTATGATGTAGCACTTAAGATTGCACTATTAATTTAGGATTTATATTAAATTAAATCTAATTAGACTGTACATAATTACTTGCTATCTTTGTTGATGCTACATGATATTTGATCAAATTGAATTATTAGCAAAAGTATATTATATCATAAATAGCTCCTAGCAATATCATAGATTTGTTTTTAATCACGTACATACCGAAATTTAACAATTAATAACCACTTTTTTGAGCAATTATTGAAATACCCCATATAAAAACTTTCCCCCATGAACTCTCATCTCTCCTCTGTCATCTCCCATTTGCCTTTGTCAGAGAAGACGTCACCAGGCCCAATTGGCACCGGCGGTGTGTTGCCTAGGCAATGCTGCGCCTAGGCAGCATGCGACAACAATGCCGCCAAAGTGGCTCTTCCTGGCGGCGCCGTTCAATGTGCAGAGAAGATGGAAAAAAAGAAGAAGAATAAAACGTGAAACGTATCGAAAAACGGATACCCTTCTAGAGGGGTGTTTTGGCAATTTTTTTAAAAAATAAAAATAAGGTTTTTGAAGGGCTGTTTTGATAATTTTCTGCTTAAAACAAATAATTCAATATTTAAAGAATTAAAGGTTTAGGTTTCGCGTTTCATTTATTTACAAAAAGAAGAAATAAAATAAATAAGTTGTAGGGATATTTTTATAATATTATTATAGAATGAATTTTTTTTTAATTACATTGTTATTAACCGTTAAACATTCGTATTCGATTAAAAATAAATTTCATATAATATCGATGCTCACGTACTAATAATTCCACTTTATACAAATGGTTTTAGTTAATTGGGTTGATAGGACATTGAAAATTCCTAACCTTGTCAGTTAGCACATGCATGATGTATCATGTTCCAAAAAAAAAAGTTGGTTTACCTAATCCAATATTAATTTAAAAAACTAATTAAAATGATCAAAATTTGTAAGAAGTGACAAACCTGTTAGGTTAGGACTGAATAATAATAATAATATATGAATTATGAAAGAAGGCAACTAGAGAAGAAGCAAGAAGAAAGCTTACCAAGAACCAGTATGAGTTGAGGAAAAATGGAAAGAACATGGAACAAACTTGCACCAAAAATACCAGTTCCAAACATTTCAAAGAAGAGGTTAGACCCACTGGAAATGTATTGCTCAGAGAGGGACAGTAAGTACTCGTAAACTACCACGAGGAAGACCTGCCCCCATAGCTCTGTCGTGCAAGGCAAGAAGCCGTAAATCGGCTCACAGGTCACACTTGTTGCTCCAAGATCATCATCAAGTTCCTGGATTGGAGATTTGATTGTTGCTTGAACCATGCCATCAGATACAAGATTGGAATGACTACTACTACTACTACTACTACTTCCATGGTAAATCATCAACAGAACTAAAAGAAAGACCAATGCTGCTCTTGACATTGTCCTGGAAACACCTTGTCGTTCCAGAAATTATTATCGGAATAAGAAAACTTGAGATGGAAGAAATCCCAACTCAGCCCAGTTTCACAGTATCCTGGAGGAATTCTAGATATGCTTTTAATCCATTGCTTATAAACAAAGTAGATAGAAGAAACATATGATTTATAATGGCATTGACTGCTTCTGATTGGTCATCATATGAGATAAAAATTACATCATGCAGTGACCTCTCACTCCTAATATAATATAGAAACTTGAAATCAATTGAACTAACAGTCTTATGGCAAATTTCTAGATAAGATTGGTGAAGCTTTCTTTAACCTATAAGAAAAGCAGAGCAATTAAATACGAAACCAAGCAACTCAACAGTCAGCTGAAAACATTGATAATCAAGAAGAAACGTTCTTATTAAATCTTAAATAAGAGCAATGCAATACTGGTACTCTCATCAGATGACGACTATATGTACAAGCAATTTTTCCGGAAAATACAAAAATCACAGCTCTGTGGCTAGTTTTACTACCAATTTCACTTGATAAGCAATTCAGATGCCCTGTTTAGTGAACAACTGGATTGAGTCGTTGGTGCTGGTAAAAATGTGGAGCAGCCTCTAATAGCCAAGAAGGATCAATAGAGATGACATTGCGCATGTAGTGTCGGTCAGTTGAAACAAGGGAATGGTATACAATCCACTTTGGATTAACTCTGCAAGTAGACAATTTGGAGGACATAATATCACAGATTTAGAATGTGTAACTAATATCAATAAAACATGACATTATGGACATACAGAGAAGAAAAATCAATAAAAAAAACACACACAACTTGGATCAGAGAAGAAATCCAACATACACAAAGTATAAATATAACTAAATGTATCAATGGAGTTAAAAAAGGAGATCACATCGAAATAAATAAACCTAGCTTTAGCACTCAAGCACTTCAGGACCACTGGTCCTTTCCCCACTTCCAGCAAATACATTCACCTTCTTGCTAAAGCACTAAAAAGGTGGCACATATCTTACATTTGAATAATCTTATACTATTTAAAACGAAAATAATATTTTGAAAGTGCAATGAATTTTCTACACTGACCTGAATAACACAGATGAAGGATGAATGTAAATTTCTTGAGAACCTCTGACAGTCTTGTACAACCCGCTCTGACTGGATGCCTTTTAACAGGATAAACAACAAAAAATTATCATAACAGCAACAAAGAAAATTTCTTTGAAGGCATTTTGGGTTACATGAATTATCATTGAGACGAGGCAGGAAGACGATAAAATATTTGTATTTCTAAAAGAAATTAGGTGAACATACAAATTGAAGTGAGAAAATTACTTACTTCTAAACGGCATGCATTAGCAAAGAATCCAGCACAAACTGCCTTTCTTAATACCTGCAAGATATATAAAGCAGTGGAGCAATCGTCATTTTCATTTTGTTTAGAAAAGAACAAAGCATAATTGTTTCATCCAGAGGCAACTGGCATTTCATATAGCAATAGCATATAGCCCCTTTATTGAATTTTAAAGAAAAATCAAATCTCACAAACATTTCATATTAAATTAATGTATTTGGTAGTACAAATACTCAGGAACAGGCTACATGCTATAGAAACGAATAGTAAATGATTAGCATGACACCCCATTCCAATAAAGAAAATCATATTATTCTTCAATCATCCCTCGGTAAAATCGGCATCAAAGCACTTACTTGCATATCGCTGTCACAAGATTTCAAGACCATGCCTATTCTCAGTGCAATTCTTCTGAGTTGTTCTCTAATTTCAATAACTTTTTTCTGCAGCAATTCCAATTGATATAAACATCAACAAGTGATATACTTATGTATGCACCAGATAATAGTATCTTAAAGAAAGTAAACCTATAAAACAGAGATTCAGTGCATGAGAATGAAGAAAAGATAAAGAGGAAAGTTAACAAATTCTTAAACTGTTTAAAGTAGTTTAATAAAGTTACGCACCATGGATTGGTAGTTTATAAAATTCTTATGACACCATCGTGAAGATTTACCGGACTGAAGAAAACCTTTGTAAACATTTAGGAAAGTCACATGGTCACCCTGCAAAAAATGAAAATATAACTGTTGAGCTAAAAATATTACACATAATTCATGGCATAAAGACAGAAATGAAGTAAAAAAATTCCATTCTGCAACAGGAACCAAGAATTGTTGAACAAATATCTATGGTACATTTAAAATATTCAAAATCATGCATAATGATATTATACCCAGAAACTGAATTTCCCTTTCAGGAGAATGTATTTTAGCAAATTTTAACTGGCTAAAAGTCACTCACAAACTCTAGCCAACTTGCGGGGGTATAAAATCACTATTAAGATCCATTATTCATCACAAGGAAGCAAACACATAGGATATGTTTTAAGGCAGAAAAAAACCACAAAAGAATGTGCAATCCTGATTAGGCCTGGTACGATTTAAAGGCCAAAACAAGAACTCCATGTGCTACAAACATCTCATTATTGATTTAAAATTCGAAAACATCAAAAATAAGACTTAAGAGACATGCAAAAAGGTGAAAGATTCTGGTCTAAAACTCAAAAAGTTACACAAATCAATTTGAAGTTTGGTCCAGATACCTCAGCAGCAGCAAATCTCAACCTGGCTTCATCCAGTTCCCTTTGTGCTCCCCTACTAGAAACCCAAATTGACTGCAACAATATTTTAAATGCGAATGAGAAAATTCTACAAGAGAACTCTTTTTGCCGTTAAATTGTGTGATTGTGTAAACTTGAACTCAGTATTGCTTGGTTTTTCTTTTTCTTTCTTTTAATGGTAGCCAGTAGGTACTTTTAATATACCTATATTATGGAAACAATTTGTTTGCCAGGTTGGTCATTTAAAATTATAGATTTACTAGTCCATTTACTTGAATACATGAGGTTATGTAAGCAATTGACTTTTGCACAGGAGTACACAACGTAAAAGAAGATTTACTTGGATGGAGAGAATAGCAGCAATTGTTATAATCTCTTCTGAGCATCCAAGTTCGCTTGAAGACAAGATCATTTTAGAGATCATTGGATCCTACAAAATATTCAAATTGAATAAATACGTTCACATTTCCAAATTATAAAAGGAATCATCATGAGATCAAAGACGAAAAACATATCAGCAAACTCATACAACACTTAGCATCCTAGAATGGCAGTCAATAGTCAACCAGAACAGCATACAAAGACTGAGATTAAAAGGTGATATGGGACGAGAAACATATAGTGAGCCGATGGATTAAGATGACAGATTTGCAGGGCTTCCATCCACTGATATTTACCTTTTATTTTCACCGACAAAGATCTCAGATGGCAGAGGAACAACTTAATTAATAAAGACTAAAGAGATCGAAATGCAAAAGTGATGTATCCAAACACAAGTTGATATTTATCTAACCCTTTGAATTAAATGACTCCAGCCAAAAATCAATACATTTCCAGCATGTTTTCAATTCTTGAATTTTATTGTGAATTATTCTTTTTCATTTAAAATCACAAGATATATTAACAATGCCTTGGGAGAAAGAAAATAAATCATAGGCATACATTTACAAAACACAAATTTATTACAAAATTGAGGCGTAGTTTAATTTAAAGACTCGTAAAAAATAATAGGAGTATATATGGAGTATTATACAATATAACATGCTCGAAATGCAGACAAAATACATAAAGAAAAATGGTCTCTTTGAGCTATTCATTAAAAAGATTCCATAGACCACCTCCATCCAACATCGATGAACAGCCAGCTTAACTTTCATGCTGCATTGATATCCTTTATAAAAAAGAAACTCATGACAAAATGGAAGTTTTAATCTCTAACCACAGTAACCTGTGTGTGTGAGAATGAGTTGGGTTGGAAAAGATACATTCAAAAGTGAAAACCAATGCATTTGAGTCCAAAGAGAAACATGAGGTTACCGCATACGGACAGGAAGGTTCTAACAACACAAGGCACACATCAATATAGAATATATGATTTTTTTAGTATAATAATAAAATGGAAACATACCAAGGGAATCTCTGCTACTTGAAATCCAGTAGGTGAAGTAAGTTTGGCATCATCATCAATGACTCCAAGTGAATAAAGTACTTCGACTGCTCTTATCATAGCTTCAGGTGGCGGAGGTGCAGGCCAATCGAAGCCCAAGATATTATCTATGCCTAAGGCTTTTAACTGCGAAATTAGAACACAATAATTAGCATTGGAAACACTATAAAGTGTACTCATCTAATTGGATAGCTCTTAATGGTTTAGACAACAAAAGGAATTGCACACATGCATCACTGTTAACACAATTTTGTGTTGAACCACTGTTAAAAGTAAGAGAGACCTAGCATAAGCAATATCTGGGATGCTCTTGTAAGAATATTCAAGAGAGCAAACAGTTTAGGCAAGTACTACAAATACTACAGTAGGACAGATGATATCATTGCATAGAAAAGATTAGAACTAACAATTATAGCTAACATGGGCATGCTTTGAGCTGTCACTGACAGCTCATCTGATGGCAAAAAGATGATAATCAAACTTCAGTAATATTTTTGTGTAGGCGGTTATTTTTTTTCTTTTTTCTTTTATGGTGTAGGTTGTGTATGTTGTTCATGACTAGACCTTTTTCATCACAAAGAAAAATCATTCTTGTGTAATCTAAAGGGAAAATATACAGGAAGTGAACTCCAAGTACCCTAATAATAGTTTCAGAAGTGCAACAAGGAAGATTATATGGTATATTCAAGTTCAATTTGAAAAGTTTATTGCAGCACTTCTAGGATACTGAACCAAATATAAGCAGATCATAGGATCAAACATCTTTACCACTATATAACAACTCTCCTCACAGATATAGTCACTCAAATTACTAAGATACTCATAATGATTTACACAACCACAAAACTCATTTTGAAAGCAAATGGTATTTTATACTTAGTTGAGCAAACATTTATACCTATACAACAATAACTCTCCTCATAGATAGAGTCACAGGCTACCCATGGAACTTGTTTCAATAAATGAGCATACCTGAATTACACAGGAAACCAGGTTTGATCTCTGCATCTCCGGGATTCCCTCAGCAGGCATTTCATTAACAAAATACTCTTCCGTGTATAGCCTGCTTGCAGACACCGAACAGGTTCAAAAATTAATTTGTCAAGAAAAAATGAAGACAAATGACATGTAAATAAACCGTACATTTGAGATAGATTGAATGACACTAAATAATAATAACAAAAAAATTATAATAAAAAAAGCAAGAAGAAAAAGAAGTCAATGGTACCACAACAACCTCAGATAGCCACTCATGGTCATTGCACAAAATGCATGACAAATACCAAGTTCAAGATCATATGTAAACAACAGTTGGATGTCTGCCATGATAGCAACATGGATTAATGCAAAAGGAATATGGATTACTAAACCAACACATCACACTGGAGCTGACCTCAGATAAATGTTAAACAACATATAGCTCTTGCACGTAAAACCATAGCCAAAATTATACTAGAGAGCTTAAAAAGAACAGTACTGCAGTTTCTCATCAGCAAGGAATAGTTAAGTGCCAATCAGAGAGATGCACCAAAAAAATTACTAGAAAAAGGAAAGGAAATAATGAAGCTCAGCACCTAGAAAGAAATATAGTCCTGGCATTGCAATTACATATATAATGTGTGTGTCTGTAAGTAAACAAAAGACACGTAAAATGATTCTGAATGTAACATCAAACTGACACCAAGTGAAGACTCATCCCATATTCCAAAATGATCATATTTCCAATATCAACAATCAAAGTCCTAATATAAAGATTCTTAATGCAACCTAAAAGTTGGGAATATTGCTAGCCAAACTGGTATAGAATATGTGGTAAGGTCATCTAATTGAAGGCCTGTTAAAAGAGTTGATTAGAAACAAAAAGATATCATTCATAGGGATAATAATGCTAAGGTTCCAGCATAGAAACAAATAACGGGTCAAGAATAACAAAGAGACACATATTTCATTCACATAACTAAAGGAAATACAGCCTCCTAGAGTCAAGCTACCTGTAACACTTTCCCGGTCGAACTCTTCCAGCCCTACCAGCTCTTTGTCTAGCAGATGCCTTTGATATTGGAGCCACAACCAGATTTTCAATATCTGAGATCTGTAAGTAAATACATAAGATAAACAAAGAAATAAGAACAAACATAAATAAGGGCACGGTATGCAGTTATCACCTCAAAATAAAAAAGAATTGATAATGATGAGTACTATGACATAAGGAAAGAGAAAACCATAATATAGATATAATTGAGGGAGATATTTTTCTTATTATTTCAAAAATGAAGTCCTAATCTAGATGAATTTTTAGACCACACTGATCCATGAGCAATCATCTATGCATTTAAGGACAATTTTATTACTCGTCCAAAGTTTTTATGATAGTAAAGTAACCTTAAGAAATAATTGATCACCAGTAAAAATATTCAAATAGACAGGCATCTATATCAATTAGGAGAATGCAACTTCCCATAGCTGAATTGAGGATATATTTCTAACTTCTGAGTAACTGTAGGAAAACCAAGATTGCACAAACATGATATAGAAAACCAAGATTGCACAAACATGATATAGCTTGCATGACAAGATCTAACTCCTATACCAACATTGCAACTAACCATAACCTTACAAAATTTAAAGATCAAAAAGAGGCAACAGACATACCGGATTGTAGAAACGCTGTTTTGAGAAACCACTATCGACAACATAGACAACTCCCTGCACAGATCAGGAATAACCAAATAAGGGTGGCTCAGTACACCACCTGATTACTTTAACCAATCACGAACAATGAATATTTCTCTAATTAGCAGAGATGTTACCTCCAAAGTCAATGATGTCTCTGCTATATTTGTCGATATCACCACTTTCCTCTTTCCTCTAGGAGTGGGAGAAAACACTAGCCCCTGTTAATAAAACAGAAAATACAATTCGAAAATCATAAATTAGATTAACAAAACTCCAGATAGATCAGCTTATCACACCCAAGTACAATAAATTAACCTGATCCGCTCGTGGTAGTCCAGAGTACAGAGGCAGAATAATCAATCCTGAAATTGATGATTCAATAATATAAAAGGTTTAATGAATTCATGAAATGCTGGAAAACTATGCATTACGACATGTAAATCAATAAATCATTTGTTAAAATCAAATTAATTCCATGAAAAAAACTTACTTGTTGCTCCTTGCTAAAAAAACAAAAATTAGGATGTCTTAAACATAATATTTTTGTACTGCAATTTTAAAACAAATAACCAGATTTCTATAAGAGTTGACTACTGGAGACAAAAAATCATTATGGCACACAGCATGTTGTCCTTATTGGATATTACAAAGTCCTTGATTCGTGGAACACTAGATACATCAGAACACCCACCCATAAGTATATGAGCACACACACACAGAGACAAGCATATATATAATGCACATCCATTGCTGGTCACAACCATTTTGACATGAACATAAGTAAACAACTATACTTCCACATAACACTGCCATTTCTTTCGTACCTGGAGAATTCTTTCTATTGGTACGAGCTTCTTCAGTAAGCAACTGAACAGCAGCATCGATGTCATCTTGACCAGTAAGAAATACCAGAATATCACCCGGAGGTTCCTAAGCAGCAAATATAATGAGGAAAAATACCATCAATAAATCACTATACATCAGCTCTGCATCTGTTGTAACAAAATATTTCCTATGTGGAGAAGATCCATAATCATTAATTTCCTAAAAAAAAAAAAAAAAAGAGAGTGAACTGCCTAAGCCAGTAAAAGATACAATTCATAGGTGTAAAAAGCCTACATCAAAATTCCACCAGAAAGTAAAGAATGCCATAAAAACAGTGGAAAAAACTTGACATCTTCTAGTAGTATTAGATTTGACAATCACCATGCAATGCCTCAAAAAACAATGCAAAAGTTTGCAAACTGTATTGAATATTGATCTCCAACTAGAGGCTGGCCAGTAATCTCTTTATAGAGGGAAAATAAATGAAGAAATGTCATATAAATAACATTTAGGGTACCTGATCATTAATTAACATCACTGTTGAAACCACGGCCTGAACATAGTCAGAGACAGGCTCCTCAACATAGTGAATCTGTACGTTGAACCCTCTACCCTGAAATACAAGCATATATGAAGAAACCACAATTTTCTCATTGCCATTTCACACCATTTCACATCATACATAATAAAATTTACTTCTGTTCAAGAACAACAGAAGCTAACTTCTAAAATACAAGATTGAACACAAACGCACATACAAAGGGAATAAGGAAGGAGGAAAGGAGTATCATATTGCCATTACATCATACCTCTACTGATAAGATTGCAGGCTCCATCCTTGGTAACCCCTCGCTTTCCATCCGGTGACGGCTTTTTCTAGTTTAGAACAAATATCAGATATTTAAAGTAATAGTTTGACAACACATTGTGCATGACAGTCACCTTGTTAACCAACCAAACCTCAAAGCACCGCCTAAAGAACAAAGAATAAGAAAGAATACTGGATACTAATGGAAGGAGATAGGATAATATTATGCTTTTGCAACAAATATCAAATACCATCATTGTAAGATTTAACCTTTTAAATTTACAGCTACACCATGAGATAATTGAATACCTCCAATGAAAACATATATCCAAGCATCACAGCCAATAATCTCTAAAAATTCAAGAAAGTAGACAGTATATGGAAAATGAAATGCCACTCTCCCATTCTGAACCAAAAGAAAGATAAAACCATTTGCAATAAAATTCCATATTATAGAGCATTAAAAATGAAAAAGCAAAAAGGCCAACATAAATTTCCATTGATAAACAGAGCAAACTGCAATTGCCACAGTAGCTAACTAAGATTGTCTTCTAAGGATATCTAATCTAGCCCTCGTATTTTCCTCTTTCTGTCAATAAAAAGTTATTTTTATTTATTTTTATTTTTAGTATTTCAGATATGTTAAAATTTTTTTTGAAAAGAAAACTAAAATTGGTTCCCATGGCTATAAGACTAGTTTAAATTTAGACCTTGTAGTTCGTTAAAACTTATTGAAATGCCAAGGCTAAATCACTGTGATCATGTTTTCAAAGACAGACATAACATGACACTTGTATTGTTATATAAACAGACTTCATAAGCTTATGCTAACTAAACTATTGAGTTTCGTCGGGGAACCAAGCAACTGCAAATTGCCAATTCAGATGATGTACCTTGATTATTTTCATGGTGGAAAGCTCTTCGATTCCATGTCAACAGAACATTAAATTTCTTTTCCTCGTATAAACAGACCTTTAAGCTAATACTACGTAAGTGTCATATGTTTATCATATTCCTATATGAAGAAGCAAATATAACTTTGCTTTTTAGATAAATAGATGATTGTTTTCAAGTTACATTACAAAGTGGTTTTATTCAATGCGAATGGATTGTTTATGCCTGGAATGGACCTTTTAGAGGTTTTCTTTAATAAAATTAGTGCATGGAAACAGCAACCAAAATAAAGAGAAAAAAATTCAACTCAAGCTTAGAAGATAACCTGGCCTGAAAGAAAGCGGACATTGATTTTGCTTCAATTGTAGCAGATGAGATGATAAGCCGCAGCTCAGGTCGACGTCGTTGGATCTAAGATTTCAATAACCAACAAATATAAATAAGAAAAACCCCAAAACCCCAAAAATACAAACTTTTAATTCTTAGAAAGGCACATATATCCTGGCCACCACTATTGATACCTTCTTCAGGAGACCCAGTAAAATGTCGGTTGAAATAGACCTTTCATGAGCCTCATCCACCATTACGACACTAAGACAGTCACATAGAGAAGTGTAAGCAAATAAAAGTCATGGCAGTAGTACATAAGAAGTTAGTAACAAATACAAATATTAACAATTCTTAAAGCAAAATATTCTGCCAACAAAAAAAGAAAAAAAATACAAAATGGTGCACACAAGAATTTTGTTACTTATGGGTCAACAGGCACATTAGACGTCAATCAAAGTGCTCTAGCATTTCAATTTCTTAATATAGTTTTGCATGAAGAATGACCAATGCACCATCTCATCTATTGCCTTTAGGTGATAGAGAGTACTTTGGGTGAATTGAAAGAAAGTATGGAGGATGCCATTGTTCAAAATATGGAAGGCGTCAAAAATAAACAAATAAACACACACAAACACACTATCCAACCATAACTACAGTAGTACCTGTATTTAGTCAAAAGAGGATCATCCATCATTTCTCTGAGTAAGACCCCATCCGTGAGAAATTTTATCATAGTTACACCCTGCACTGTCAAAAGAAGCTAAGTCCCAACATTCATAACATGGATAATCACAAAAAGGAAAACTGAAACAGAAGTCATATTATTAAAGAGCAGAGTTTTTTGAATGATCATACAGTATACTAGGATGCAGCATCCACACTTAAAGATAAACTTACATAAGGAAATATCAAATATATTTGTCAGATAAGATAAAATTCAAGAGCTTCAAAAGAAAGATGTCTCACTTTATTGGTTAGATCTTCAAATCGAATTGTATAACCAACTTCTTCCCCAACCTTGACCCCCATCTCCTCAGCCACCCTTGAAGCAACTGCCTACAAATCCGTACCACCTCATTTTAGTTTAAATTATATTACGTAAAACAATCTAATACTGTAACTATGGAAGAACAGACCAAGTCACCAAACCTAATATAAAAACTAAACTTAAGAAATTTTAAATTAACAAATGAATCAGCAGATCCATAGGAAGCTTAATCCTTTTCAAGCATGAAAGGATTACCGTTATAAGTAAAATCACCAAGAACGTATCAGCTCCCTAGATATAAGATTGCATCTCAAATAATAAACTGGAAGTTATCACTGCATGAGATGAACATCACATTGCAAAATCAATAAAACTGAATTATTTCAGAAACTTTTAAGAAATGGACTGATTTTGCAAACCAGAACTTAAAAGGCCGAACCATGGTCATGCTTGAGACTTTTAGCACAATTTACAAAGATAAGTAGATAACTGAAGTCCTCGGTGTAAAAAAGACACAATAAACATCACCTATCATATTCGGCCATCAATATTAGTTTGTAATCTCTCAGCAGTCCAAGCAAGGAAATAGAAATGTAGAAAAGGACATAAAAAATGAAGACATGTCTTCTCACTCCTACGAGAAGAGCTATGAATATCTTATAATAAAATAAAGCACTATCAGCTTATTATTTTGTCCTAATAGCCTTAAACAATTTGTTTAGCTGGATATGCCCACTGTGAACACAGATTGGCCATCATCCCCACACATAGGTATGATATAAAGCTCATTAACTGTTTGATAATTTACATTGATAACCAAAATGGTTTCAGCTATTTCTTTCTTCTTCTTTCTTTTGGGGAGGGGCGATGTTCAATCACGATGCTACTTAAAATCACTTCATGCATATATAGTAAAATTCAAATAAACAACTAAAATACAAGGAGAAAATAAACAACGGGTATAAAGAAAACAGATTAAGCAACCAAAAATATCACCTGGACAGCTAGTCTCCTTGGTTGGGTACATGCTATAACACGCCCACCATCAGCCCAACCTGCTTCTTTAAGGTACTGCAATTTTTAGCAGACAATGATTATCACCCAATTGATAAAAGAATCTCAAATAGCCAGAACTAACATCTATAATTGCAAACACAATCAAAACCAAATAAATTATTCATTTTGCTTCATGTATAATTAACCTACAGAGATTAAATTCAAAGTATTGAACAGGCTAACAAAAGAGTGGACTAAATTATTCTCAAAAATGTAACTAAACAACTGTTAAAAAAAAGGACAAGACCTGAGGAATCTGAGTGGTTTTGCCGCTACCAGTCTCACCAACAATGATAGTAGTAGCATGAGTCTCCACCAAGTAAAGAATTGATGTACGGTACTTGTACACTGGTAATCTCTGTCTCTGCTTCTCAATGCTAGCATACCCATATCTACAAAACACACATACATGAATAGCTATGTATATATATATATATATATAGATATATAGTTTTTAGAAATACATATATATGCAATTAAGAATATTATGGAGTGAGAGAAAAATTAAATACCCAGAAGAAGAGGAAGCGAGAGAGGGTGAGAAGAAAACGACACCCCCTTCTTCGTCTTCTAGGATGCGAGGTTTCTCGGTGCCTGGTTTCCAAAACGGAGACGACATTTTATGATTCAAGTAAACTCCGACACCCCCATTTAGTACACTGTAAAGCGAGTCGGGTCGGGTTTCAACTGAAGCCGATTGAATAAAGGAAATATTGCAGAGACTCCCCCGAATTTAGACAGTATTGCACCCAGCCGCAATTTGTTATTTGTCAATTGTCATAAATCATAATTGCACAAAGTCCCCTGAGTTTAGTCTAGTTTCATAACACTTCCACAACATTATTCGACTTTTGTCCTGATTTTTTTTTTTTTTTTTTTGTCAAACCGTCTTGACCTGAGAAGGACCAATTAAGAAAAATTAATATTTGACTTGAGGAAAACAATTTATTTTTTAAAAATTCAGATATAAGAACTATTTTTCCTCCTTTTTCTTTTCTATGTTTCCTTTTATATATATATATATATATTTTAAGTTTTAGCTTATAAAATTTATATAGTTTTCAAATTCATAATATTTCGAAAAAAAATTCAGCAAGTATATTTCATTAAATATATATATATATATATATATGAAGCACATATTCAATTTAAATTTAATGATTACTTAATCAGGTATTACATTGTCAGGAGTCGGGACTCAAACCTCCAGTTCTCTCCAATCACGAAGTTTGCACGGTTTGTAGCATAACTCAAATTTAGAACATTACTAGACTGAATAAGCGCTTTTTTACCATTGAATCACATTAGATGGTGATACCAAGTTTGCAAAGTTCAGTTGTTAAAAATGAATTGTAAATTAATTGGAAAATCATTAACTTAATTAATTGTTTTGAAAATAATCATGCATTATGTGCCATAATTCATAACTAGTACAAGATAATACCATATAATAGCAATCAAGCTATCAAATTGACAGTATTCACACTAAAATCAGTTTCTGCAAAGTTTTCATCGTTAAATTTTTAGAAAGTACAAAATACACCAAAATGCCCTCAAAAACCTTCTTGCATGCACTTCCTCTTCTGCCAGAAGCTGAAAACATTTCAGCCTCTCTGATAATTCAATTCTTCTGGAGGAGTTGCTCGCCACTGAACGTACTACGGACATGTAGGGGACGGACGTACGCCACTAGCATCTGCTTAGGCAAATGATTCTAAATAATTCTTCCATATATTCCGTGGAATGACATAAACATAATACGTATATATTTATAATAAATAAATAAAAAAGAAAAAAAAAGCTGAAAGAAGATCGTTTGTCACCACTGAGTACTTGACTTATAGGTGCAGTTCTGGTTTGCATGTATACTTATATATCACCTTGGATCAATTATACCATTGCTTAAACACACACTTGCATCTTACCAAATATTTTGCCGGCAACCAGCCGAGGATCTCAAAGAAGATTTCACAGGGAAGGAATAATCCGACACAGCTGGCCACCGATACTTCTCCATTGCCCTTCTTTAATTCATCCGATGAGACTTGTGAAATCTGGACGCCAACCTCCTCCATTGAAGAAAACTGTTCAAGGGATGCAATAAATTTAAGTAATTGTTAGAAATGTCTCTTTTTATTTCTCTCCTTTTTGTTTTATTATTTTAATACTCTTCTTCTTATCTTATTTCTATCCCAATCACTTCTCTCATTCCATTTGTTGCACACGCAGATGCTTGGGAGGACAGCACTTGTTGCTAGGGGTGCGTTTGGTACGGATATGGGACGGGACAGGACAGGACGGGACAGGATAAGTTGTTCTGTATTGTGTTTGGAAGACCTGGGACAGAATTGTAGACTGTACTATTATGCGTTTGGTATGGCTGGGACAGGATAGGACAAGAGGTTCAAATGACCAAAGTGCCCCTCCTGTCATTTCCAATATTTATAACAATTTTATTAAGTTTGAATTTATTTTTTTTTGAAAAATATCAAATATTATTAAATTAAAGTTAATTAAAAATCATACAAAATTAAGAAAATTGATCAGTTTATCAATCATCACTTTGAATATCATCCAACCCATACCATTTTGAAAAAATTCCCAGAAAAATGATTAGTTTATCAATCATCACTTCATCATCTTCACGGCTAAAAGAAAATTGATCATCACTTCATCATTTCATCTTCATCATCGATCATCACTTCATCATCTTCACGGCTAAACCTCATCAACACCAAATACAACATAATCCCTCATCACCCAAGAAAATCATACCCATGTCTGTCAAAAAAAAAAAAATCAAACCGAAATCCCCAATTGGAAACCCTAAATCGAACTAAAAGAAAATTCAAACTGAAATCCCCAATTCAAACCGAAACCCATTACCATTATCAAACCATCGAAGCCTAATCAAAAACCCCCAATTGAAAACCCTAAATCGAAATCAACCGCCGCTGAATCTGCTTCGTCGGTGTCCGCTCCTCGCCGTTCGTCGGTGTTCGCTCCTCGCCGTTCGTCGGTGTTCATCGTCGGTGTTCATTGGTGTTCGTCATCGGTGTTCGTTGAGAGAAAGAAGGAAGACACAGAGAGAGACGAGAAGGAGAGAATGAGAAAAAAAAAAAAAAAAGCAAGGAAGACACACACAGAGACGAGAAGGAGAGAATGAGAAAAAAAAAAAAAAAGCTTTAAGATTTATTTTATAGTTGGTATTTTGGTAATTTTTGGAAGATTTGAGGGCAAAATTGTCTTTTCCAGACTTGTCCCATGCATGGGACAAGTCTGGCCGACCTATTTAGGTGGGACAAGTTTTTGGGTTTTTTGTCCCACCTTGTCCCGTCCCGTCCCATGCTAATAGCGTGCCAAACGCGGGACAAGAGAAAATTGTCCCGTCCTGTCCCGTCCCGTCCCGCGTACCAAACGCACCCTAGGTGTCTCCACCAAAAGGCATGCTCTATTAAATTTTATTTTAATAAAATGCTATTGGTTTGGGTCAACCTACTATGACTTAAGTTTGGGCTTGGCCTTGCACAACAATTGGGTCGAAATCTTTTTGGTTTGGACCAGGGCTTGGATCAATTTCCTGAGCTTATTCCTTTTCAATTCATCAAATGTATAGAAAATCACAATCTCATCCCCTTGAATAATTCAGTTTTTGGCTTGGATTCTAGGCTTGGAAAAATTTATGGAACTGGACCTTACATTATAACTTGACCCGACGCCTTTGCGTACAAGCTTAACAGCTCTTTGATCATCAAACATTCATCATGGGATGCCTTAGAGAACAAAAGACTGTCATCTGCGGAAAAAAGATGTGTTATCTTCAGGCCATTTATATTGTAGCGGAAACCTGAAAAATTACCCCATCTCATCCGAATGACTAATAAGACTTGAGAGACCCTCCGCACAAATAAGAAAAAGGTAAGGTGATAAAGGATTGCCTTGCTGTAATCCCCGTGAAGGTTTAATTAAGCCACTAACCTCTCTATTTAGTAAAAAAGAGTAAGAAACGGAGGAAAAACATCACATAACTTTCTGAATCTAGCTTTCCGAAAAGCCAAGCTTACCCGTCATCCTTCCAATAAAAATCCATTACACCCGGTTGTAAGCTTTAAACATGTTAAGCTTTAAAGCCATGCAACTCTTTTTACTCTTACACTTTCTCTGTAACACATGAATGCACTCAAAGCCAATCAGAGCATTAACTATAATTAATCTACCTGGGATGAAAGCACTTTTTTTTTTTTTTTTTTTTGAACAACAGATTTTATAAAAGGCACAAAGCCAGAAGCAATACAAGACAAAGAGGAAAGAAGACAAAAACAAACGCACAAGCAACAAAAACACAAGACACACGCCTAACACAAGCAGACCAGCGCACAAGGCCACGTCAAAAAACAGAACAGAAACACAAAAACCCCCATCAGTACACCTCCCATATAACAAAGTCCCATTCCCTATTCAAAGCTCTCTTAGCCAAGCAATCAGCAAGATTGTTAGTAGACCTTAAATTATGGCCAACCACAATCCCTCCCAGAAAATGCAACAGACTCCTAATGTCGTAAATTAATTTTAAGCACTTTGAGCATCAAAAATCACCTCCCCCAACACCACATGGAGCCTATTGGAGAGAGCCTTCGTAATGATTTTATAAATCACGTTACAGAGACTGATGGGTTTGAAATCCGCAATTTTCTCTGCATTATTGACCTTTGGAATAATAGTACTAAGAGTAGTATTGATGTCCCCAATCGTATCACCATTATTCAAAAACCCCAAACACACAACAGTAACTGTAGGACCAACTACATCCTAATGCTTCTAGTAAAAAGAGGTTGGAAAGCCATCACCACCTGGCGCTTTTGAAGGGAACATATCAAATAAGGCTTTCTGAATTTCAGCAGTCGTAAACTTGGTGTCCAGGTTTCTACGTCCTCTATCGGATAGTCTGCGTGAAACCGTCTCCAGGACCCCATCTAGATCAATTTGTTGCAGTCTGGAAGTGGAGAAAATATTTGTGAAGTATTTGTTTATAATCCCCTTCACCTGGTCCTTTTCTTCCTGCCAAATCCCTCTCTCATCTAACAAACCCGATATCTTATTCCTCAACCTTCGACAAGACACTTGCACATGGAAGAACCTAGTGTTTATATCCCCACTACACAGCCAAGTCACCCTAGATCTTTGCCTCCAGTAGATTTCCTCTCTAGAAAGGAGATCATCAAGCTTCTTTTCAACTGAACTTATGAGTTTCCAAGACTGAGTAAGGGAAATGACTTGGTCAGGATACTTGCTTTTTTGTTGTTTATTGTTAGTTATGCTTTGACAGTTATCAATTAGTGGTGCCACAATTATTGTTAAGTAGTTGATGATGTGTGCATGAAAGTAGTGCCATGTTCTCCATATTTGTATATGAATTCTAGATAGGAAGTGGTATAGTTTGGTTGTAATGTGTGGTCTATAAATTGACCAAGTTATGATTGAATAAAGCATTATGGATTATACAACAAAAATCACTCTTCTCTCTGCTTAATTCTTCTTACTCTCATCTAAATTCTTCCGTGTATTTTCTAAGATCGAAAATATACACATCAAATGGTATCAGCCGTTCGGTTCTTTGGATGCCGAGTTCTGTAATGAGGTTTATGAAACTCTGGCTCGTCATGAGTCCAGATTTAACCTCATCAACAACAAAATCAACCAAATCCATATCACCCTTCAAACCGTTTTGATTGAACTTTGAGCCCTACGAGTTAACCGTTATGGTAACAACGTCGAGAAGGAGCTCACCTACTCATCTATCCCGGTAGAAACCATCCACAATCTCATCATTCCTCCACTAACCCAAATTTCGACCACTGCCCATATCACTCCACACCACACAATTAATGACCAGAAAATTGTTCAACTTCAAGTCTTACAAGTGGCTGTCCGTGACTTGGATCTGTTCCAACGCTAGAACCTGCCTACTCCTTCACGCGCCACCGTGTCTATCACCAACAAGCTTGTCGTCGCCGTCCACCTCAACACATGGACAGCAGCCACACTACCCATGTAGATTCCTGGCGTAGATCGACTCCGATCGAGCTCCGAGAGTCATCTAATGGTATTTCTATTGCTGGTGTTCGATCTGGGAGGAAATGGATCGATTGAAAAAGTAGGAGCGTTAGGTTGCAATTTGGGTGGCATTTCTCTAGGATCTATCCAAATTTCAGCCTCGAGGACAAGGACCTTTTTAAGGGGATGGAATGATATGTTCAGACTACCTACTACCCTTCACCATGTTTAGGTGCAAACGAGATAAGCCTGTGAGTGGGGGAAATGACTTGATCAGGATGCTTGCTACTTTGTTGTTTATTGTTAGTTATGCTTTGACAGTTATCAATTAGTGGTGCCACAATTATTGTTAAGTAGTGCATGATGTGTGCATGAAAGTAGTGCCATGTTCTCCTTATTTTCAGTAACGTGTATCTGAATTCTAGATAGGAAATGGTATAGTTCGGTTGTAATGTGTGGTCTATAAATTGACCAAGTTGGGATTGAACAAAGCATTATGAATTATACAACAAAAATCACTCTTCTCTCTGCTTAATTCTTCTTACTCTCCTCTAAATTCATCTGTGTATTTTCCAAGATCATAAATATAAACATCAAACCCTTAGTTCTACTTTTCCAAAATCCTAACAACTAACAAAACTTGATACGTTGTGGTCCAAAGGTCCAATAGGCTTGAGGAGAGCAACACTTCAATTAGGTTTAATTAAGGTACTTGATGTACTAGAAATAGAAACAATGAAAAGAGATAATTAGAATAATGAACATATACGGCAGAGGCGGCTCAAAGGTATTCGGGGGTCTGAGATGAATATTTAAAATGAGGTTTTGAATGTGTAATGTAAAAAAATATTAACTTAATAGTTAAAATATTTTTTTTAAAATTTATTTTTATTTGTAAAATGTAAAAATGTTAATTGAGTGTTTGTATTTTTTATTGTTGAGTTTTTGGTATTCTAATTCATATTTTCTGAAATTAATTAAATATGTAAATTAGGTCAAATCAACCTAGGTACAGTCCGATAAAACATAATTTCGTACAAATATAGCACGGTATGACACGACACGACATGACATGACATACTTTATTTAACATATTATGAAATTAATTATATATGTTGCAGCCTAATTCATAAACATATCAAAAAGAAATCTCAAAATTAATAATTAATGGACATTGGCACTTGTAAACAAAAAGAAATCTCGAAATTAATGGACCGCCGAATCATTTACTTTTATGCACCCATTAAATGCAAAGCCAAGAAAATTAACGAGTATAATCGGTGCTAATTAAGTTTATTCTCATGTCAGCAGCTCGAATTCTACCGATGAAAAAAGTTTTCAAAAAAATACCTGGTCCCGAATTAATAGATGTTGTCAAAATAAAAATAAAAATTAAGCTTATTCTTCTTGTATGGATTTTTTTTTTTTTTTTATTTTTTTTTATTTTTTTTTAGGCATTGTTATATGGATTCTATAACACAGAACTAACCTAGCTTCCTGTTGGACTTGGTGGTAAGATGACATGAGTTCATGTGATTCTTACCACCCAAGTTCAATCCACAGCTTGGTAGCATCGTCAATAATATATATATATATATATATATATATATATATAAATAAAGACAGAACTACAATGAGTTACAGTTAATTAAGATGCAAATTAATATGAGGTGAGTCAATTTGGATTTTGTTTGAGTCACTTAAAATCAGTGGCAGAATGGAAGGGTGTTTTTTTTAGGTGCATTGTGCATAAATTACCATGCACCCATAAAAATGATTTCCACTCTCAATTTTTATTAAATTTTTATATTATAAATATATCCTATTATGAATTTACTAATTATAACAATATATTAATTTTCTCTTCCTTAGGTGGTGTTTGGATCTATTTTTAAAAACTGTTTTTTGTTTTTAACAACAAAAAACAACTATAATGTTGTTTGGTTGTATATTTTACAAAACTGTTTTTGAAAACAAAAAAAAACTTTTTAAAAGTTATAACTAAAAAGTTAAAACAACTTTTTATTGTTTTCTATTGTTTTCAAAATAGGTTTTCAAAATAAACTTTAACTTTTCCCTCAAAACAACTATTTCACTCATTTTAAAAACAACCAAACACTTTTATATCATTTTCAGTTTTAAAAAACTACTTATAAAAAACACTACCAAAAACATTACATTTTTAAAAACATCATTTTTAAAACAGGATTTTTATTTTTAAAAAAAGTTTTCAAAAACATCATTTTAAAAACGATACCAAACGCGCCCTTAGCTTCTTCCTACTTTTATATCTATAAAACCCCAACCCAAGAATCAAGAAGATCAGATCAAAGTGGGATTTATCACTCCCATCATCAATCCTTTGATTAGTTATCCCATCAGTAAAATCAAATCAAAAGATTAAAAGAAACACATAGGAATCTAATTAAAAAGGATGTCATCGTCAACTACAGCTGCTGCTTTTTCACCGGACCACCTCTCTCCCTCCGACCAGCTTTGTTATGTCCATTGCAACTTCTGTGATACTATCCTTGCAGTGAGTGTTACTTGCACTAGCTTGTTCAAGACTGTGACGATTGAATTGTTAGGGATAATCCTCTAGAAACCGATGAACGTGGAAACGCCGTGTCTAATATACGCCTATAACTCATAGCAAATAATAACGTCAATAAGCAGAAAAATAGATGAGAGAGAATAAAACAATCACAACACAAGATATACGTGGAAAACCCAAAACGGGTAAAAAACCAAGGGCCGTCAAGACGACAGAGAAAGTTCCACTATATGATAAATTGTTACAACCATATACTTCAAGATTCTCTCTCACACCACACTCACAAGATCCTCACCAAGAACCCCACAATATCCCCTAGGTCTCCCCTAAATATCACCCACGGTTCTCTAACTTGATCCACCGATATTCCCTTGGATCCCTCATCGGATATTCCCTTTGGATCTCCCCGGATCTTACTCACACTCTCTGATGTTTTACATGGTGTTCTTTTCTCCACACAAAATAACCTAAATACAAGGTCTATTTATACTAGTTACAGGGAGTTTAAGATAAAAGGAAATCCTACTCCTAAACGTACAAGACTTATTTGTTCCACATAAATACTATTTCCTTTTATGATAAGTCTTCTTGTAGGGAGTAAATCATTTTCCTTCAAGCACAAGAACTTCGAGAAGAATACCTTTTCTTATTATGCGCAACATTCCCGATCTTAGCAATACATCGTCTCTGCCGTATTGGTTACGGTGTGCACCCCGCTTCCAACACCACGAAACAATTCTGCTCTTGACCGTTCTTATCACCGCTGTCTAGCCACGACCGCTGCCATTACCGCTGTCGAAACCCACAGCGTTCTTCACTAGTCTTCGCGAACAATGCTCGACCGCTCCCATAACCGCTCTCAAAGCCACATTGGTAGGGAGAGTGGTTCTCTCTTTTCTTCCGTTCTTCTAGTCTTCAACCTCTTTCAGACACCATCATTCAACTTCCAAACGTATCCCACGTCTTCCAGGAAGTACCACATTAATTGAGTATTGTTTGGTTCACATTGGGTTCGCTTAGGAATACAAGTCAAAACCTAACATGAATGCGGCCATTGCACCAATATTTTATCTGTGAATATGCGTGGCATGCTTCTTCCTGCAGCCAATCAGCTTCACCTCGAACATGCTTTCTATTCTCCATAGAATCTACTGGAGGAGATCCAGAACTTGCCAGCCAATATGTTGATGATCAATCAGTCTTCAAATCAAACAGAACCAGTGATGATGCCTGTTCGAGAAGTTGATCAGGAAATCCCCAAACCTCTAACTGCTAACAGACCTCCGGAGAAGAGAAAAAGAGTCCCATCTGCCTACCACCGCTTCATCAAGGAAGAGATCCAACGTATCAAAGCTGGAAATCCTTATATAAGACGCAGATAAGCATTCGGTGCCGCTGCCAAAAATTGGGCCCACTTTGGGCTGAAGCCATCTGATCAACCCGTGAAGAAAACCAACATGAGCCAACAGAGAGAAGGAGAGGACATGCTCATGAAAGATGGTTTCTTTGCTCCAGCAAATGTGGGTGTCACACCCTAATAAGAAGTCAAAGTTACTGTTAGGGTTTTTGTTGTTAACATCATGTTAAAATTGTGAAGGGGTCTAAAATGAAAAACTTTTATAATCTAATGGTATTTTCATAATTTTTTTTATATTTTTTTTTATAGTAAACTAAATCAAGCATTTGTACTGTTAATGTGCAAAGTTACAATCGAAAAGAATATCCTGAACTAGCTTGCACTTTCATATACATTGGTGGTGCCATGGTGCCAGAAATACTAAAACAAAAAATCTTAGAGGGTCAAAATGAAAAACTTTTAAAATCTAATTGTAATTTCATAATTTTTAAAACAATTTTTTCTTCTTATTATAAACTAAATCAAGCATTTGCACAGTCCAGGTGTAAAGTTACAATTGTAAAGAATATCCTAAACTAACTTACCCTTCGAGTTGAAGTGTTGAAATTTGGCTCTTATTCACATGTGGTCCCAACGAAATTCAATTGAACAGAAGTCGTCTAAGTGGGATCCAATTGGCAAACATGGCATGATTATGTACAAACATGGCACGATTATGTACAAACATGGCACGGCACATCACGGCACAACACACTTTATTTATCGAGCTTGAAAGTGTTGTTCCCTTGATTAATTAAACTTGTCAATGCGATCGATATTCTCGGTGAATATCAGCAGCCTCCTGTCTTTCTCTGTTTGGTCCGTGTACCTCCGTCCATGGAGAGCCATCCACCACTCACGTTTATGAGCAATGAAAGCTGACATGGCCGGAGCTAGAGGAGATGCCAAACACGCACCATGTTGTCTTACAAACAATGAAAAGAGATAATTAGAATAATAAACATATGCAGCCGAGGTGGCTCAATGGTATTCGGGGTCTTAGACAAAAATTTAAAATGAGGTTTTGAATGTGTAATGTAAAAAATATTAAATTAATAGTTAAAATATATATTTTTAATTTATTCTTATTTGCAAAATGTAAAAATGTTAATTGAGTTTTTGCATTTTTGTTGTTGTTCATTTTTTGGTATTCTAATTCATATTTTCTGAAATTAATTAAACATGTAAATATGGTCACGTGTTTGGCACCTCCTCTGGCTCCAGACATGTCAGCTTCCATTGCTCATAAACGTGAGCAGTGGATGGCTCTCCACGGACGAAGGTACAAGGAGAATATCAGCAGCCACCTGTCTTTATGTGTTTGGTCCTTGTACCTCCATCCATGGAGAGCCATCCACTGCTCACGTTTATGAGCAATGGAAGCTGACATGGCTAGAGGTAGAGGAAATGCCAAACACGCGACCATGTTGTCTTACAAACAATGAAAAGAGATAATTAGAATAATAAACATATGCAACCGAGATGGATCAAGGGTATGCGAGGTCTTAGACAAAAATTTAAAATGAGGTTTTGAAAGTGTAATGTAAAAAATATTAAATTAATAGTTAATATATATATTTTTAATTTATTCTTATTTGTAAAATGTAAGAATGTTAATTGAGTTTTTGCATTTTTGTTGTTGTTCAATTTTTGGTATTCTAATTCATATTTTTTTGAAATTAATTAAACATGTAAATATGGTCGCGTGTTTGGCATCTCCTCTGGCTCCGGCCATGTCAGCTTCCATTGCTCATAAACGTGAGCAGTGGATGGCTCACCACAGACGGAGGTACAAGGACCAAACAAAGAAAGACAGGCAGCTGGTGATATTCTCCGAGAATATCGATCGCATTGACAAGTTTAATTAATCAAGGGAACAACACTTTCAAGCTCGATAAATGAAGTGTGTTGTGCCGTGCTGTGCTGTGCCATGTTTGTAGGTTATCGTACTTTATCAGACTGTGCTGAAGGAGATGCCAAACACACGACCATGTTGTCTTTGTAAAAGAAGATTCCCAAGAAGAAAACTACTGAGAAGAGTAGTTTTGAATTCGAAGCCATTATGTGAACTGTGAAGTGAATTAAGTTAATTTTTGCAACCGAGGTGGCTGGGGTCTTAGACAAGGGTATGCAGGGTCTTAGACAAAAAATTAAAATGAGGTTTTGAATGTGTAATGTAAAAAATATTAAATTAATAGTTAATATGTATATTTTTAATTTATTCTTATTTGTAAAATGTAAGAATGTTAATTGAGTTTTTGTATTTTTGTTGTTGTTCAGTTTTTGGTATTCTAATTCATATTTTTTGAAATTAATTAAACATGTAAATATGGTCGCTTGTTTGGCATCTCCTCTGGCTCCAGCCATGTCAGCTTCCATTGCTCATAAACGTTAGTAGTGGATGGCTCTCCACGGACGGAGGTACAAGGACCAAACAGAGAAAGACAGGCGGTTGCTGATATTCTCCAAGAATATCAATCGCATTGACAAGTTTAATTAATCAAGGGAACAACACTTTCAAGCTCGATAAATGAAGGGTGTTGTGCCGTGCTGTGCCGTGCCATGTTTGTACGTAATCGTACTTTATCAGACTGTGCTGAAGGAGATGCCAAACACACGACCATGTTGTCTTTGTAAAAGAAGATTCCCAAGAAGAAAACTACTGAGAAAAGTAGTTTTGAATTCGAAGCCATTATGTGAACTGTGAAGTGAATTAAGTTAATTTTTGCAGCCGAGGTGGCTGGGGTCTTAGACAAGGGTATGCGGGGTCTTAGACAAAAATTTAAAATGAGGTTTTGAATGTGTAATGTAAAAAATATTAAATTAATAGTTAATATATATATTTTTAATTTATTCTTATTTGTAAAATGTAAGAATGTTAATTGAGTTTTTGCAGTTTTGTTGTTGTTCAGTTTTTGGTATTCTAATTCATATTTTTTGAAATTAATTAAACATGTAAATATCACTACAAAAAAAAAAGGGCTATTGGGACGATTTTTTTTCGTCCCAATAGCCCATAAAACGTCCCAATAGGTCTATTGGGACGAATTTTATTCGTCCCAAATTCCGTCGCCTCAGGTGGGTCGCAATAGCTTCTTTGGGACGAAAATTGAAATTCGTCCCTTAAAACTACCTATAGGGACGATTTTTGTTCGTCCCAATTGATAAGGTATAGGGATGAAAATATTCGTCCCAATAGACAACTTGTAGGGACGAATTGTATTTTCGTCCCCTTTGACAACCTGTAGGGACGAAATATTTCGTCCCTTTAGATAATTTTTCGTCCCTTTAGGTATCCTATAGGGACGAAAAAATTAAAAAAAAAATTTAAAAAAAATTTAAAAAAAATTTAAAAATAAAATAAAAATAAAATTGTTGCTTCAGCCACCCACACACCCCCACTGACCCACCAGCCACCCACACAAATCAATTTTAATTGTTGTCCTCAAGGTGAGTCGAACCCTGCACACAAACACCCACCCACACACGCCCAACCACTTTGCTGCTTCTTTGTTTGTGATAACAAAAGCATAATGTTTATATATAACCTCTACTTCTTATTAATTTTTTATTAATTATTTTTCGATCAAAATTTTATTTGTAGATTGATTCCACTAACTTAAATTTTATTTTTATATGATAAACAAATTGATATTAAAAAACATTTATTATAACATTTAATTAAACTATTTTGTTCAAATCATATATTGTCAGATCAAATTGTCAATTGTTAATCGTACTCGGAATTAAACATGACTCCGGTTTTCGATTTGGAACCAATGGTTTCGATTTCCGATTCGGGTTTACAAAATACTTGAAGAATAAAATGAAAAGGCTCAATAATGGAAGATTCAAAACAAAAAAAATCTCCGTAGCGCCACTAAACTAATTATCCAATGATGTTCAACCTCCATTAGAGATCTGTTAAACAAACCTCTATGAAGAAGATGAAAGAATAATAAATAAAAAATAAAAAAAATAAAAACTTCAAAGTAAGAGAATGTGTGTAAAGTAAGGGCATTTTTGTTCGTTCACCATAATAGGTGAGTTAAACTTAAGTTATTAAAGTTGTGATTTTTTTACAAAAACACTTTAAAAATGTGGCATTTTCCATCATTTTCAAGTTTTGATTTTTGATTCGGAACCAACGGTTTCGGTTTCAACAGTTCGGTTCCGATTCCAATGGTTTAGTTCATTTTTTAAAAAATAATAGAAAATCTTTTAGAACTAATAGTTATTGATCCTTATGAAGAATTTATTAGGAAAAAACAAAATTCATCTCGATAGAGAACCATTTTGGACAAACAAAATGATCCATATTGCATCATTTTCTAATTTATATGGTAATTTAATTATTAATCTATCTTTAAGGAAAAAACTTAAAAAAAAATAAATCAAGAATTTTCAACAAAATTAATTAATTATTATAATTTTAAATAAAAATAAAACCTTTTGAGACGAAATTTATTTCGTCCCAATAGGCAGTCTATTGGGACAAATTATATATTTCGTCCCAATAGATATCCTATTGGGACGAAAGAAATTCGTCCCTAAAGGTCAATAAAATTTATTAACCATTATAATTTTAAATAAAAAGAAAACCTATTGGGACGAAAGTATTTCGTCCCAATAGGCAGTCTATTGGGATGAATTATGTATTTCGTCCCAATAGGCAGTCTATTGGGATGAATTATGTATTTCATCCCAATAGACATCCTATTGGGACGAAAATAATTCGTCCCTAAAAGCCTTACCACATTAGACGAAATACATTCGTCCCAATAGGCGTATTGAGACAAATTATGTATTTCGTCCCAATAGACATCCTATTGGGACGAAAATAATTCGTCCCTAAAAGCCTTACCATATTAGACAAAAATTGTCCCAATAGACATTTTATTGGGACGAAATAAATATTCGTCCCAATAGAATGTCTATTGGGATGAATTATGTCCAAGATGGTAAGACCTTTAGGGATGAACTTTTTTTCGTCCCAATAGGATGTCTATTGGGACGAAATATAGAATTCGTCCCAATAGACTGCCTATTGGGACGAAAAAAAAAAACGTCCCAATAGATTTTCGTCCCAATAGGCCTTTTTTCTTGTAGTGTATGGTCGCTTGTTTGGCAACTCCTCTGGCTCTGGCCATGTCAGCTTCCATTGCTCATAAACGTTAGCAGTGGATGGCTCTCCACGGACGGAGGTACAAGGACCAAACAGAGAAAGACATGCGGTTGCTGATATTCTTCGAGAATATCGATCGCATTGACAAGTTTAATTAATCAAGGGAACAACACTTTCAAGCTCGATAAATGAAGGGTGTTGTGCCGTGCCGTGCTGTGCCGTGCCATGTTTGTACATAATCGTACTTTATCGGACTGTGCTGAAGGAGATGCCAAATACACGACCATGTTGTCTTTGTAAAAGAAGATTCCCAAGAAGAAAACTACTGAGAAGAGTAGTTTTGAATTCGAAGCCATTATGTGAACTGCGAAGTGAATTAAGTTAATTTTTGCAGCCGAGGTGGCTGGGGTCTTAGACAAGGGTATGCATGGTCTTAGACAAAAATTTAAAATGAGGTTTTGAATGTGTAATGTAAAAAATATTAAATTAATAGTTAATATATATATTTTTAATTTATTCTTATTTGTAAAATGTGAGAATGTTAATTGAGTTTTTGCAGTTTTGTTGTTGTTCAGTTTTTGGTATTCTAATTCATATTTTTTGAAATTAATTAAACACGTAAATATGGTCGCGTGTTTGGCATCTCCTCTGGCTCCGGCCATGTCAGCTTCCATTGCTCATAAACGTGAGCAGTGGATGGCTCTCCACGGACGGAGGTACAAGGACCAAACAGAGAAAGACAGGCGGCCGCTGATATTCTCCGAGAATATCGATCGCATTGACAAGTTTTATTAATCAAGGGAACAACACTTTCAAGCTCGATAAATGAAGGGTGCTGTGCCATGCTATGTTTGTACATAATTGTATTTTATCGGACTGTGTTGAAGGAGATGCCAAACACACGACCATGTTGTCTTTGTAAAAGAAGATTCCCAAGAAGAAAACTACTGAGAAGAGTAGTTTTGAATTCGAAGCCATTATGTGAACTGTGAAGTGAATTAGGTTAATTTTTGCAGCCGAGGTGGTTGGGGTCTTAGACAAGGGTATACGGGGTCTTAGACAAAAATTTAAAATGAGGTTTTGAATGTGTAATGTAAAAAATATTAAATTAATAGTTAATATATATATTTTTAATTTATTCTTATTTGTAAAATGTAAGAATGTTAATTGAGTTTTTGCATTTTTGTTGTTGTTCAGTTTTTGGTATTCTAATTCATATTTTTTGAAATTAATTAAACATGTAAATATGGTCGCATGTTTGGCATCTCCTCTGGCTCCGGCCATGTCAGCTTCCATTGCTCATAAACGTGAGCAGTGGATGGGCCTAGCATGATAAACATGTATTACGCGTTTTAAACCCATGTGAGCCCGTTGTGGTGCCAAAGCGGACAATATCATGTTAGGCCCATTTGCAACACGTTATCAGCACGATAGCACGATAGGGGGGGGGGGGGGGGGGGGGGGGGGGGGGGGGGGTTGGTTGTGTTGTGAATCATCAGATCCCACATCGCTCCCATCTGCTTATATTGAGTTGTTTAAATGGGGGGTGCGCCCCTTTCCTAGTATGACGCGTTTTAAACCCATGCGGGCCCATTGTGGTGCTAAAGCGGACAATATCATGCTAGACCCATTTACAACACAAATATATAATAATAATAATAATAATAATAATAATAACTTGATAAGTGTTCTAGTTTTATTCATTGACAGGTTGGACAAGTTTGTTATAAAAGTAATCAGAACATTGATATGTTCAAACTACCCACTACCTTTCACCACGTTTGGGTGCAAACGAGATACGCCTGTGAGTACTATAATATTGGTTGTTATATATATATATATATATATATGATTTTGCTACATTTATTATATTAATTTTTTTTAATTTAAACATTTATTTATTTAAATTAATTCAATTTTTTTATTTGATTTGCAGATAAGTAAGCCATCAACAATTGATGGATTTTTCAAAAGAATTAAAACCTTAGAAGCCGGTTCATCTTCTTCAACATCTAATATCAATATTCCATCTTCTGAAAATCAATCCACAAAATCTCCAACAAATGATATTAACCAAGATAATAAATCTTTGGTGCGTGACCTAAGATTATGTCAACAAATATGGGATTATCCTGTCAATGAATGTGATGAAATTCATCGAGCTTATATTAAATCTGGTCTATTCCAACCCATTCTTGACCATTATATCAAACCTGGACGAGATTCTCATAAACGCAGCTTCCAGAGTTCTTGGTTTACATTATTTTCTGCATGGTTGGAATATTCTCCTACGACAGATGCAGCTTATTGTTTACATTGCTTTCTCTTTAGTAAGCCAACTAAACACCTTGCAGCAACCGGTTTCACTGTTGATGGATTTAAAAGTTTGAAAAAAGTTAGGAATGGCGGCAAGTGTGCGTTTTTTTACTCATGTAGGACAAAAAGATAATCATATGACCCCTCACAAGATTACTGAGAAAGCATCTACAGACTTATTGAACCAGTCTCAACATTTAGAAAGAGTAGTCGAAAAGTATAATTCTCAAAAAATTGCAAACTATAGGCTTAAAGTCAAAGCCACAATTGAAGTTGTTCGATGGCTTGCACTTCAAGGTTGTGCTTTTAGAGGTCACGATGAGAGCTCATCTTCAATCAATCGTGGACATTTTCTTGAACTGTGAGAATTATTGGCTTCAAATAATGAGAAGGTTGGAGAACTTGTATTAGATAAGGCACCTAAAAATGCATGTTACACATCACCGGATATCCAAAAAGAGATTCTACAAGTTTTTGCAACTAGAGTAAAAAATGAAATTCGTAAGGAAATTGGAGATGCGAAGTTCTGTATAATTGTTGATGAAGCTCGTGATAAGTCAAAGAAGGAACAAATGTCTATAGTTTTGAGATTTGTAGACCAAGATGGTATTCTACGAGAACGGTTTTTTGGACTTGTTCATGTCTCGGACACTGCAACATTGACTTTAAAAAATCAATATGTTTTGTATTATCTAATCACAATTTAGATATTCAAAATATTCAATGATGGTGCAAGTAATATGTGTGGTGAGTGAAATGGGCTACAAGCTTTGATTTTAAAGGATTGTTCGTATGCTTATTATATTCATTGTTTGGCACACCAATTGCAATTGGCACTAGTTGCAACATCAAAAGAAGTTATTCCTATTCATCATTTTTTTACTAAGTTACGATGCTTCGTGCAAGCGTAATGATGATTATGCTGCTGAGATGTACATTTAATTGAAATTGATGAGCTATAGAGCGGGACCGGACTTAACCAAATTGGCACTTTGCAGAGGACCAGGGAATACACGTTGGAGTTCTTACTATAGGTCATTTTCTAGCTTGATAAAATGTTTGGTGCAACATGTGCTATTTTAATTAAAATAGTTGATGAAGGAACTACTTTTTCTCAGCAAGGAGATGCCGACGTAGCTTATGAGGCAATGACTTCATTTGAATTTATCTTTATCTTGCATCTGGTGAATGATATCATGGAGATCACTAATTTACCATGTCAAGCTTTACAACAAAAATCTTAAGACATTTTTGTTAATTGCCAAAAATGGCAGGGCCAAAAAAGAATTTTCCACTAACTTTGAAAAAAAAGCCGGGATGCAAAGTAGCAGCGGGAAAGATGTCCGGGTACCCCGCCTGCTAGCTGACGGGCTAGAGTAAGAGCCTCTACCCACCCCGGCCAGGTCTAAAATCTCCGGGGCCAGGAAAGAACTAGGAACCCAAAAAGAGAAAGGCTCTGGAGACACAACCGTCACAATATCCTGTCACCCAACTACCCCGAGTATCCCGATACCCGAGTATCCCGATACCCAAGTATCCTGGTACTTGGAACTACCTTAAGTATCTGCAAACATCGTTTTAAGAGATATCATGGAGAATGATATCATGGAGATCACTAATTTACCATGTCAAGCTTTACAACAAAAATCTTAAGACATTTTTGTTAACCGCCAAAAATGAAATGGCGAGGACCAAAAAAGAATTTTCCACTAACTTTGAGAAGAAAGCCGGGATACAAAGTAGCAGTGGGAAAGATGTCCGGGTACCCCGCTTGCTAGTTGACGGGCTAGAGTAAGAGCCTTTACCCATCCCGGCCAGGTCCAAAATCTCCGGGACCAGGAAAGAACTAGGAAGCCGAAAAGAGAAGGGCTCTGGAGACACAACCATCACAAGATCCTGTCACCCAACTACCCCGAGTATCCCGATACCCGAGTATCCTGGTACTTGGAACTACTCCAAGTATCTGCAAACATCGTTTTAAGAGGAGCAAGAGGGACGCGGGGTACCTGGAATACCCCGACCAGTAAAACTCGTGACATACACATAGCGAGATAAACACCAGGATCCCAGTATCCCGACCCCGAAGAACAGACTGCATATAAAGGCAAACGTTAAACGTCACCGTTCAAGATAGAAACTCAAGTTACAACACGACATTCATTCCCGCCATGAAGAATCCTATTTTAAATAGGAGTCAACTTATTTGGAACTGAGAACGAAGGAATCACCTGATCTTTCGAGATCAATGTCTCGATGAATTCGTTAGACTCCAAAAGGAAGACCCGTGCATCACTGAAACCCTAGACCGAAGTTCTAGGAGTGTTGAGCAAGAAAGCAGGCCTATTTATTGATCATATGTTCACAGGAAAAGGGGATCGAGACCCTACCTCACTTTTTTCTACTTATCGACAGGCACGAAAAGCTCCATCTCCATTGTCCACCTATATGTTTTCTTTCCATTCGTACTGTAGTTTCAATAAGTGTAAACATTGAGTTGTAAACCTTATTTTAATCGCTATATACAAACAGTTCATGCTTTCATACGTTCACCATATCAGAAAATTGATCATCTTACTACTCACACCCATTATTAACATCAGATTCGTCAGAACCAGCGGGGTATTGGGCTGCTAAGTACCTCGCTGGCCCTGATCTATCCCGATCCGGGTCCGTGACATTCAGCCGATTAAGCACTCATCACATCTAGGGATGAGCGTTTGGGGAATAGGGATGGATATAGGTCCCCCCATCCCCATCCCCATCCCCATCCCCACTTTCAAAACCTTCCCCCATCCCCTCACATTTCCCCATTTGGGGAAAATGGGGATGGGGGAGTTTCGAGGGGAGGTCCCCCCATCCCCATCCCTATTTCCCCGTTTTCCCCATTTTTCCCAGTTTCCCCCAGTTTCCCTGTTTCCCCGTCTTCCCCATTTCACCCGTTTAACTAAAATTTACATACTATAAAAAGTAAAAACACAAAATCCATCATAAATTAAATTACAAAATAATATCCATTACAAATTCAAATGAAAGCTAATTTTGTTCTTTCATCATAATAATTTATAAGTTTAACTTTAGAAGTCATAACACTAATTAAACAAAAGTCCTTAAATTGAATGGATTCAACAACTTTAAAGTATTTGAAATATAACACCAACAGCTTTGAAAGAAGTATATATATTAAGTAAAATAGAAGAATAAAAATATTAATAATTATATATATATATATATATTTTATAATTATATATAATATTTGGGGAAATTGGGGAAATGGGGATGAGGGCACCTCCCCTCCATCCCCATTTGAGTTTGGGGATCAAAATCACCCCCATCCCCCCCCCTTCATTTCCCCTTCATTTCCCAAAAATTTCTCCCCCAAATGGGGATAGGGATGGGGATGCGGGGATTTGGGGCCCCGGGTATAAATGCTCATCCCTAATCACATCTAGCGGATTCTAAAGAACTAGCCGGGTATCGGGGTACAGAGCATCTTGCTAGCCCAGATCTAACTAGATCTGGGTTCTTCATATATCGTTAATTTAAAATTGCACCCCGGTGACAATTTTGGGTTAACACTTTGGCGTCGTTTGTGGGAACAAACCCCCACCATTAACAAATTTTAAAGTTCAACTCAGAAGAAGATAGAAGATGAGGCTCTGATCCTCCCAGGGACAACCCGCGAACTCCGGGCCCTATTCCCTCACTTTCACCCAGAGGAATTAGGGGAGAATGAAGGGAATTAGAAGCCAGATCCTGGCACCAGTCCCACCACCTAATCCCGGACCAGCACCACAGGACCCTGCGGTCCCAGAAGCGACTAGGGAGGCCATAAAGCAACATGCCGCTGCCTATGTGGAAAGTGTTCGCCTTCGGATGATTGCCCAATGGATACCCTTTGAAGCACCTGGACTTGTAGAATGGGCTGGACCAAGTACCCGGGTACCGGTTTTTGACAGACTCGGACCGCCATTAGCAGTACAGAATCATCTCAAAGATCTCATACATCGATTGGTGAAATCAGCTATCGACATCCCACCTAGAAAGGCCCAGTCGACAACGAGGCCAGCGGTAAGAAAAAGGGATCCCCAGCCCGACGCATGTGGCAGTACTGGATCTAGGAGGGACCAGTGAGGTACCCGTCGGTGGGAGGAGGAGCGTAAGGAACCTGCTGGGGAATCAGAAACCTTGGACAATGAAGACTCAGTGGCACAATCCGGACACAACGGATCTAAACGCCTTAAGGATCAGATGGCTAAGATGGCGAAGGAGCTCGAGGAATTGAAGAAAGGAAAATAATGGGGTACTCGGAAGAACCCCCTTGGGGAGATGAACGTGCCATTTTCTAGGAGGATTCGGGAAGCCGAGTTGCCCCCCAAGTTCAAGATGCCCACTGAGAAGTATTTTGGATTGGAGGATCCTGTGAATCACATGGAGAGCTTTGTCCACCAGATGGAAATCCAGAACGTTACCTGGTCAGCTATGTGTAAGATGTTCCCTTCAACACTGACCGACTGTGCTAAGACTTGGTTCAGAAAGTTACCTCCAGGAAGTGTGGATTCATTCACAAAGCTCACTACCGATTTTTGTGCTCAATTTCAGGGAATCAAGCCTTGCCCCAAGGATCCCGTCCTATTGCAATATGTAATCCAGGAACGGGGTGAAACACTGAGATCTTACGTAGTGAAATTCCACAAGGAAGTGATCCAGATGGGAGTATTCGCTGAGAAGGAAACCCTCGCCAACTTCAGAAGAAACTTGTGGGTTGGCAGGTTATTCCGATCATTTGCCAAACACCCGCTGAGACATACCAAGAGGCCTATGATAGGGCGCTGGAGTAGGTGGACATAGATGAGCAGCTCCGAATTAAGGTTGAACATGATGAAGCTCGGACATCTAAGCGGTCTAAGAAGGAATCTCCTAAGTCGGCACCTACGAAGAGAGTACAGAACCCTCCCCCAAATCGATCGACGTACAGGCCACCGCCTCCTCAATACTGGGAGAGATACCCTACTAGAAGGACTCCACCCCGAGCAACTCCTCCACTGAGAGAGGTAGCCCGCATATCAACGGAGGAAGACTGGTACAATCATTACACTCCTCTCAATGCCTCTCAGGAAACCATATACCTAGCCATCCGCGATAAGGCTTGCTCAGGAAGCCCCGATCCAATACAAGTCCCAGCTGATCAAAGAAATCGTTACAAGTATTGCGACTTTCACGAGGATGTCGGACGCAACACATCTGAATGCTATAGCCTCTGTAACTAGATTGAGAGTTTTGTAAGAGGAGGACTTTTAATGGAATTCTTGCAACAAGTACGGGACAGCATCAAAGTGGGAAAGGAAGTGTAGAAGGAGATACGGGATGCATAAGAAAGGAGGAAAGACGAAGGGAAGGATTTAATGCAACAGATCCAGGTTATCCATACCATCAGTGGAGGACCAACACTAGCCGGGACTTCCAACAATTCAAGAAAGAATCATGCTAGGAAGATCCCGAAGCTCATCGATGGCCAAGATGTGTTCCGGGTATCCCGAGAATCTCGGGAATACCCAGGTCTGCTTAGATCATTTTCACTAAGGATGATGCCTACAACACGGTGCCACCCCATGACGATCCAATGGTGATTATGGTTCAGATTGCCAATTGCCGAGTCCACCGCATCCTTGTAGACACCGAAAGTAATGTGGATATTCTGTTTAAAGGAGCATTAGAGAAGCTCAACCTGAAGAATCCCTGTTACAACAGTTGCACTACACCTTTATACAGATTTACAGGGGACTCCGTGATGCCAGTGGGAACACACATCTTGCCCGTGATAATCGGAGAAGCCCCCTTTCAATAGAACATCATGACTGAGTTCATCGTGGTAGACACCCCATCCGCATATAATGCAATCTTGGGAAGACCATTCTTATCAGGTATCAAGGGAGTCTTGTCCATTTATCACAATGTCCTGAAGTTTTCGGTTGGGACTGAGGTAGGAGAAGTCAGGGGAGACCAGCAAGCAGCCCGTACATGTTACGCAGTGTCGGCCAACCCTGCTGCGTTAGCAAAACAATATGCCCACGTTATCCATAAACTGGGTCTCGGGGAGACATAGTTGGAGAGCACAACGGAAGAAGAGTGGAAATGGTTTGAGAAGTACCCCGCAGAACAGTTTGGAAATGAAGCTGAATACCCGGTATGTCACCTCAGGAAGAAGGGTCACCCTAAGGGGACTTAGTCTCAAGATTTGAAGAAGAATGTTGTCTCGGTTTACCCCGATCTTTTCTGCTTTGTATTTGCTTTTGAGAAATTCAATAAAGTCAGTTTTAGTGTTCCTAATTTCGCCTAGCAAGTCTTCATCGCTCTTTTTCGCCTCGAGACCAGGAAAAGCCATATGGCATTTCTGTTGCCTTGGTCGGGGTATACCCTCCTCTAGGAAGGACTTGGTGCTTAAATGCATAAGGGGTGTAGTCACTCGCTAGGATCTATCTTATTAAGACCAAGAGAACCTATATGGGCCTCCTGAAGCCTCGGACGGGGAATAACCCCCTCCAGGATGAACCTAGTGTCAAAGTGGCCTTAGCTGCTTACCAGGACAGTTTACCAAGAAGCCAAGGTAATCCATCCGGATACTCGATATCTCTCTACATCGTACTGCCACTTCTCCTTATTGTATCTAAAGTTCTGGATTGAAATGGCTTTAGTAGCCGTTCAGGACTAGGCATCAAGGAACTGGGCCATCACCCCTAGGGGCCAGACATTTCACCCCGATGGGCGACTAAGATGAATCCATCATCAGGACTCCCAACGAGGAAGTCGACAAGTACAAACGGGCAATGATCATAACAAGATATTCAGTAACCGATTACTACTAAGGGGGATTATTGGCCAAGGACTGTGTTCAAGAAACAAGACCAATCAAAAACCTATCGTCCACCAGCAGGTTAAGGTGGAAGCTAAACTATATAGGAATCAGGGTAATCCTTACTTGGATCACGTTCAAACATACAAGTACTACTCTTGAACAAGGCATAAGTCTACAAGCAAGCGTATGAAGAAAGGAAATGATCGTGAAAAAGGATGGAATTCATTAAGTCAAGCAGGGTGCCCAATCCCCGTTACAAGGCTACAAATAAATTACAAGGCAAGTCTCATTAAAGTAAAAGGTAAAATCATGTGTCGCCCCCTTCTCCCACATGCGTTTCCTGCCGGGATCCCTCCAACTGTTCTCCTTCTGTCTGCTTTCCTTCAAGTGAGCTGGCTGCAACCGGAGAACCCACCTCCTCTGTATGTTGAGCAGAAGTCCTTTCTAGGTCAGCTGAGGCAGAATGGAGATCCTGAGCCTCAACCCCGAGTGAGCTATCAGAATCAGGTAGGTTAGAGGATGGATCCGGGATGACAGCCTCTTACGAGGGACCTCCTTGATTAGGATCAGCATCTGAAAGACTGGCGGCCTTAGCTATAATATGGTCCCGATCCCAGCCAAGAGGAGTCAGCAAGTCAAAAGGAGGAGGGAAGGCCTTGGCAACCTTGTAGGAGGCAGTAAAATATCTATTTGTGAAGGAAGAATCCATTCGGGATTCTAAAATCTTCATGGAACCCCGTAATAACCATTCTCATCCAAAAAGACCGTCATCTCTGCTTTGACGGTCTCCCTCTCAGCTTTGCACCGGGTGGTAATGATAGTCTCCGTATCATAGGCACGCTGCATCCTTTCCAACTCCACCAAAGTAGCCTACCTCCCGGATTCAGACTCAGTCGCAGCCTAGACCAGGGTAGTGACATTCTCTTCAGACCAGGCTAGATCGGCACAGGCTTCTTCCAATCTGGCCTGAAGCGCCAGATTGGCCTCTTTCAAAGTTGCCACCTGCTGCCCGATAGCTAAGGCAAACTTGAAACCCTAAAAAAATAATCAACAGTCAATGAGATACCGGAATGTACATATATGTATACCAACTTAAAAGGAGTAAGATCATACCTCGGCAAGCAGGGAAGCCTTTTTGGTAGCCAAAATCTCAGTAGGCAGAGAGGACATCGACTGCAGACCCCCATCAGGACAAGCCACGATAAACTTGGAGACGATTTCGTCTTGGCTGCTATCCTGTGACCTTGACCCGGATGGAAGGCTAGCAAGTGGAGCTCTAGAGGTGGCATCTTTCTCTTTGTCCACCCGGGCAGGTTTAGCCTTCTCCGCCTTGATGGAACGTTTGGCGGAGGAAATTTGAGAAGGAGGAGGGGCAGCTGCAACTGTAGGTTTAGCAGCCTTAGCAGGTGGCTTCGCCTTGGGGACTGGAGAAGTTTTGACCTTGGCTTCCTTCGCCAACATCTCGCTAAGAGAGGGACGAGCGACGATTTTCGTTAGTGAAGGGTCCGAAAAATGAAACGGTGATCCTGCCACGATAGGAGGAGAGGAAGGTGTCGAGGGGTGAGACCCTGAGGTGACCCCGGCGCCAGGAGGAGAAGGAATAGGAGAACGGGGTGTTTGGGAAGTTGGGATTGGTGGTCCTGAAGTAGTAGGAGAAGATGTTGGAGGAGAGACTGCTGAAACTGCAAGAGAAGAGAGATGTTAAAAAGAAAAAAAAACAATATATATATATATAAAACAACGTTGAAAGAATGAAGGAGGGGTGTTAACCAAACACGGTCACTTACCGGGTTCAACGACAGATATCCTCAGGTACCTCTCCAATTGGGCTCCTTCGAAGGGATCACATGTAGGAAACTGCATATTCAAATAACCCAGCTCCTGGATCCTCTTCAGGATCCCCCTGGATTCAGTAGACAACTCCCCTAGACTCCATCTCTCTTTGGGGGAAAAATGAGTGGGACCCGGGTACTCAATTCCCCCTATGTGTACTATGTGTACCGAGTGGCCCCAATCCCCCTCGACTATTATCCATTCATCCTTCCAAGATTGATTATATTTTACATTCACCCCGGGTACGGTGAACTTCATCTTATTGTTAGGTCTCAAGTAGAACTGACCCCGGGGTGATAGGTTGGCCACCTGATAGATATAGCGGATCTCATCGAAGCCCGCCTCTCTCTGCGAATTATCCCTCTCACATTGCTCTCTCCAGAGCACCAAAAACCCCGTCAAGTTCTTTCAAAACCCGGGAGAAATTTATAGGGGGGCTAACTCTAAGGCTACGAGCAATCTGCGAAGTGAGGGGTGAAGTGGAAGCCGGACTCTGCACTCGAAGGCGGCCACATGGATTAGCAAGCGGCCTGTAGGGGGGTGTATACATCGTAACCCTGATGAGGAAGAGATATAGAAATGTGGTCCGGTATCCCGAAGGTCCTCCTCAATCGGATAAGAGTGTCGGATGTACAGACGGAGTCCGGGACAATCCGACCGTCGTGGAAGGAGGACAATAGGCCTGTGTGAACCCCAGTTAGGCTGGTAGTTAGGGTATCCCCCTCATCCGCCTCGATTTCAACGTCGTCGTCGTCGTCGTCATCTTCGTTAGCGATTTGGGTTGGGTCTTCGGGCCTAATGCTAGAACCCGACCCGTTTCCTTGGTTCTTTCTAGAATGACGGTGTTTTAGCGGAGTATTATCGTCGATGACGTCGCCCTCGTCCCGACCCGTTTCAACTCTTTAGACGTCGGGGAGTCCTCTCCTGACCCCATTCGCCCCGTGTCAAGCATCTCGTCAATGCTATTAGGAGGATTCGGAGAAGTAGGCTGAGGAGTAGCCAAGACCGCCGGGCCATCTTCTGGGAGGACCGGCGTAGAAGCTGGGTTTGTAGATGGTGAGGCCATTCGAATAAGAAAGGGAAAGCAAGGAAGATTTTTAGAGAAGGAGGGCTTGAGAAAGAAGAAGAAACAGAAGCTTTGAAAGATTCAAATAAGTGTGAGCATGTGGAAGAAGAAATGGTACATTTGTAGGCAAAGGCGGACGGTTATCGAGGTAGAGGAAGAGATGGAGTCGGAGATGAGTCATGATAGTTTCAAGGGAATCGCGCCAAAAACGGCTCGTTTAAAATCTGAAGACAGACGTTATCTAGCACGTGGGTCAAGCATTAATTGCTATCAAATCCAACAAAAAAAAATCCTCTCATCGATTATGGAAGCCAGCCGGACGAGACTAGACAAGCGGACAAGACGGAAAATCCTTCGAACGGACTAGGGAATCCTGACTCCAACCCCAGCAAGATGCTAGTGTTCAAGTCAGGGGGGACTTCTGTTAACCGCTAAAAATGGCAGGGACCAAAAAAGAATTTTCCACTAACTTTGAGAAGAAAGCCGGGATGCAAAGTAGCAGCGGGAAAGATGTCCGGGTACCCCGCCTGCTAGCTGACGGGCTGGAGTAAGAGCCTCTACCCATCTCAGCCAGGTAAAATCTCTGGGACCAGGAAAGAACTAGGAAGCCGAAAAGAGAAGGGCTCTGAAGACACAACCATTACAAGATCCTGTCACCCAACTACCCCGAGTATACCGATACCCGAGTATCCTGGTACTTGGAACTACCCCGAGTATCTGCAAACATCATTTTAAAAGGGGCAAAAGGGACGCGGGGTACCTGGAGTACCCCGACCAGCAAAACTTGTGACATACACATAGCGAGATAAACACCAGGATCTCAGTATCCCGACCCAGAAGAACAGACCGCATATAAAGGCAAACGTTAAACATCACTGTTCAAGATAGAAACTCAAGTTACAACGCGGTATTCATTCCCGCCATGAAGAATCCTATTTTAAATAGTGGTCAACTTATTTGGAACCGAGAAAGAAGGAATCACCTGATCTTTCGGGATCAATGTCCCGACGAATTCGTTAGACTCCAAAAGGAAGACCCGTACATCACTGAAACCCTAGACCGAAGTTCTAGGAGTGCTGAGCAAGAAAGCGGGCCTATATATTGATCATATGTTCACAGGAAAAGGGGATCGAGACCCTACCTCACTTTTTTTCTACTTATCGACAAGCACAAAAAGCTCCATCTCCATTGTCCACCTATATGTTTTCTTTCCATTCGTACTGTAGTTTCAATAAGTGCAAACATTGAGTTGTAAACCTTATTTTAATCGCTATATACAAACAGTTCATGCTTTCATACGTTCACCATATCAGAAAATTGATCATCTTGCTACTCACACCCATTATTAACATCAGATTCGTTAGAACCAGCGGGGTATCGGGCTACTAAGTATCTTGCTGGCCTTGATCTATCCCGATCTGGGTCCGTGACATTCAGCTGATTAAGCACTCATCACATCTAGCAGATTCCAAAGAACTAGCGGGGTATCGGGGTACAAAGCATCCCGCTAGCCCAGATCTAACTAGATCCAGGTCCTTCATATACCGTTAATTTGAAATTGCACCTTGGTGACAATTTTGGGTTAACAATTTTAAATGATATGCATCTTGTTTCATCCTAAACCTTCTTCCACTTCCTCTTCTGCTAGAAACTAAATACATCTCAGCCTCTCTCTAACAATACAATTCTTCCGAAGGAGTTGCTCGCCATGGGCTTCATCACAAAACATACGGACGCACACAAAGGGGACAGATGCTGCTAATAGCTGCTTAAATATTGTTCAAATCAAGACCTCTAAGGTTTTGAAATTTTTATTTCTACTTTGTCTGGCTAGTTGAGGAAATAATTAACATAATTACTAAATATTTCTTCAATGGAAAGACAAACATATAATATTATTATTATTATTATTATATATATATATATATATATATATATATATATATATATAAGTATAGATAAAAAAAAATTTAAAAAAAAAAAAAAACTGACAGAAGATCATCTGTCACCACTGACTTGACTTATAGTTATAGGTGGTGCAGTTCTTGTTTGTATACTTATATATCACGTCCGATTGCATTTTTCACTTGGACGCATCGAGAGATCTATATGATGTATTTCTGCAAAGTAAGAGACCATATGTGCTATAAATCAAACATAATTAAAAATTGATATTTCACCAAAAGTTAGGGACTAAATTGATAATCCTACTATTTCCACTGAAACCTTGTTTAATACTTCAATATTGTCCTTGTGATTAATAGATCTGTCACGAGTTGATGTTCAATCATTTTTTTTAAGTAACTATTATGTAAATTTGGATTTTTTTTTAGGAGGGAGACTCAAACCTACAACCTTATAGTGTAGGTATGAGGAGTTTTACCTCCGAACCTACCTCATCTCATTAAAAATTGACCATATCTTAAGAACCACAATTTCGACAAACTTTCTGTGGAACTCTTTCTCACGGTCCTAGAACTACAAAATTTACCATTATATAAACCCTCTCTCTTGAGAAAAATGGATTTTTCCGGAAAACTTTTATTGATGAATTATATTAATTTATTTGTTGGTTTACTATCACTTTTGCTCGACCAAACCACTAAAAAAAAATGGTAGACTATTGTATTAAGGACATGAGAATATGTAAAGTAAACAGAGCATTGAGACTAGGGATAGCGGTTTCATCCAAACCCGAACTGCGTGGGTCGGGTATGATTTTTGTTATTTCGGACTGCAGGTCGGGTTCAGGTGTAAAAAGTAAGAGTAATGCTACATTGCCTAAATCCGGTGCCCAAATGATGTGGCAACACTGTAGACCATTCATTTAAATTGTATTAGATTTGTATGATTTAAATGAATGGTCTACAATGTTGCCACATCATTTGGGCACCAAATTTGGGCAATGTAGCATTACTCAAAAAGTAAACCCAACGTGTGTTCAGGTTTGAAAAAAAAAAAAAAAGGAACCCGAATTTTTAAAAACCTCAAATTCATAACAATGGCTTTTGAGTAAATTAAAATTTTAAACTCATAACAACGTCAGGTTTTGTCGAAACCCAAACCCGTAAAATTATTTGGGTTTGCGGTTAGATTCAAGATGAAAAATATGTCTTGGGTTCGAGTTTAACTACATGTTGTCATCCCTAGTATTAATCATGCACTATGTGCCATAACCCATGACTATTAGTATGGATAAGAGGGTTAAAAAATTATATAGCACATTTTTGAGGTGGCATTTTAAGACTATCACTCGTTTAATAAGTTAAGATAAAATGTCACCTAAAATGGGTTACTTCCCCTACTTCCAAAAAGAGGAAATAGGGGTATATAGCACTTTTTAAATTTTGAATTGTACAACTATCAAACTTTAATAACTCTTGTTTTAATAGCAACAAAAACGGAATTTGGACAAAAATACCCCCCAGCTTATTTTCTTTTCTTTTGTGTGTCCTTCACCTTCTTCTTCCTTTTTCCAAAACCTCCATTGATGGAGCTTCAATGGAGATGTCACCGCCAACCGGCGAGTTGACTGGCAAAACCACCGAGGAAAACGTTCGTCGAGTGCCAATAATTGTAATCGAAGTGTTTGTTTTCATTTTCGAGTTGTGTAGAGAGAGAAACGAAGCAAAACCCAAACCGTCGCGAATCTTCATCGTCCGATCTATGACGATCTATCGTGAATCTGATGAAACCGATGGCACCAACGAACTCGGCATCGTTCAATCTTCTAGATCCAACTATTTCCATAGTCAATCGGTGTCGTCGTCGGATCGTCACTGTCACCATTGATGGAGGTCGAACAGAATAAGTCCCGAACAAACTTGAATTAAGTCTCGAAACGTATGAATAAGTCTCGAAAAAGCATGAATAAGTCTCGAAAAAATCATGAATAAGTCTCAAAATTGCAAATAAGTCTCAAATTTTCGAAAAAAAAATAAAAAGGAAAAAAGTAAGTGGGGGTATTTTGGTCTCATCACCTATTTTGGTGCTATTAAAACAACACTTATTAAAGTGGTGCTATTTGCACAAACTCTCCCCAAAAAATGCTATTTAATTTTTGAACCCAAAATTCCCCTTGCAGTAACCTTCTTCACTATTTTGAATTTTTATTTTTTTTTTCAAAATCCACCGTCAATGGAGGTGAAAGATCTCCATCGGAGGTCAGTTCGACCTCCATTAGACGTCGAAATTGGCCTCCAATGGAGGTTTCAAGGAAGAAGATAAAAAAAAATAATAGAAAATTTCATTTTTGCCCAAAAAGTATCGGGAATTGTGAAAAGTCTTTGAAAAGTCTCGAAAAAATCTTGAAAACTACAAAAAAGAGTCTCGAAAAATTCCATTTTTATCTAGAAAGTCTTAGAAATTACCAAAAGTCTCGGAAAAATTTCATTGTTGTCTAGAAAGTCTCGGAAATTACCTAAAAAGTCTCGAAAATACTTGAAAAGTCTCAAAAATTTCCAAGACTTATTTAAAAAAAAATAACTTTTCGAATTTGTTTTTCATCTTCTTTTTTATCAACCTCCAATAGAGGTCAAACGACTTCAACCTCCATTGGAGGTCGATTTCGACTCCCATTGGAGGTCGATTTTGACCTCCAACGGAGGTCTGCTAAACAGACATCCAATGGAAGCCAAATGAAGAAGGTGAAAAAATAATATTGAAAAACTGAAAAGTAAATAAAAAATATATGTAAAGGGCATTTTTGGAAGTTTACATACTTTGGTACCCTTAAAACTTAAGTTATTAAAGTGGTGATACTCGTGAAACACCTTAAAATAGTGACAATACCCCCTATTTCCACATGGGTAATGCCATAATAACTATCAAATTCAGACTATTCTTATTAAAATCACTTTGTACAAAGTTTTGATCCGCGTTATACCTTCTTTGTTATTATTATTATTATTATTTTTTAAATAATCTTCTTTGTTATTAAATTCAAAATTTTAGAAAATAAAAACACGACTGCTTCTTTTGTTGAAGTTGAAAGTTCAGATTCTTCTTCTCCCTAAAGTCATTACTCATTATATACACTCTATTACCCTCTAAAACCTTCTTGCACTTCTTCCGAAGGAGTTGCTCGCCACTGGGCTTCGTCACTAAACGTACGGACGCACACGAAGGGGACGGATGCCGCTAGCAGCTGCTTAAATTTGCCCTCTAAAACCTTCTTGCACTTTTTCCGAAAGAGTTGCTCACCACCGGGCTTCGTAACTAAACTTACAGATGCACACGAAGGAGACGGATGATGCTAGCAGCTGCTTAAATATTGTTCAAGTCAAGACCTCTAAGGTTCTGAAAATTTTGTTTCTACTTTATCTAGCCAGTTGAGGAAATAATTCATATAATTACTAAATAATTCTTCAATCGAAAGACAAACATAAAATAGTATATATATATATATATAAGTACATAAAATAAATAAATAAACTGAAAGAAGATCGTCTGTCAGCACTGACTTGACTTGTAGGTGCAGTTCTGGTTTGTATACTTATATATCACCTCCAATTGCATTCCTTTTAAAAGTTATAATACTTGGACGCATGGAATAACATTTGTTCCGGAAATCCACTTTACTGATTTTTCTCGACTGAGTATTGTAAGTAAACATCACCTTATCATCCTTTCGTTTCGAGCGAAACCACAATTTGTGATCACGAAAGGAATTGGGAGGAAAGGAATTGGGAATGAGTTTCTTCCAATCTGGATTTTCTTTCAAGAATGTCAAAGGAATAACAATCTTCGTTTCGCTCCATTTGTGCATTCTGTGATCTTCTAATACAATCAGATTCAACTTCTCTTCCACTATAACACCAAAAGCTAAGCAACCATTCCATTCGAAAACCAAAACTTTCGACAAATTGGAGAACGAACCTTGAGGGAGCGTGTTGTCGAAGTAACGCTCACTTCCCATGTCAAGACTACAAACATCAATGGAGGAATTTGATCCATGGCCATCTCGTTTGATACAACACATAATGCCATTGCTCGGTTGAAATCCATATGTCAGTTGTCCTCTTTGACATTTTTCTTGGATGGGGAATTTCAGTGGCCTCCACTTATCGTTTCTATCAAGATTAAGAATCTCCATCCCTTTTACGTGACTTCTATTTTTATCCCCATAAAAAGACACCAACTTAATTTCACCAGAAAGATTATAAATATATGTGCAAAGGGTATATTCCTGAGGATTAGGCAGATACAAAATCTCTTGGGTCGTCAAGTTCCTTAATCGGTATTTACATGAGATATCACCCTTTTCTAAAATTAATCCAGCAGACACATGTTCATGTTTGAACGTTTCTTGAACAATACCGCCATCCACATCCAGATTTTCTACTTTATCTTCAAAATTAAATGTAACAGGCTCGCTGCAGTTCCAATGCTTCATAATAAAGGAGCGTTCTTCGATCAATCTATACCATTGCTTGCACACACACTTGCATCTTACCAAATATTTCGCCGGCAACCAGCTGAGGATCTCAAAGAAGATTTCACAGGGAAGAAATAATCCGACCATGGCCACCAATACATCTCCATTGTCCTTCATTGATTCATCGGATAACATTTGTGAAATCTGGATGCCTACCTCTTCCATTGAAGAAAACTGTTCAACTTGAATCAAGGGATGCAATAAATTTAATTAAGTAATTGTTAGAATGAAAGTGATATTGATAACGAAATTTCAATAAAATTATTATTTATTATATCAGAATTAAGCGTCAAAGACTGTAAAAGTATATGAAGTCTTCCCCTACGTTACGTTATATTTTGGAAACCTGCTGAATGGAATATTATCATCATACATATATAGGCAATACTCTTGATTTTTAATTTATAGAAGAGAAAGCTTCATTAGCATCAATTAATCTATTTATAACAAAATTATAGATTGAGTATATATATATATATATATATATCAATGTATCACAAAATCCATCAAGCTGGAGTACTACTACCTTGATAATTCTTATATCTTCTTGTGTCTATCATTCCTTCTATAACACACACACACACATGCACCGTAGAATATAATGTTGCTTTGATAAAGACGATGTAAATAATAAAGGCAATCTAGAATGCACATAAGTTATCTGCACAAGATAAACAGTGTATGTATATGAGAATTATCACACGTTTTTTGTATGGGATTCAGCACATGATGATATTTTTGTATAAATGGCTTTAAAATCAGGGAAGAAAAAAAATAGAATTTCAATGAAGCCAAGTTGAAAAAAACCATACCTTTGTAGGATGGCTAAATGATTAAAGATTCAACCGCAACTTCTCACTTTTGCAGCGGTGGAGTTGCCGGAAGTAAGTTTGTGACTCTCAAAGAGTATGCAAGACTCTTAATAAACCCTAGTTTATGTGTGCTAATATAAATAACTTTGGTTGCATTTGGACTCCTTTAGAACTAGGGTTCTAATTTTATTTGGTTTCGTAAGGTGTAATCTTATCTCGAGGACTATTTTATTTATTTATTAAATTCACACTTGACTAACACTTTTGCAACAATAACAAATTAGAATATTTCCTTTTCAAAAAAATAAAAATTAAAAAAATAGTATATTTTATTCTTTTTGGGTAATAATTGATAGAAAAAATTGCTGAAAACAATCTTGTATTTTAAGAGCGTGTTTACTAATCAGGAATCCTTTTTAGAAAAGGGAGTTAAGTTTCTGATTTTAGAATTCCTGTGCTTGTTAAATTTGTATGGAATTAAGTTCCGTGGATCCCATACACATATCAAGAGAATCAAGTTCCATTTCCTGATTGAAAAGGGAATTCATGTACTTTTACTGAAATATCCTCATTTAAAAGTATTTAAAAAAAAAAAAAAAAAAACCCTATGTTTCTATTATGTCATTTTCTTCTTGGTCTTTTGTTCATTTATTTCTCCATATCTTTTTCTTTCTATATATTATTGAACTTGTTATGTATAAATATTTTTCATATAAAAATCATGTTTTAAAGATTTTTCTACATGTGAGCTGTGGATTATAGAAAAAAAAAAAAAAAATGGAATGCGGCTAGGATTATATGTATAATATACATGAACTATCAATTATAAAAAATAAAAATGAACTACATAAAAGAAACCAACATGAACGGCACCTTGAGCACTTTGAATTCATGAATTTCCCAGCTTCTCATTTGACATATCAATTAAAATATATGCCTAGTAAAAATTTGAGAATTTTTCAGATTCAAGAATTATTTTTTTCCAATATTTAGCTATTTTTTTTTTAATGTTTTATAGTCGGAAAAAATTGCTTTTGTACTTGAAAATTTTTCGATTCCTTTTTCGAAACTGCATTGCATTCTTTGTTTCATCCATGCAAAAAAATCACTTCAAAAAACAATAAATATCATTAAATTTCACCAAAGATGATATAAATATATTAAAAAAAAAAATTGAACAAAGGGGCCTATTTTAGGTTTTCGCCCTAGACATCAAAAAACCTGAGGACCGGCCATGGCGATGATCAACTTGTAACTCTCGAAGGGTGTGGCGCAAGACTCTTAACTAATCTCTATAAATTAATTAACTGGACTTGTGACTTGTCTATACTAAAACATGAATTTAATATTTTGGTTGCTTTGGGATTCCTTACCACTTTGGGTGCATTTGGTGTGCAGGATATGATTGGACTATTTTTAAGAGATGAGATTGGATTAATTATAGTATTTCTTGTGTTTGGTGTAACATGGGATTTGATTAAAAACAGTTCAATCCTTTGTTTGGTATGTAATGGGATCGGATAAAATCAGTGTAATATTAAAATCTCAAAAATAAAAAGTAAAAATAATAATAATAATAATAATAATAATAAATCTCAACTCTCCTCCTCTCTCCTCACATGACCCATCTCTTTCTCTTTTTTTGAAACAGCTAATTTATTTATTTATGGGTGAAATCTATTTTAGTCCCTCTAGTTTAACCTATTATACAAACTGGTCTTCCGGTTTTCAGAATCGTCTCGTTTGATCCTTTCGTCACAATTTTCGTTGATAAAGTTAAATCTGACACAGACAGAGGGTCAAATGACCCTGCTACCCTTGATTTTTATTTTAAACATAAGAGATGAATTTCATCTCTATTTTTTAAATTTTAAATAAATAAATTAGTTAATTAAACATCAATCCATCATTATTTCTTTCATGTGCTATCATCAACATCAACCCAGAATTAAACCCAGAATTTTTAATTAAATCACCACCAACATCATCACCAAACCACTATCATCATAATCCTACACCTCTCCCCACGAAATCAAACCCAGTTGCCCAACCCCACCACCCAAATCCAATCTCCACAGTATCAACCCAGAAACCCAGAAAACCCTTCAAACCACCACCACCACTGAAACCAATCCCAACACCACCACTAGATTCAACACAACCCAAATTCAATTAAAGTTATATTAAAAAAAAAAAAAAAAAAAAAAAAAAAAAAAAAAAAAAAAAAAAACCATTAAACCGGTTACAACTCAACCTAGATTTCACCACCATTACACCAAATTCACAAACAACCCATTACACTCACCAATAACCCATTGCATCGCACAAGATCTAATTTTTTTTTATTTTTTTTTCATTTTCTTTCCTACTTTCTTTCATTTTCTCAGTTACCAAACACAACAACAAAATTTAAAAAAAATCTTAGATTTGTAGAGATCAAGATAGATCCATGTCTTTGATCTGGTGGGTCTCCACTAAGATTAGATCCATCAAGATTCAGCATTTCAGATAGAAAAATGCAGTGTAGTATAATTTGGAATTGGGAATCATGTGATAGAACAAGTTTGAATTGGAATTACAAATACATCTAGATCTCTCCACCAAGATTAGATCGACCAAGATCAGAAACCCAAACACCCTAAAAAAAAAAAAAAAAAAAAAACACCTCTGCTGTTCTTTCACCGGCCGATAGTTTAATTAAAGAACCCACTGACTTAGGTGCATTGACTTCTCCATTTTCGGTTCCCCATCCATCACAAAATACAGAGAACTCTCTCCTTCCACCAGATTCAAACGAAAAGGAATGTGATGGTCGGATTTGGTGATCGGTTACCGGCGAAGCTTTCTAGGTCGGTGGTGATAGGTGACCAGCGGCGGCGAATGTTGGTCGGCGGTGAATGAGTGACTCAAACTTCCCAGATCTGATTTTCTTTAAAAAAAAATTGTAATTTTTTAAAGAAGAGGGAGAGAAGAGATGAGAAGGAAGAGAAAGGGATCGGTGGCAGCTAGGGTTTGGTTTTTAAGAGGTGGTGGTGGTGGTGGCTAGGGTTTGCTGTGAGTTGTTGATTTTGTTAGGGTTTGGGAGTTGGAAATAACGTGGAAGATGATGATGAGTGGTCTGGAAAAGGTTGTGAAAGGGATCTTTTAATTGTGTTTTTATTTTTTTAATTTATTTTTTAAATCAATTTTTAATTGTTTTTAATTGAAATTATTAATTTTAATCCCACTTTTACCATTATACCCTTAATGATCTAACAGAACCCAAACAGAATTGGACGGCGGGGACTGAAATATGTATTTTTGGAAACTAACGGGACCTGTCCAGATAAAGCTGAAAACCGGGGGATCAATTTGTGTAATAGGTCAAACTAGATAGACTAAAATGGATTTCACCCTTTATTTATTGATAAAAGCCAAGACAAGGCACCACATACAAAACAAAGACAAGGCAACACAGGTAGCATCCAAAAGTGTTAGCCAAATCAACAAAACAGGACCCCTACAGACAGACCACAACAAAACAAAATGAACCAGAACCCAGCAATAGACAGTGCAAAACAGGATAGGGCATCAAACACTCCATTCTAGCCTCTCACCCTCTCTTCTTTATCTTCTCTGATACCTGTAAAAAAAAAAATGGATCTTCCCATCTTTTTTTCTCGTTTCTTTGTTACCATGGTAGTGGAAAAAATAATAATTGAATCTTCCCCCTTCCTCTCCTCCCATCTTTCTCTCCTTTCTCTATTAAAAAATTGAAACTTCCCCTTCTATCTCCTCCCATCTCTTTCTCTACTACCACGATAGTTGACAATTTTTTGAAGAAAAATCTCAATCCAGATCTCCTTTGGTGTGAGGAGATCACACCTTTGTCAGTTGTGGTGTGTTGGAAAATTTCAACATGTGGAGCCACACATGTAAATATTAAATGTGTAATGTTATCTTTGGTTAAGCCTAAATTAAAGTGATCTAATTAAGATTTAAAGTTTTAAGGCTTAAGGGTGTAATTGTCATGAAATTAATGTGTAGATACCAGAGTGTTATATCTAATTTGATGAGGGGCAAAATTAGAAATAGCAAACCTTATAATAATCTGATTATTATATATTAGGGTTATGGTCCCCAAATTACACGATTCTTTTTGCTTGTCTGCATCCCCATCAACAGAACAAGAGAGAACACTTTAGGGTTCACAAAGATCATGATAATTTGGAAGATCACAACCCGTCCATCAACCTCCGGCAATGGATTCAGGTACACTTCTGCATTCTCTTATCTTCCTTTTCTCTTGAATTGACATGGGTTAGTAACATGAATTTAGGGTTTGATTCAGCATGATATAGAAACATGTTTAGGTTAAACTTCTGAATTAATTATGTGCCTATATGTGTTAGATTCAGTATTAATCAAATTCCTTACATGGTGGTGATGGGTGATGCGTGATGCAATCGGGGTTGTTTGAGAGAATTTTTTTTTTTTTTTGTTTGTATTTTTTTGTATTTTTGTTTGGAATCGATGAACATGATGATTGTGGGATTTTGTTGTGTTGGGTTTGTTTTTATTTTGGATGAATTTTGTTGAATGAAATGGGTGAGAAGTTGGGTGGAAAATCTCAGATCTGCATTTATTTTCTCTCTACATATCAGTGTTTGTTTGTTTTGGTTATGGTATGAATTGGGTGTGGGTTTTGATGGGCTTGGTTTTATTTCAATATGGATGGGATGATTATGCAAGGGGGTTGGATTTTTTTTTCAAAAAAAAAAAATCCGTTGTGGTGGGTGGAACAAAATTATTTTGTTGTTCATGATGGAGTTGGCTGGTGAAGGAGATGAATCATGGAGTTGACTGGTGAAAGAGATGAAGCCATGGATTAAAATAATCCCGTCGATTTGGTGGGGATTATTTTATCCTGCTCAGGAGGGATAAAAATGAATATGGGATAAAAATAATCCCAACGGCTTGCACTCACCAAACATGGGATTGTAAATTTACATTAAATTTTAGAAAGTAAAAATACGACTTCTTCTTATGTTGAAGTTGAAAGTTAAGATTCTTCTTCTCCCGCAAGATATTACCCATTATATACACCTTATTGCCCTCTAAAACCTTCTTGCTCTTCCTCTACTGCTAGAAACTGAAAACCCGTTAGTAACCAACTCAAAAGCTTAAGTTGATAGAAAATGGTCCAACAATAGTATTTAAGTCTTTTTAGCAAAAACATCTCTGCCTCTCTCTAACAATACAATTCTTTTGACGGAGTTGCTCGCCACCAGGCTTCGTCACTAAATGTACGGACGCACACGAAGGGGACGGATGCCGCTAGTAGCTGCTTAAATATTATTCAAGTCAAGACCTCTAAGGTTCTGAAAATTTTATTTCTGCTTTATCTAGCTAGTTGAGGAAATAATTCATATAATTACTAAATAATTCTTCAATGGAAAGACAAACATAAAATATAAGAAATATATATAAATAAAAAAAAAAACTGAAAAAAGATCGTCTGTCTCCACTGACTTGACTTATAGGTGCAGTTCTGGATAGTTTTTTTTTTTTTTTTTTTTTTTTTTTTTTTTTTTTTTTTTTTTTGAACGATTAAAAAAGGCCAACAGGCAAACGAAACAGCCAACGGGGAAAACAGGCCACAACCCGCAACACAGCAAAAACCAAAACAGGGCTACAACGCCACCCACAATCCAAAGCAAGAAAAGAAAAAGCAAAACAAACAAACAGCCGGAGAGGAAAAACCAAGCAAACAGAGCAAAAACAAAGGAGCCCCTCAAGGAAAGGGAGCAGTCACCGAAAGTCCCAAATCAACACATTGCCCTCCTGACCAGAGCCTTTGTCGCTAGAGAATCAGCTAGAGAATTGGACGACCTAGGATTGAAAATAACCCGAGCATTCCCAATAGCCAACAGAAGATCTCAAATCTCATAAATGAAACTTACATGCTTTAAACACCTCACACCCTCAGAATTGATCCAGGAGACTGCTGATTTGGAGTCACTAACAAAATCCACCAATGTACCACTGGAAAAACAGGAGTGGGTGCAGTTCTGGTTTGTATACTTATATATCACCTCCAATTGCCTTCCTTTTAAAAGTTATAACACTTGGACGCTTGGAGTTCCTGAACACTTTACTGATTTTTCTCGATTGAGTATCGTAAGTAAACATCACCTTATCATCCCTTTGTTTCGAGCGAAACCAAAATTTGTGATCATGAAAGAAAGCGGGAATGAGTTTCAACAAATCTGGATTTTCTTTCACGAATGTCAAAGGAATAACAATCTTCGTTTCGCTCCACTTGTGCATTTTGTGATCTTCTAATACAATCAGATTCAACTTCTCTTCCACTATATCGCCAAAAGCAAGGAAACCATTCCATTTGAAAACAAAAACCTTCAACGGATTAGTGAACAGACCTAGAGGAAGTGTGTTGTTGAAGAAACGCTCACTACGCATGTCAAGACTACAAACTTCAATGGAGAAATTTGATCCATGACCATCTTGTTTGATACAATACAGAATGTCTTTGCACGGTTGAATTTCATATGTCAGTCGTTGTCCTCTTCGACATTTTTCTAGAATTGGGAATTTCAGTGGTCTCCACTTATCGTTTCTATCAAGATTAAGAATCTCCAGCCCTTTTAGGCGACCTCTATTTTTATCACCATCACCATACAAAGACATCAACTTAATTTCACCAGAAACATTATAACCAATTATAACAAGGGTATCTTTATGAGGATTAGGCAGATACAAAATCTCTTGAGTCGTGAAGTTCCTTAATCGGTACTTACATGAGATATCACCCTTTTCTAAAATTAATCCAGCAAACACCTGTTCCTTTTTGAACGTTTCTTGAACAATAATCCCATCCACATCCAGATTTTCTACTTTATCTTCAAAATTAAATGTAACAGGCTCGCTGCATTTCCAATGCTTCATAATAAAGGAGCGTTCTTTGATCAATTTATACCATTGCTTGCACACACACGTGCATCTTACCAAATATTTCGCCGGCAGCCAGCTGAGGATCTCAAAGAAGATTTCACAGGGAAGGAATAATCCGACCACGGCCACCAATACATCTCCATTGTCCTTCATTGATTCATCGGATAACATTTGTGAAATCTGGATGCCTACCTCTTCCATTGAAGAAAACTGTTCAACTTGAATCAAGGAATGCAATAAATTTAATTAAGTAATTGTTAGAATGAAAGTGAAATTGATAACGAAATTTCAATAAAATTATTATTTATTATATCAGAATTAAGCGTCAAAGACTGTCAAGATTAATTAGCATCAATTAATCTATTATAACAAAATTATAGATTGAGTATATATACCAGTGTATCACAAAATCCATCAAGCTGGGGTACTACTTGATAATTCTTATATCTTCTTGTGTCTATCATTCCTTCTATAACACACAGACACACACATGCACCGTAGAATATAATGTTGCTTTGATAAAGACGATGTAAATAATAAAGACAATCTAGAATGCACATATTTGTATGGGATTCAGCACATGATCGATGATATATTTGTATATATGGCTTTAAAATCAGGAAAGAAATAGAATTTCGATGAAGCCAAGTTGAAAAAAATCATACCTTTGTAGGATTGGCTAAATGATTAAAGATTCAACCGCAACTGTTCACTTTTGCAGTGGAGGAGTTGCCGGAAGTAAGTTTCTGACTCTCAAAGGGTATGCAAGACTCTTAATAAACCCTAGTTTCTGCGTTTGGACTCCTTTAGAACTAGGGTGTTACGATCACCACGTTTATTTCAATTTTTTAAAAATAGATAAATGTTTATTTTAGATTTAAATTTGAATAATTTGTTGTTATACAGTATATGATTTTTATTGTAATATCCCAATCCAAGAAGTTGACCCAAGCCCAAGCCCAAAAGCTGATCAGGCCCAAATCAATTTGGTTCAACACAATTAGCATTAAAAATGAAAAAAGAAATGAGACAGGTGGCTAGTGCACGTGTGTGGTGTCTGTGTTGTAGAAATTACTTTTGAGGTGGTAAAAAGAATAATAATAATAATAATAAAAAGAATAAAGCTATTGGACCCAAAAGACCAATCCAAATTTCCAACTCAAACCCATGTGGCAACATCATATGGGATCTTGGAAAGAGTAACGTGGGCCCATGTTATGTGTGATGTTGCCACATGGCATTTGAGTTGGAATTTGAGTGGAAAAATTGGGTCCAATAACATTACTCTAATAAAAATGTGACGTCTGTTCATGTTTTTAATTTAGGCATGCTATGCATATGTGTATATATTTAGATTTCAAGATTTTTCACGAATAGTTTTTGCATATGCTAATATTCAGCAGATTGGTCCAACACAAGAAAAGCAAAAATTTCTTATTTTAACTGAGTTATATTTTTATGATGGGCCATAACACATAGATTTAAATTGCATTTTTAAATTACAAGGTGGAAAAGTTTGTAAAATCAAGTGATTGTTAAAGATTTTTATTAAAAGCCACATTGAGATTCTTATGATTTTCAATAAGGTTTTCAAAAAGATAATAAATTTTAGTTAGAAGATCGAGTTTTCACAAGATTCACTCGGACTCAAGAGAGGATCGAGTTGGGGCGGGTCCTGTCATTTATCCTATCCAATCTCTTTGTTATCTTTTAAATTTCTTGTGATGAATGCTTATATGTTTAGGGTTTAGGGTTTTTTTTTTTTTTTTTTTGCTTTTATTGTGTGCTTTTGGTTGTGTTGGTCGGGTGTTTGTGTGCCTTTGCTGGCTTGTGGCTTTGTTGTGTGGTGTGGCATTTGTGCCTTGGCCTAGTTTGGCATCTTTAATAAACTATTACCATTAAAAAAAATTATATGTTTTGAAGGAACATATTTGTGATGATTGTTTCATAAAAAATTATTCATAATCTTGTCATGATTATTTTTGAGGTTGGATAATGTTCATGAGGTTGAATTGTGTCTTGCTTTCATAATTAATTCACTTGTTTATGAAAATTATTTGGTCAGACATCCATTAAAATAAAGAAATTGCTTAGGTACCGACCTCATCAATAGGGTGTTGCCACGTGGCTTTTTTTTTAATTTATTTTATCTTTTTAACTTTTTGCATTAATCTCCTTACATTTTTCACAAATGAACCACATGACAAAACCCTAGTAGTTGATTGGTATCTTGGGTACTGACTAATCAGTACCCAAGCATTGTCCTTAAAAAAAAAAAAAAAAAAACATATTCCATGAAAAATATGTGGAATTGTTGAGGTTCCACTGAAACCTTGTTTAATACTTCATTAATTAATGTCATTATGATTCAACCAGCTGTCAAGAGATGAGGTTCAATTATCCACACCCTCTATCTCTTCTTGAAAAAAAAAAAAGGATTTTTCAGAAAACCTTTTATTATAAGTTTTAATCCGCTTTATACCTTCTTTGCTATTAAATTAAAAATTTTAGATTGTAAAAATTAGTACTGATTATTATGTTGAAGTTGAAAGTTCAGATTCTTGATATTCTTCTCCTCGTGTCATTATATATATATACACCACAATTGATCCATCGATCGTTGAAGTGATCGGAAGACAATTGTCTGATCTCCGCTATAGTTCACTATAAACAGAGCCTCTAGCATATATATATCTGCTTAATTCTTCCTCTTCGTCCAATGATAGTATTTAAACACTAACACAACTCTCACCAGCTGCAAGAACAATGACGTTCAATTTTGTCATTCTCTCGCTACAAAAATTGATCATCTTAAGAATCAAAATTTCGACAAACTTCCTGAGCAAATCATTGGAACTCTTTCTCACCGTCCTAAAAGTAACAAAATTTTACAATTATTTACACCCTCTCTGTTCAGAAAAAAAAAAAGATTTTTTTTTTTTTTTTTTTACGAGTAACGTAATTGATTCAGGTGATGAATCATAAAAATTCATTAGCTGGTTTACTATCACTTTTTCTCGATCAAACCTCTAAGAAATTGTAGAATACTGTTGTATTAATTAAGGACATGAGAGAAACTGCATAAACTTTCTATATATAGTTGTAAAATATACATTTAGATCATAATGTGCTTCAACGGCAAAGCCAAGGAGTTCCTATTGATACTAATTGAATAACTCTTCTAATATTGAAAAAAAAAAAAAAAAAAAAAATGTAAACACAAAATAAATGACTGGAAGAAGATGATCGCTAGCTATCAGCTGGGTCCAGTTCTGGTTTGTATACTTGTATCTTCTCCAATTGCATTCCTTTTAAAAGTTATAACACTACTTGGGCAAGCTGTATATGATCTCTTCCCAGCAGCTCCAGCTCCGGCACCGGCAAGTGCGATTTGAGTTAATTTCCACGACTCAGTATTGTAAACAAATTGGAGTACCTGATCCGAATCCTTGTGCTCTGAGCAAAACCACAACTTGCCATTATCAAATAAAGTGGGAACAATATTTTTCTTCAAATCTGGATTTTCTTTCAAGAATGTTAAAGGAATAACAATATTGGTTTCGCTCCACTTGTTCTTTCTATCATCTTCTAATACAATAACATTCAACTTCTCTTCCACTATATCACCGAATGCTATGCAACCATTACAGATAAACAAAAAAACCTTAAATAAATCGGAGAAGTAACCTCGAGGAAGAGTATTTTTGAAGATGCACCCACTATCCATATCAACACTATAAACATCAATGTACACTTTTGATATTCCATCGTCAACTAGATAGATAAAATAAACAGTGTTGACGGTTGTTATAAGTAAACGTGTCACCCATTGAAAGCTTTCAACGTTTTCTGGAATAGGGAATTTCAAGGGTCTCCACTTATCATCTCTATCAAGGTTAAGTACCTCAAACCCTTTTACACTCGTATGTTTATCACCATATATTGACACAAACATGAATTCACCGGATAAATTATAATTAGAGGTTAAGATAAAAGTATTTTTATCCGAATTAGGTAGATAAAAAATTTCTTGGGTTGTGAAGTTCCTCAAACGGTACTTACATGAGATATCACCCCTTTCTAAAATTACTCCAGCAAACACATCTATTATTCTGAACTTTTCTCGAACAATAGTCCCATCCACGTCCAGATTTTCTACTTTATCTTCAAAATAAACAATAACAGGCTCACTGCGGCTGAAATGCTTCATGATAAAGGAGCGATCTTCGATCAATTTATACCATTGCTTACACACACACTTGCATCTTACCAAATATTTCACAGGCAACCAGCTGAGGATCTCAAAGAAGATTTCCCTGGGAAAGAATAATCCGACACTGGCCAACGATACCTCTCCATGGTACTTCTTTAATTCGTCTAGTGACACTCGTGAAAGATGGCCACCAAGCTCCTCCATTGAAGATAACTGCAATTGTAATTTAGATAGGGGATGCAATAAATTCAAGTAATTAGTTATTGTTAAGAGGAAAGTGGAATTGATAGATAATTCAAGTTTATTTTGGAAACATGAATGAAATATCAACACACATAGGCTTTGTTCTTGAATCTTATTGAATAGAAAGCTGAAAAGCATACCTTTGTAACCCACCAAGGATGGCTAAACAATGGAGATTAAATCACAGCTTTTCTTTTTGCACTCCATCGTTGAGTTTCTGACTCTCAAGTGATTCTCGAATCCATTGTTGAAAGATATTTATTAATATCTGAATGAAAAGTTACAAATAGTTGTTCGGATAAATAACCAAATCCGACTGCTATAGCATTCTAGATTCCTAAATTGACTAAAATTAAAAAGAAAAAAAAAAAAATCCTAAACAAACTCAAAATGACAAACCTTACTGAAAAAGGAAATTCTCGAAGTGTCCTACATCATTAAGGGTACTAGACTTCTGATGATCTCTCTTTGTAAATCCTATACTGATCTTATCTCACTTTATAAACCCTGTAATCCTTGTTGAGTACTATAAATAACAATACTGCATTGGATACGAATTAGGATAACCAATTGGACTATCTTTGTTCTTGTGTTCCTTTGCAACTTAGAGCTTTGTTTGGTTTTATGTGGATAACCAATTGGACTATATATAGTGCAATGGACCAATGGTGCACTATTATTATTATTATTATTATTAACCGGTGTGTAAGCACGGACTTTGTTAAAAAAACATTTAAAATTTGCCTTTACTCTCTTGATAATGTCTTTGATTAAATCCATCGCACATTGACTATACTCTCTAGTCTATACCACACTTCAATTCAATCTCTGTCACTTTCTCGTCACAAAAATAAAAAATTAAATAACCTGGTTAAAGAGAAGAACAATACTGTCATTGCTGATCAATAACCAGATTAAAACTGTTGATCGATTGACCAATTATGTAAGGTCCAATTCCTGAAATTTTTCCAAGCCTAGAATCCAAGCCCAAAACTGAATTTAGTGTGATTCAAGGGGATGAGATTGTGATTTTCTATGTACGTGACGAGTTGAAAAAGGAATAAGCTCAAGAAATTGATCCAAGCCCTGATCCAAATCCAAAAGATTTCAACCCAATAGTTGTGCAAGCCCAAGCCCAAACTTAAGTCATAGTAGGTTGATCCAACCCAATAGCATTTTATTAAAATAAAATGTAATAGAGCATGCCTTTTGGTGGAGACACCTAGCAGCAAGTGCTGTTCTCCCAAGCATCTGTGTGTTCAACATATGAAATGAGAGAAGTGATTGGGAGGGAAATAAGATAAGAAGAAGAATATTTAAATAATAAAACAAAAATGAGAGAAATAAAAAGAGATATGGAAACAGAGAGAGGAGGAAAGCGTTCAAAAACCAGAAAAAGCAGATAAAAGAAAGATGAAGAAGTTGGGCGAGAGAGAGAGAGAGAGACCAAGACTTAGTTAAAGAGAGAATGAGAGAATTGTAGCTAAGAAAGAAGAAAAGAAAGAAAGAGAAATAAGAGAAAGGCTAACAATCAGAGAAAGAGAGACTTAGTTGAGAGATATAGAGCATGGAAAAGAAATCAAAGGGAAATCAGACAAATGGTACAGACCTCAGCCTCAGCTAGGAGCAGTATGAGTATGTTAATCAAGTTTTAGAAATTTATTTATGTTTGAATAGATATCAAGTTCCACACTAGTATACAGTTTAAAGTAGAAATCAAGTTATTATATTCATAATATTATAGAAATTCTAGATTCCAGAAAATAAGTATTTTGATGTGATTCAGATTTCCCAGATTATATTTAAATGTGATTTGCGTAACCTCATGAGTCAATGATGTCAAGTTATTCTTTTAAGATTGTTCCACCAATTGTTTATATTTGAGAATTTAGTTAAGAAGTATAGGATAAAGGAAAATTAACTGGATTAGAATTTTTAGAATTTGTAAAACAGCTAGTAATTTCAGATTTATTCAAAGCATTTTTTTAGAAAAAGAAAGAGGATTATTATTTTAGTTTGAGATGAGTTTTACTAAGAATTCTATAAGTATAGTATTTTAAGACAGATTTCCACATTTTTAAGATCCCTGTTAGGCTGTTATTTATGAGAATTTTTAATAAGGAAAAGAGTATTGATTTATGTTTTCAAAAAGAAAGTATTTACAAGAGATGCATATATAAGTACAATTTACTGATACAGTTTTAAAAGTTATTCCGAATTTTAGTTACTAGATATGTACCCATCCTCGGCAGTATCATATTAATATTATTGGCCTTTGAGGCATATCTGCATGTGTATGTGGCCTTTGGGGTCTCTCTATACGTATACATGGTATTACTTTGCACGTGCGGTAATATCGCCGTATATTGTGAGATTACTCTGCACGTTCGATCAAATATCGGCGTGTATGTGAGATTATATGTATATATTACTCTGCACATTTGATTAGATATTAGTGTGTATATAAGATTTATAGCTCTGCACAAGTGATCATATATCACTGTGTATGTGAGATATGTATTTCTCCCTACTCCGCGTGTGCATTGAAAATCTTTGCCAAGTACGTGAGATATTTTTCTGGGTACAAGTTTGGTAATGAGTTTCAGATTATTTGTATATTTACAGATTATGAAAGGTTCAGAAAATATTTGAGATTATCAAATATCATATTTCATATTAGATAATATATATTTTATAAAAGCAGAAAATATTTTATTATGAAGCAGTTATAGAAAAATGTTAGAATGTATTTAATTAGTTTAAAAGCTTATATGTTAATAATTTTCAGATTGAATTTTTGTTGTCTAGTATAAAATTAAATGAACTACGAGGACTTTGATCCTTATTGAATATATGGTACGCAAGCGTTTGGGTTGTGAATCTCAAACTCAAGCCCACCAAAGAAAGAAAGAAAAAAAAAAAAAGATAAGATTATCACATAATTTCCTTGTACTCAAGATAAGAGTCGGGGTAGGTCTTGTCAAATTCAAACATAGTTAGATAGCAACAATCTTTCAATGAGAATCTCTTGTCATTCAAGAATTCTTTCTATGTACAGAATTCTGTAAAATGACAAATTTCAAAGAATCTTTCAAATTTTTCTTCTTCTTTGAAAGAAGAATATATCAAATCCTAGTAACTAAGGCTACATAGGTAATTTTTATTTTGAGCTACCATTAAGGAATTTCATAAATCTACCAGATCTTTAATAAACTTCAAAACTTATATTAGCTTATAATAATATTTCAATTTCGTTAGTAATTTGTGGAAAGAATTGACCAGTTGGCAGTTGACCAAGAAGAGCGTTGATATTTTCCTCAGCTTTCTTAACAGTAACTACAGAAAAAGTCACAAGTTGGGAAGAGCATGTCCATTTTATTTTTTGAAGTATTATATTAAATTCTTACACCGAACGATCCGGTAGGGTCAGGGTTCTAGAATCTACCGAGATCAAATAGTACATGTGATAACTAGATACTTAAATTCATATATACAAGAAATTTCAAGAGAATAGAGAATCAAAGTTTGACTATCCTTTTAGACCAAGTCAGATACTTTACATTTCCTATATTAAGGTTCCAGGCAATTGCCTCTCGTTGCATTCTCTACCAGTTCATATCATATATATATAATATGATATTCAACTTTACATTTTCTCATAAAGAATTCAACTTTGCATATAGAGCATAACAGGTTTATAGGATTTTGTTTTTATAGAATAGAAACCCACCTGCATGATATGCCTCAGAATTATGTTTACAAAGTTGCAAAACCTTGGTTGTTCTTCCTTGTAGTACTTATAATTTCCCTTCTCTTCCTCTCCAATGAAGCTGAAGCGGCAAGCCTGAATGACAGCCAAGTTACAGACGTCGGTGTGATCATTGATGTTAGTTCCCGTAAAGGAAAAGAAGTGATAACAGCCATGGAAATTGCAGTACAAAACTTCAACAGTAGCTCAAGAAACCACAAGCTCAATCTTCACATCCGCGACCATGGAAAACACCCCCTCCAAGCAGCTATTGCAGGTTTTCGATCACCTTCTCACCTTTTTTGTTTTACTTTTCTGTACTTAATAATGATTTGAGTCTTTATAGAGTTTTGTATTTTGGTTTCGTAGCGGAGGAGCTGATCGAGAAGAAGAATGTGAAACTGATTATTGGCATGGAGACATGGGAGGAAGCAGGCCTAGTTGCTGATATTGGAAGCCGAGCTCACGTTCCAATTCTGTCATTTGCAGCACCAGCCACAACACCACCATCAATGTCAGTTCGCTGGCCGTTCTTGATAAGAATGACTAGCAATGATTCTGAGCAAATGAATTGCATTGCATCTCTTGTTCAGTTCTACAATTGGAGAAGGGTATCAGCCATATATGAAGACAATGCGTATGGAGGTGATCCAGGGAAGCTAGTTCTTCTATCTGAGGCTCTTCTAAACATCGGTTCAGAGATTGAGTACCGCTTAGTTCTTCCTCCAATTTCTTCAGTTTCCGATCCAAAAGAGACTGTTAGAGAAGAGCTAAGAAAGGTACAAGACCAGCAGTCTCGGGTTTTCATTCTGCTTCATTCATCGATACCAATGGCTATTCATTTGTTTAGAGAAGCTAATGAGATGGGACTTGTGAACAAAGATTCAGTTTGGATAGTTACAGACACCATTGCAGATTTCCTGGACTCTTTCAACAACTCTGTCATCTCCTCCATGGAAGGTACTCTAGGAATCAAGAACTATTATTCTGAAAAGGGTAGTAAATCTTACGGAGAGTTTGCAGACCAGTTCCGCAGAAATTTCATGACTAGATATCCAGAGGAAGATCACTTTCAACCAGGAATTCATGCTCTAAGAGCATATGATAGCATCAGAATCCATACACAGGTCATCGACAGACTGCCCTCTAGCAACATCAGTAGTCCAAAAGTGTTGCTAGAAAATATTCTAAAAAGTAATTTCTCTGGATTAAGCGGCAGAATTCATTTCGAAGAAGGTGAGCTGTTGGACACTGACACGTTCAGGATCGTGAACGTGGTTGGAAAAAAGTACAAGGAGCTAAACATTTGGTTCCCAGATAAAGTTAGAGACAGGAAAGAAGACTTTGCTGGTCCGGTGATCTGGCCTGGAAATCTGAACCGAGTCCCGAAAGGATGGGCAATGTCTACTAAAGAGAATCCCATGAGAATTGGAGTTCCAGAAAAAACCTTTTTCGAGAAGTTTGTGAAGGTTGAGTCTGTTGAGAACTCAACGGAAAAGGCATACAAGGGTTTCTCCATTGATGTATTTGATATGGTGCGGATAAATCTGGGTTATAATCTAACATATGAGTTTGTACCGCATGCTGGCAGCTATGATGATCTAATTTATGGCGTCTACAACAAGGTAACATCTCTTCTCTAACTTTGGTTATTAGAAGTCTGTCTCATTGATGCTTGACAATGTGTATGTACTATGTAGCATTCACTTGCCTATTTGCATTAACCTGCCACAAAGTTCAGGTCAATTACCGATAGACTCAAAAGTTTAAACTAATAGAAAATGACTCAACACAGGTGTTTAAGCACGCTTAAACACCCCTCACATGAAAGACAGACATATTTGGCATGTGACAAATACAGATTCAATTACCAAATGTAGAATAACTATAGAAATATATGTGCATATGAGAGGACTTGAACCTAACTCTAATAGAATCTAAAAGTTTAAAACCGTTGAGAAATAGCCCGGTGTTTGTTGTTAAGCATGCGAATAGTTCAATTCATACATTCAAAAGCTAAGTAAATATTATCAACCTTCTTACCTTAGAAATGAAATTCAGGTAACTCTAGATAGTTTTTAGTTTTGAAAGTTGTATGAAACTTCCTCAAATTATGGATACTGATCATTGATTATTGTCTTGTGTTTTCAAATTCAACTGAAGACTTATGATGCTGCGATTGGCGATGTGACCATACTATACAACAGAACAAATTATGTGGAATTCACTCAACCATATGCGGAGTCGGGGTTGTCAATGATAGTTCCAGTCAAGTCTGAAGATTCAACATGGATGTTCATGAAGCCTTTCACCACAGAAATGTGGGTGGCCACTGCTGCCACCTTCATCTACACTATGTTCATTGTCTGGTTCTTGGAGCACCAATCCAATCCCAAGTTCAAAGGCCCGTGGAAGGATCAACTAAGCACTGTACTTTGGTTCACGTTTTCTTCTCTCTTCTATGCTCACAGTAAGTTCTTATTTTTATAAAAAATTAAACTTTAAACGGTACATTAGCAATTTAGCATCATAGCGTTGGCTGTAATGGCATCTCTATAAATTTCAAAGTGTCCTTCACAGTTCACCCATAAGCATGAAACACGTCTTCTTAGTTGTTGACGACCAATTAGTTGGAGGGTGGTGGCCTGGTGGGTGGTCATATTCTCTCTTTTCTTCCAAGGGAGACCCTATGGTACTTAACTTTATTTGACTCTTCGCCGAATCTGCCATTATTTCTAGTGTGAACCCAAGATGCTCATTGATCATTCAATGTCCATATCCCAATTCTCATCTTCATGATCAAAACTTGATAGCAACTAATGTAGTATAGACACATCAATCATTTCAAAACTATCAGATATATAGAACAGATGATAATATTTATCTTTTTCATTGTTTCTGCACGAAAATAATCTCATCAGTTAGATACACGGTAATTTTCATTGTTTCGGCAGAAAAATAATCTCACATACCATAAAATTTCAGCATAACATATATAGCAAGGTCACTGGCCTATGCATTAGAGTCTTAAAAAAAAGGCTTTACTGGCTAATCTTATAAAAAGCTCATGGTTAATTCATTTTTCAGGAGAGAAAGTTTATAGCAACTTCAGTCGAACGGTGGTCGTGCTGTGGCTCTTTGTTGTGTTCGTCTTAACTTCAAGCTACACAGCTAGTCTCTCTTCATTGCTCACCGTCCAGCGACTTCAACCCAACGTTACAGATATCAATTTTCTGAAGCATAACAACTTAAATGTGGGTTGCGACAACGATTCTTTTGTAAAGAATTACCTGACCGACGTGCTGAGATTCCCCCCGAACAATGTTTTCTCATTTGAAAACAATGAATCCACCTACCTAAAAGAATTTGAAACTAACCACATAGCTGCCCTCTTTCTTGAACGTCCATATGAGACAGTTTTCCTCAACAAGTACTGCAAGAAGTACACCACCACTACCACCTACAGATTCGGAGGCTTTGGCTTTGTAAGTATCATTAAATTTACTGTTCTAGAATCACAAATCAAATGCTCCATTATCTTATAGATTGTCTTGTGCTTCACATGCAGGCATTTCAAAAAGGTTCTCCAATAGGCCTTGATGTTTCAAGAGCCATTCTAAACCTATCAGAGAGCGGAGAACTGAAAGAATTGGAAGAAAAGTGGTTTCGTCCCTCGCCGGAGTGTTCAACAGAGGAAACTTCACCCGAAAGCTTGACTCTTCACAGCTTCTGGGGTCTCTACCTTGTATATGGTTCAACCTCTGCCATTTGTTTTCTGTTATTCCTTTTTCGCTTGGTAAAACATTTCCATGATCATGAAGAGACATATCAAGACAATACAAATCAAAGCAACAAGGGTTGGAAAAAAGTCAGTAGGCTTGCAAGATACCTCCACGAGAGAAGAGAACGTAATATCAGTCTAGGGAGAGCCTCACCTTCTGCTCGAGCACAGGACATTGCAGATGAATGGGGTTCTTCGAGGCCGGTATATGTGAGCCCTTCTGATTTACAAGAGAATCATCACGTTATTTCCTTGCACGATGAAATTGAAATGGGACACTGAGTCACATCAAACAAGAAGTGATCAGAGTGCAGGTTAATATATATATATATATATGTAAATTCCTTTTTTTTTGAAAAGCAAATTCCTTGCCAATGTCAATCATTCAATTCATTCATTGAGCAGTATACTTTGAAAACAATTCTTATCTAAGTAGTGTTAGTGAATTTATGAATAGTGGAGGGAACGTATTCTGTTCAAATAGATGATTTTAAATGCAACTTTTTATCGTCTTCTCATTTATATAAACAGTAATTTTTTCTTTTATTTCAACAACACTTTTCTAATCATACAAAACCAATAGACATAAAAATGATTTTGATTATGTACAAGTGTGTTTTAAGATTCTGAAAATACTTTCCTACACCATCAGTTACTTCCTTCCCAAGGTAGCTACAAGTAAAAGAACAATTCACAACTACAGATGCACTTTACTTGTAATTAATTAACTAGTTGTTGCAAGGAAAGAGTCTACTTGTTATTTTTCAGCAGGACACATCTAAGAAGGTTGTGTTCCAATCAAGTAATCTGAACTAAAAGATCAAAACCCCAAGGCCAATTAGAAGTCAAGTCTATCTTTCTCTCTTCGCTGTTTTTCTTTGGTCAACTACTCGACCATAGCTTGCTTAATCAAGTTCCAGATAACAAATTACTTTGACAAATTCCTAACGAAGGATTCCTGGTATCTCTAATATAGTAATATTACACACACAATCTCCATAACCATGTTCACATGATTTTTAAGAAGAATGTCAAATACTAATCATATTAAAAGATTCCATATATCATAAAGTTATTAAATTTCCTACAACAGAATGACCAAGTCTTCTTTCAAGAATGTCAACGGAACAACAGTCTTCGTTACGCTCCACTTGTGCATTTTGTAATCTTCTAATACAATAAGATTCAACTTCTCTTCCACACCAAAAGCTAAGCAACCATTCAATATGAAATCCAGAAATTTCGACAAATTGGAGAACAAACCTTGAGGAAGCGTGTTGTTGAAGAAACACTCACTTCCCATGTCAAGACTACAAACATCAATGGAGGAATTTGATCCATGATCATCTCATTTGACTCGAAAAAAATTGACATTGCACGATAGACTTCCATATATTACTCGCTGTCCTCTTTGACATTTTTCTGGGATGGGGAATTTCAATGGTCTCCACTTGTCGTTTTTATCAAGATTAAGTATCTCCTGGCCATTTATGTGACCACTATTTTTATCACCATAAAAAGAAACCAACTTAATTTCACCAGAAAGATTATAAATATATATGCGAAAGGTATCTTCATTAGGATTAGGCAGATACAAAATCTCTTGGGTCGTGCAATTCCTTAATCGGTACTTACATGAGACATCACCCTTTTCTAAAACTAATCGAGCAAACACCTGTTCATTTTTGAACGTTTCTTGAACAAAATTTCGACAAACTTCCTGAGAAAATCTGCGGAACTCTTTCTCACTGTCCTAACAGTAACAAAATTTTACAATTATTTACACCCTCTCTGTTGAGAAAAAAATATTTTTTTTGGAAAAATTTTATTATGAGTTATGACTTATGAGTAACCTATTTGATTTAGGTGATGAATTATAAAAATGTAAGGTCCAGCTCTAAAATTGACCTAAGCCCAACCAAGCCAACAAATCCATTTGCATTTGTGCAAGCCCAAACCCATTAGTCAAACCCAATTAATTGCTCAAGTCTAGCTTATAACCATGCCCATCTCAATTGAGATTTAAAAAAAAAATTGATAATAAATTGAAAAGGCAACCAACTGTTTTGTTATCTCTTTAAGTTATGTGGCAATTAAGTAGATTGGCGTGAGATTCAAAAAAAAAAAAAAAAAAAAAAAAAAAAAAAAAAAAAAAAGAATCATATATATATATATATAATAATAGAGTTTCATAGCGCCACATGTTACCGTGAGAGAGCTTTTATATTAAATATATATATATATATATAATAATAGAGTTTCACAGCGTCACATATCATCGTAAGAAAGCTTTTATATATATAATAATAATAATAATAATAGAGTTTCACAGTGCCACATGTCACCGTGAGAGAGCTTTTATATTAAATATATAATAATAATAATAATAATAATAATAATAATAATAATAATAATAGAGTTTCACAGCGTCACATATCGCCGTGAGAAAGCTTTTATATTAAATATATATAATAACAAATCAAGATGAATAGGTTTTACATTTCATGTGGGAGTGACATGTGGCATGTGGCATTATTTAATGTTAGAATTAAGTATTTAATTTTTCATATATAGTAATAATATAACAATCATACATCAGGAGCCGCCACGTGCCAATCATAAATGTCTTTATTTATTTATGGTAAGTTCAAAATAAATAAATTAATTATAAAGAATAAATCAACATTAAATATTATATACGGTACATGCACTCAATTCACACTTAAATATATTTAAGAATATTAATATTTGGTAAGCTCAAAAGACATTGATTAATTAATAAGAATCAATCAATTAATTATTCATAACAAAATTTTAAATACATGCACTCTATTCACACTTAAATATATTTAAGATTATTAATATTTAGTAAGCTCAAAAGATATTAATTAATTATTCATAATTAAATTCTTATTAACTATTTTTTGTAATTAGAGCCATGGTCAAAGATAAGTTGAACATTTCTTTCAATCCAATAGATATTAATATGAAATTTGAATCAATTAAAGAAATTCTTAGGTGTCCAATGTCATTAATAACAAGACTCTCTATTTCCACCGATAATACCAATTGTTTCAATGGATCTTCTTAATTAGACAAATCAACTTCTATATATATAGCCACAAAACAATTTCGAGAGATATATACCGTAAAAAAGAAAAATAAATTATGCTGTAGGTTTACAAGCATGCAACTTTCAGATGACCATAATATTGGGCTTACAAGTGTGATGATTCAAAACACTGGAGTCTAAGGTGGATGATCAAAAACGAATATATGAAGTGAGATTTCTTTAGGGTCCCTGATCGAAATCCAAAAAAATTGATTCTCTGCTTATCTCTTAAAATAGGAAGATGTAAGTTTTTCCTTTTATTATTACAATTTAGTTTAGTATCATCCGTTTCAGTTTTTTCTTCTAATTAAGTACTTGAATCATAGACTTATTTTTATACAAGAATATATATATACATATGTGCAAATAAATACAAATGAAAGCATCAGTTTACCAATTAAATTGTTGATTTGCAATTCATGAACGTTAATTCTTATACTTTTAGTCCTTTTGTAGATAAATGATTCAACACCATTTTTTATGTTGTTTATGAGATTTAGAAGATCAAGTTTTTATGATTTATGTTGATCATTGGAAGTGAATTGTATCAACAAAAGAAAAAAAAAGGAGAGGTCTGCAGATCAAGGAGGCGCGAACTAGAAAGAGAAAGACCAATTATTATGACAGATTATTTTAAGATGTAGATGTTTTGTTTTGATTTGTAAAATATTGCGATGTGGCAAAATTTTATTTGTTAGGCGTCCCACATCGTTTTGTTCCGGAGGTATTGAAGCATTTATCATTTTTGTAAGGCACAAAAGATATTATGATTTTCAATTTAATTATTAGAATTTTTTCAATCCTAATAGAATTTGGGGTCTCTCTCAATAATTGTAATTGTATTATATATTCAAGCATCAGTATTTCCATTATGCAAATTAGTCAGTGCAGTTATCCACTATATTACTTCGCTTAATTATGCTTAATTATAGACTTATAGTGCATATATCCCTACGAATTTGCAGGATGAAGAACATTAGACAAAAGTTGTAGATATTATCAAAGAAAATATTTCGTACTGTATAATGTGATTCAGAACCTAATAACTAATAAGTAAAAAAAAAAATTAAAAGATACTCTCTCATGGCAATAAGTTACAAGGTATGAGACGATAAGATAACTAATTTCGTTATTATAAAACTTTTGTTTAATTTTATATTATTTTTAGATGATTGACTAAGAATTTATATTTCTAAAAGTTTGTTGGGAATAAGTGAACAACCATACACCACTATATTTGTAAGTTACTATTATATATGCTTGCAATAACTTTATTATATTACATTATTATGGTTTCACATTTTTTTCAATTACCAAATATTTATGTTCGAAATGATTTATTATATAATTTGGAATATCACTTTTGTTTAGTACCAAATATAGATAGTGAAACTTAAAACGTTTTTAAGTTTGAGAATAATCTATGACTAATTAGATTTTCTTTAAAAAAAAAATAATTTGTATATATATATATATATACGTATATTTTTAATAAAGACCGTGCATCGTAGGTTGTTACACTAGTAAAATAGAACAATAAAAATAAAAGAGGGGATATGTGACTATGTGAGAGATAGATCGAAGAGAGGGACTCGCTGAAGAACAAAAACAGAAACAGAGATTGAGAGAAAAGAAAAGAGAAGCTGATCGTTAGAGAGAGAGAGAGAGAGAGAAATATGCAGGAGAGAGAAGCAGATTTCGGTTGGGCAATAAACAGAGAAAGAAAGAGATATGCACCATCAAATAATTAGTGATTCGACTGATTCCAGCTGGTGATTATTTTAGAATACTAATTTATTAGATTGATTTTCATGTGATTATAGGATCGACTCAGAAGGAGATAAATTTGTAAACCGAATCCAGTCTCAGTTCAGATTTTGGCAAGGAATACTGTGAGTAGAGTCCTGTTTTAATTTGTAATTATGTTAAGTGTTGATTATTTAGAATTGCTTAAAAACAAATGATTTATTCATTTGTTTAAGTTAACAGATTTCCAGATTATTGGACATAATATTAGAAAAAGAAGCTGCTATTAGACACATAATAGATTTATTGAAGAATTTACATGGTTTATTAAGAAGAAACAAATAAACAGAGAATGAAGATTTTATTTTTTTAAATGAGACATGAAAAGAATAAGTTAGTATTTCAAGACAGATTTCCATTTTAACATCTCAGTTATTTATGAGAACTTTCAGTATAGAAAAGAATATTGATTTATGTTTTTTAAAAAGAAAGTATTTGCACGAGAGATGTATGTAAAAGTATAGTTTACTTATGCAGTTTTCAAAAATATTCAGAATTTATGTATACTATATATGTACTCGTCCCCAACAGTATCAAATTAATATTATTGGCCTTTGGGGCTTCTCTGCACGTGTATGTGGCCTTTGGGGTTTCTCTGCATGTGTACGTGAGATTACTCTGCACGTTCAACTAGATATCGACGAGTATGTGAGATTATTGCTCTATACGGGCCGGTGATCAGATATCGCCATGTATGTGAGATGTTTTTCCCCTACTCTGCGTGTGCATTGATAATATTTTCCACATACGTGAGATATTCCCCTAAGTACCAGTTTGGTAATGAGTTTCAAATTATTTATATATTTACAGATTATGAAAAGTAAAAAAAATATTTGAGATTATCGAATGTCAAATTTCATGTTAGATAATTTATATTTTATAAAAGAAGAAATATTTTATTATATTATGAAGCAGTTATAGAAAAATGTGTTTCATTCACAGAGAATGTATTTAATTAGCTCTACAATCCATATGTTATAATACAATTCCAGATTAAAGTTTAAGTTGAATTCAGGAAGAGATACAGATAAGCTTCATTTGTTAATAGTTTGCAGATTATATTTTAGTTGGCTAATATTAAGTTAAACTAGTACAAAATGAATAGTTTCAGTAAAAGAGTTTTAGTTTTAGAAATGTTAAGAAAATAAGTTGTGAGTTCATATTTGTTCAGAGATAGTTATTGTTAGTAAAATTTGTATTCACTTACTGGGCGTTAGTGCTCATTCTTTTATTTTAATCTATTTTTCCAAGTGATCACTAGATTCGTGAAGATTTTTTAGCATCGTGAGATGGGCCACATGTGATGACTTTTGATATATCATTTTTTTTAATTAAAACATGTTATGCATACGTGTATATATACAGATTTCAGTATTTCTCATAAATAGTTTTTGAGTATGTAAATATTTAGCAAGAAAGCAAATTTTGATTTTAACTGAATTATATATTATGATGGGCCATAACCCACATATTTAAATTGTACTTTTAAATTACAATGTGTGGAATTTTGAAAAGCCACCACCTTGAAATTCATTAGAGTTACTGTAAAGTTCTTCAAAAGATTTAGATTTCATTTATTAGATGAGTTTTTCACGGGATTCCCTCATACTCAAGAGAGTAGTTGGGATAGGTCCTGCCAAAAAATTTATTAGTTGGTTTACTATCACTTTTTCTCGATCAAACCACTAAGAAATTGTAGACTATTGAATTAATTAAAGACATGAGAGAAACTGCATAAACTTTCTATAAATTGTTGTAAAATATACATTTAGATGATAATGTGCTTTCAATGGCAAAGCCAAGGAATTCATATTGATACTAATTAAATAACTCTTCTAATATTGAAAAAAAAATGTAAACACAAAATAAATGACTAGAAGAAGATGATCGCTAGATATCACCTGGCTTGATTTACATGTCCAATTCTGGTTTGGCAAATCATGGACCTCGAACCTTCGAATGCATGACTCGTGTGTGGGCGCTTCCTGCGTACACGACCATGAGAGTCCAGTTGACTTTTTGCTTTAATTGTTTGGATTCTGATATTCTTGCTTGATCATCAAGCAGAGTCATGAATCGTGTTCAAGAAGCTTCGGTTTTGTCTATAAATACCCTAGTGCTCCTCTCATATCAATCATCCAAAAATTACACATACCAACCGAAATTCTCTATTCTTGGTAAGTTTGAGTTCGCTGAAAGTGGCTTGTGCTTCGCACTTCCACCGTTAAACCGTTGTATCCTGGGAGACGATCGCCATACACATACGGTGTAATATACGGCGAAATCGTCTTAAGGACACCGTGTGTAACACATGACTCAGTTTTCCCTAATGAATTTTTCCAACGTATTGGTTTCTGTTGTTTTTGTTTTCTACAGATCCTGACCAGATTGTTGATTTACAAATAACATCTTCTCCAGTTGCATTCCTTTTAGAAGTTATAACACTACTTGGGCAAGCTGTATATGATCTCTTCCCAGCAGCTCCAGCTCCGGCACCGACAAGTGCGATTTGAGTTAATTTCCTCGAGTCAGTATTGTAAACAAATTGGAGTACCTGATCCGAATCCTTGTGCTCTGAGCAAAACCACAACTTGCCATTATCAAATAAAGTGGGAACAATATTTTTCTTCAAATCTGGATTTTCTTTCAAGAATGTTAAAGGAATAACAATATTCATTTTGCTCCACTTGTTCTTTCTGTGATCTTCTAATACAATAACATTCAACTTATCTTCCACTATATCACCAAATGCTATTCAACCATTCCAAATAAACAAAAAAACCTTAAATAAATCGGAGAAGTAACCTCGAGGAATAGTATTTTTGAAGATGCACCCACTATTCATATCAACACTATAAACATCAATGTAGAATTTTGATATTCCATCGTCAACTAGATAGATATAATAAACAATGTTGACGGTTGTTATAAGTAAATGTGTCACCCATCGAAAGCTTTCCACGTTTTCTGGAATAGGGAATTTCAAGGGTCTCCACTTATCATCTCTATCAAGGTTAAGAACCTCAAACCCTTTTACACTCGTATGTTTATCACCATATACCGACACAAACATGAATTCACCGGATAAATTATAATTAGAGGTTAAGATAAAAGTATTTTTATCCGAATTAGGTAGATAAAAAATTTCTTGGGTTGTGAAGTTCCTCAAACGGTACTTACATGAGATATCACCCCTTTCTAAAATTACTCCAGCAAACACATCTATTATTCTGAACTTTTCTCGAACAATAGTCCCATCCACGTCCAGATTTTCTACTTTATCTTCAAAATAAACAATAACAGGCTCACTGTGGCTCAAATGCTTCATGATAAAGGAGCGATCTTCGATCAATTTATACCATTGCTTACACACACACTTGCATCTTACCAAATATTTCACAGGCAACCAGCTGAGGATCTCAAAGAAGATTTCCTAAGAAAGAATAATCTGACACTGGCCAACGATACGTCTCCATTGTCCTTCTTTAATTCGTCTAGTGACACTCGTGAAAGATGGCCACCAAGCTCCTCCATTGAAGATAACCGCAATTGTAATTTAGATAGGGGATGCAATAAATTCAAGTAATTAGTTATTGTCTAGAGGAAAGTGGAATTGATAGATAATTCACGTATATTTTGGAAACATGAATGTAATATCAACATACATAGGCTTTGTTCTTGAATCTTATTGAAGAGAAAGCTGAACAATGGAGATTAAATCACAGCCTTTTCTTTTTGCACTCCATCGTTGAGTTTCTGACTCTCAAGTGATTCTCGAATCTATTGTTGAAAGATTTTTATTAATATCTCAATGAAAAGTTACAAATAGTTGTTCTGATAAATAACCAAATCCAACTGCTCGCTCTAGCATTCTAGATTCCTAAATTGACTAAAATTAAACAAGAAAAGTTCTAAACTAACAAAAGATAAATTGAGTTATTGCCAAAAAAAATTATAAAAAATAAAAATAAAAAAATCCTAAACAAACTCAAAATGACAAACCTTACTGAAAAAGGAAATTCTCTAAGTGTCCTACATCATTAAGGGTACTAGACTTCTGATGATCTCTCTTTGTAAATCCTAAACTGATCTTATCTCTCTTTATAAACCCTGTAATCCTTGTTGAGTACTATAAATAACAACACTGCATTGGATATGAATTAGGATAACCAATTGGACTATCTTTGTTCTTGTGTTCCATTACAACTTAGAGCTTTGTTTGGTTTTATGTGGATTAGCTGTATATATACGTAGCATCTTACTCTCATTGATTTATTATTATTATTATTATTAATTTCATTATTCATTTTCAATTCTAAATGATGGTGTGCAACTATATGTCAGTAAATAATATCATATAAATGAATGAAGATATAGAAAAAAGGGATCCTCTCATTAATGTGATGGTTAGGGATGGCCATTGGAGAAATGGGGATGGATATAGGTCCCCCAATCCCCATCCCCATTTTCCAAACCCGATGCCCTTCAGAGGGTCGAATTGCAGCAACGGCTAAGTGTCTATTTCATTGGTAGGCACGACGCCGCACACCTCCCCCAATTCTTGCCACCACACACCGCCCCTCCCCCCCGGCGCAAAAAAAAAAAAAAAAAAAAGATTTTTTTTCTCAACAACCACGTTCTCACTACCTTTCTTGTCTCGTATCTCCAAGTCAAATTCTTGTAGCAGGAGGATCCACCGGATCAATCTAGGTTTGGCATCCTTTTTCTGAAGAAGATAACGAAGGGCTGCATGATCTGAATATACAATGACTTTGGCGCCCACCAAGTATGTTCGGAATTTCTCCAATGCAAAAACTACTGCTAGAAGCTCCTTCTCAGTTGTTGAGTAGTTCAATTGGGCGTCATTTAAGGTTCGAGAAGCATAGTATATCGCGTGCGGAACCTTATCTACCCGCTGCCCCAAAACTACTCCGATGGCATAATCCGAAGCGTCACACATTAATTCAAAGGGCAATTCCCAATTAGGTGGAATTATTACTGGTGCGGTGGTCAATGCACTCTTCAAAGTGTTAAAAGCTACCATGCACTCCTCACTGACCTCAAAATCAATTTCTTTTTGTAGGAGCAAGCACAAGGGCCTCGTTATCTTCGAAAAGTCCTTTATAAATCTTTTGTAAAAACCTGCGTGCCCAAGAAACGACCTCACATCCTTCACAGATTTTGGAGGCTGTAAACTACTGATCACCTCCACCTTGGCTTTGTCCACTTCAATTCCTCTTCTTGAAATCACATGTCCGAGAACTATCCCTTGTTGTACCATGAAATGGCACTTTTCCCAGTTCAACACTAAGTTGTTCTCTTCGCATCTCTTAAGGACCAAGGTAAGGTTGTGCAAACACAAATCAAATGAATCCCCAAACACCGAGAAGTCATCCATGAATACCTCAATGATTTCCTCCAACATATCTGAAAATATTGACATCATACACCTCTGAAAGGTGCCCGGAGCATTGCAGAGACCAAATGGCATTCTTCTATATGCAAACGTCCCAAATGGACAAGTGAAAGTAGTTTTTTCTTGATCTTCCGGTGCGATAGCTATCTGATTGTAACCTGAGTACCCGTCGAGGAAACAATAATGACTGTGCCCTGCCAATCGCTCAAGCATCTGATCTATGAACGGAAGAGGAAAGTGGTCTTTTCTGGTAGCAGTGTTCAGCTTCCTGTAGTCGATACACACCCTCCATCCTGTCTAAAGCCTCTGTGGAACCAACTCATTCTGCTCATTGCGAACCACGGTAATACCTGATTTCTTAGGAACCACGTGAATCGGGCTAACCCACTTACTATCTGATATGGGATAAATTATCCCCACTTGTAGAAGTTTTAGGACCTCTTTCTTCACTACCTCTTTCATTATCAGATTTAATCTCCTCTGGGCCTCTCTTGACGGTCTAGACTCTTCTTCAAGAAATATCTTGTGCATGCAAATTGTTGGACTGATTCCCTTGATATCTTCAATTGACCATCCTATAGCTGACTTGTGTTTCTGTAGAACCCCGATGAGCCTTTCTTCCTCATTACTCTGCAATTCTGAAGCAACAATTACTGGGTATGTCTCATTCTCACCTAGATACACATACTTCAGAGTTGTTGGTAACTCCTTGAGTTCCAACTTTGGTGGTGGATCATTGGCAAAACTGACAGTTGAAACTTGGAAGTCTTCAACTTTTTCTTCAGCTAGTTTAGAACTATCTTCAGTTTTGTCGGCTTGATCATCCCAATCCCAATCTGCCAAATCCTCATCCTTGAATATTCCATCAACCCCAGGGTCTAAAACCTCGATGAATGAACAATCATCAGCTCCGGCGGGGTATGATGATGCTTCAAATAGTTTGAACTCCACTGTCTCATCTAACATTGTCATTGAAAGTTTTCCATTCTGCACATCAATAAATGTCTTTGCTGTGGCCATGAACGGTATACCCAGGAGAACAGGTCTCATGTTAGTCTCTTTACTCACGTCCTCCATGTCTAATACCACGAAATGTACTGGAATAATAAGTTTCCCAACTTGGACCAGTACATCTTCAACATTCCCTCTCGAATATCTTACTGAACCATCTGCTAACAAAAGTGACATTGTTGTATGATCGGTTCATTTCTATACATGTTTTAGGCCCCGAATTCCTATTATTTATGCTTTGTTCTCGAGTAAATTAGGTTGTTTAATGTGTTTGTTGAGCATGTGTAGGTCCATTCCATTCTAGTGGTGTTAAATCTTATTTTGAAAGAAAAGGAATCAAAAGATGGAGAAAAGGAGCAAATTGGAAGAAACAATGAAAAGATGATTTTCGGCCAGTGTAGAACCTCTATATTTCGGGGCCCATATCTCTTAGCTCCGATTGAATTGTGTGTCCTACCACCCATGGATTGAAAGCCCCGGAAGTCTAGTTTCCGGTGCCACTTTTCGGATCATAATTTCGATATTCCTAGAAGAAGTTATGACTGATTTAGTAACTGAAGGTCGGAGCTGAAAAGAATTACCGCGGCCCAGACCGCCCCCCGTGCAACTTGCCTAGGGAGCGGCCTAGGCAGCGACCCAGAGCAGAAGAATTCCGCTTGACGTGCAGCTACCGAGGCAACATGCCTCCGGAGTGACCCAAGGAGCGGAATTACGTATTTTTAGAGGATTTCAACTCCGAATTGGTCAAGAACTGTTCCAAAACTTCCCAAATCAAAATCCTAATAATTTTAGAAGATCAAGACATGTTTGGGAAACTTCCTAAACTCAAATTAGGAGTCAATCATCAAGATAGGAAATCCAAGTTAGGAAAGGATTCTCATTCCTTGTTTCATTCTACTTTCCCACTTGGTGTATTTTCTAAACCTAAGAAGAATTGGGGGTTCACAAGGAAAGTCACCTATAAATACTTCATATTCTTTTCAATTCAAAGGAGACAGCCGAGGGAGGTTCCAAGCCACAGAAGGGGGCCGTCCCCCATCACTCCGACCACCACACATCGGGTTTTCTCTACATCTCTTCTATGTTTTTGTTCTCTCCATTGATGTGTAACTAAACCTTTATTAGGGGATTGATGTAACCGATTTTGGACAGCTTTATGTAATCATTTAGTCTATCTTTTGTTAATCAATTGGGTTTTAGTCTTGTCTATTGAATTAATTGCTCTACATTACTTATTCGTATTATTTTGTGGCCTCAATTGATATGGGTTTGTGATTTAGTTTATCCATGAGATTAGGGTTTAGATGTGAATGGCCTTTTCCATTTAAACCATGATCATAAGCTTAATAGATTTTGAAAGTTAATGTTTGCATGGCCTTGTTGCATTGATTTGGCTTAGAGTTTTGCTCTAAAGGATTTCGTTACCATCACTTGACACATGGCCTTTGTACGAGTGGTAGGAAAGAGATTCGTTCTTAATTGTTTATCAAAAGAAGCCCTAAACTTTATTGAAGTGTTTATTGAGACTGATTGAGAGCATTGAGTGTCTAAGAAAGGTGCATCGATTCCCTAGTATTTCTCTCCATATATTCATCCCTTGTGTGATCTTTGATTTGATTTGATTTGATTTTAGTCTTTAGTTCAAGTGGTCATAATTTTTGTTAATTTTAGATTTCAACAAACTTCCAAAGTAAAGCATTATGCAATTTAGTTTTTCGCATTTAGAGTAATCCTTGCTAGATTAATTGGCTTTTACCGATAGAATCGCCGATCCCAGTGAACGAATTTTCTTAGTAAATTGAACACAGATTTTACTGCATCATTGTAGGCTTCAACTCATTCAACCCTAACTGCTTGTAAATGGAATAAGGCATCAAATTAATACTGACACCTAAATCTAGCATTGCTCTTTTAAGTTGGGTACCTCCAACTCTGATATTGATGCAGAAACTGCCCGGATCTTTTAGTTTGGGTGGGAGTTCCTTTTGCAAAACTACACTAGCACTGCCAGCTATGTATTCCTGATGATTCGGTCCAAACTTCTGCCTGTTGGTGTGAAGGCTCTTGAAAAGTTTTGCATATGCGGGCATCTTTTCTATTATCTCGAGTAAAGGTAAGTTCACATGTACCTTGGAAAGAACATCAAAAATCTCTTTGAATGCCTTACTTAGCTTGTCCCTTTTAAGTCTCCCAGGAAAAGGAATTGGTGGAACATATGGAGGGGGTGGAATGTAAGGGTCTGACGACTTGTGTAAAACCAAGGTCTGCTTTGGTGTTGACTCTACCACTACCTCTTCTTCTTCTGCTCTAGCCTCCTTCTCACTTGAAACAAATTATAGCACGGTGTGTATAAAACTATCGAGAGGGGGGGGGGGGGGGGGGGGGGGGGTGAATAGATTTTAAACTTATTACCCAATTTTTCGTGATAAGTCAAAATTACGAAATTACCCATAAATAGATAAAGCAATAAATCAAGTATAAAATGCGGAAATTAAATAACACTTGATTTTTACGTGGAAACCCTCATGGGGAAAACCACGGGCTAGTAAGTAAGCCACACTCGAACCTCGAATCCACTAAATGTGTAAAACGATTACAACCTAATCCCGGAAGTAATCACACACCTACCTAATCCCGGTATGAGTGAACCTAGTCCAATTTGCTTGCGATCTAAGCAACCTAATCTCGGAAGCTACACACAAAACTTACTTTTTCTATGAAGAGAATAAAACCCTAAGTGAATATATGAATATCCAAATGCAACATAGAGCAAGGGAAATCCTATATGCTTATCTAAGATGATGAATTTGCAATTAAAGCAATCCTAGATATTAAAAACTAAATGACATGTCAAATAGTTTAGCTAATCAAGATTAAGCACAAAACCTAATTAGCTACCACAAAACAACTTCTCAAACGTACATCACACTAATCTCAATCTTGTATCCAAAATATATATAATAACATACAAGTAATTAATTGAGATTGTTTGTTAATAAAAACACAAAATATGTAAGATATTAGTGAAAAGCTTACCAAGCAAAGTATGAGGAAGAATCCATGCAAGATGACATCTAGAAGATTAAAGATGATGCTAGATGATGATTTATGATCATGAAAAAGTGTTTGAGTAATTAAAAATGAGTTATTGGAATTTTTCTTCTCTTTGAAAAATATCCTAAGTATAAAATCTGAATATGAACTCTCTTAATTGACCTAAAGACAAAATGGCATATATATAGAGGGCCAAATCAAAGTGAGGTCGTTTTGAGTAAGTTGCAAGAAACGCGCTGATCGGCGGTTTTAATCTGCGGCCAGGCCGCAGATTTCAACCGCCGAATGGCTCCTAAGAAAGGCAGGGGAGAAACGACGGTTTCTAAACCCTCGAACCAACCGCAGAATCAAACCCGAGAATTAAAATCAATCAGGTATGAAAGGCGGTTTCGAACGACGGTCGGTGGCCGCCGATCGTAACCACAGAATTGCTCCAGACACTTCTGGAAGCAAACGGCGGGTTCATCGGCAGCCAGGCCACCGATCAAGCTGCCGAATCACCAAAGATGGTGAAACCAAAGGAGAAGCTTAGAGCATCCTCCGTAAGCGGTCTTCGCGTAAAACCAAGCACATACTAGTGCATGCGCGGACGTTTTCGAATACTATCGGGAAACAAATTACAAAGCACAATAGCACACAACAAAATACAACATCAAGGTGCAAGTGTGAAATGTGACATGTGAAGAGAATGCACACCAAATGCAAGAATGCTAAGTAAGTGTGTGCAACTATCTCTTCAAGATAAGTAAGCACATAGAATTTAACTTCGGTGCTTATCAAGACGAGGTCTTCAAAGAGATTTGAACAATAAAACCAACTCCTAAGCTACCCTTACAAAGAACCCCAACATGTGGTTTGTCCACGAAATGAGCCAATCAACAAATTGGAACCTTACAATCTCCCCCTTTGGCTATTTCGTGACAAAACCACCACTCACATTGATTCCTCACAAAGAAATAGAAACTACGGGACTACAATGATATTCTACATTACAAAGAGATAAGAAAATGCAACTTAAAGTCTTCAACCTCTTGTAGAATAATCAATCCTTGAAAATAAAGTTTCTAACATTTTCAATACAAGTAAAGTGTGAGATTAATCAAGTGAGAACAATAACAAGCATTTGCATTTAAAAAAAATTAGGCACAACATTATGCAATGTATGTGTATGCAATGCTCCCCCTCAATGGGTTACTCCCCCTCAATGAATGTTCTCCCCAATATACACAAATGCTTCTATATTTTGCAACTCCCCTTACCATATCCTACTCTCCCTTTTTGTCATGATATAGGCAAAGGAGTAGTCCCTAACCGGGTCACTCATAGCAACGAGAGATAGAAGCATGAAAGATATTTGCATATACATATAAGTCACTTTATGCATCTCAATCAATTGAAGAGAAACAAGGAGATTTATTTGTAGAAAATGTGTTAACCAAACATGCTTTGCATACAAGACATATAGCATTCAAGTCCAAAATACAATGGTATTTGACAAAGCAAATGACAAAGGTTTCTAATAAGAATTCAAACCAATTTCACCAATGTCATGAGAAAAGCAAGGATATAGAGATTTTATTGATTTCAATTTATGAGCAACTATATCCAACTTTATAAGAGAAACATGGCATGAGTGACTTTGCACCCTATTTGATTTTTCCGGATAATATATCCGTATGATAGTAGCCATGTTCAACCTATAAAGAAAGAGAGACATTTGGAATATAAATTCCTTTGAACAGATACAAGATCCTTTATTCATTTTGAGTCTCATAAGTTTTCACACAAGTTTTGCATTTTAAGAATATGCAATCATCAATTCATGCTTTTCATGTGAGCAAGATATATGAATTTCATGCTTTTTCATTTGACATTAGCATGTTATAAAAGAATCATCATGTCATGGAGATAACTATAGGTCATTCAAATCATAATTCCTATGTACATCTCCTAGTCCAAAAATGCATGTTTGAACAAAAATATGACATGGATTGTAAACAAGCAAGGTTTACACTTATTGAATTTGAAAACATATATACATATGTGCAACCAAACTTACTCAAGCAATTAAAAGAAGAGGCATAAGATATTTCAAATTTTTGCAAGTGACAAGAATGCAAAATAGCTCTCTTTGCTTAAGTTCCCCATATGGGGTCAATCACAAATCACATCACTCCACAAGACATATCCCAATAGATCTACTAAGTGTTTTAAATCGAGTAGCATCTAAGGGTTTAGTAAATAGGTCCACAAGTTGATCATTAGTACCTACATGTTCAAGTACTATGCATTTATTTTCAACAAGCTCTCTAATGAAGTGATGGTGGATGTCAATATGCTTAGTTCTAGAATGTTGGACTAGATTCTTGGAAATATTAATAGCACTCATGTTATCACAAAAGAGAGTGAGAGTACCTTGGTTGAATCCGTAGTCTATTAGCATTTGCTTCATCCATAGGAGTTGTGTGCATCCACTCCCGGCGGCTATGTACTCAGCATCGGCCGTGGACAAGGAAATTGAGTTTTGCTTCTTGCAAAACCAAGACACCAAGTTGTTGCCTAGAAAGAAGCAACCGCCTGATGTGCTCTTCCTATCATCACAATTTCCTGCCCAATCCGCATCACTAAAGCCTACAAGACTAGCATTAGTGTCAAAAGAGTACCAAATCCCATAGTTGGATGTCCCATTCATATAGCGAATGATTCTCTTTACGGAAGAGAGATGAGACTCCTTAGGATCCGCTTAGTACCTAGCACACACACCCACTCTAAAGGAGATATCGGGCCTACTTGCGGTCAAATAAAGCAAGCTACCTATCATGCCACGATATAACGTTTGTTCCACACTTTTACCATTAGCATCCTTGCTTAGCTTCAAAGTGGTACTCATGGGTGTATCACAATGTTTGGCATTTTCTAAACCAAACTTCTTCACTAGGTTTTTGGCATATTTGGCTTGGGTTATGAAAATCCCATCATCTAATTGCCTAATTTGCAAACCTAAGAAGTAACTAAGCTCACCAACAAGACTCATCTCAAATTCATGAGACATGACATCAACAAATTGTTGGACCTTGGTGTTGTTGGTGGAGCCAAACACTATGTCATCAATATATATTTGAGTTATGAAAAGCTTATCATTGTCTCTCTTGATGAATAGTGTCTTGTCAACACTACCCCTTGTGTAGTTATTGTTAACAAGAAATTAAGTGAGGCACTCATACCAAGCCCTCGGTGCTTGTTTCAACCTATATAGTGCCTTCTTGAGGCGATAGACATGGTTGGGGTGGTGTGCATCCACAAACCCCTTGGGTTGTTCAATAAACACTTCCTCTTGCAAGAAGCCATTGAGGAAGGCACTCTTGACATCTATTTGGTGCAATTTGAACTTGTGCACACAAGAAATGGACAAGAAAAGCCTAATGGACTCTAAACGGGCAACGGGAGCAAAAGTCTCCTCAAAGTCAATACCCTCAATTTAAAAGTACCCTTGTGCTACAAGCCTAGCCTTGTTCCGCACTATCTTGCCATTCTTATCGAATTTATTCCTATAAATCCACTTAGTTCCTATCACATGTGAGTTTTTAGGCCTAGGAACTAGAGTCTAAACCTCATTCCTTTCTAATTGGTTTAGCTCTTCTTGCATGGCAAGAACCCAATATTCATCATTCAAGGCTTCATCAACCTTTTTGGGTTCAATTTGAGAGGTGTAGCATGTAAAGCTAATGAGATTAGCTATTTGACGCCTAGTCCTAACACCCTCATTCACATCTCTAATAACATCCTCTTTGTTATGGAGTCTTCTAACCCATGGAGCGGGTTCATTAGAGTCCAAGAGAGGGACTCTAGTAATAGGTTGTGTGACCTCATTATTGTCATTGGACGTCCCAACATTGGGAGTCACCACAACCCTCTCCAAAGGAGAGTCATCCTCTAAAACATCCTCCTCCTCATGGTCATTAGACTTGAGCCTTGTATCATCAATGACAACATTCGATGATTCATGACGATTCGAGTCTTCAAGTTGAAAACTCTATAGGTTCTACTATTCAAGGCATAGCCAATAAAGATACCCTCATCACTCTTAGCATCAAACTTGCCAAGTTGATCACGGTCATTTAAAATGTAGCATTTGCTTCCAAATGTGTGGGAGTAGCTAACATTTGACTTCTTATCCTTCCATAACTCATAGGAGGTGTTTCTAGATCTGGGCCTTAGGAACACACGATTCCTTATATAACAAGCCGTATTGACGGCTTCGGCCCATAGGTTCCTAGGGACATTGTTGCTAAGCAACATCACTCAGGCCATCTCTTAAAGGACCCTATTCTTCCTCTCAACAACTCCATTTTGTTGAGGTGTCCTAGGAGCCAAAAACTCATGGGAGATGCCTAAGCTATCACACTAGCTTTCAAAAGAGGCATTCTCAAACTCCCTCCTATGGTCACTTCTAATCTGTTTAATGCTTTTAATATTAGAATTCATTTCATTTTGTAATTTAGTACAAAGCATTTTAAACTTATCAAAAGTTTCGGATTTTTCTCTAAGAAAATATGTCCATGTAAATCTAGAGAAATCATCAACACAAACAAAAATGTATCTCTTTCCACCTAAACTCTCGGTTTGCATAGGACCCATGAGATCCATGTGGAGAAGCTCTAGGGGCTCCTTGGTGGAGAGATACTTGCCCTTTTTGTGCATGCTTTTGGTTTGTTTTCCTTGTTGGCAAGGTCCACAAATACCATTGGCTTTCTTCCCAAGCTTAGGGAGGCCACACATACAATTGAACTTTCCAAAGGTTCTTAAATCCCTAAAGTTTATGTGGCCAAGTCTTTCATGCCACAACTCTATTTGCTCATCCATGGACACAATGTTTGAGATTATTCTAGCTTCAAGACAATAACAATTGTCACTAGATCTCATACCTTTCAACAAGGTTTGTCCATCGGGCTTTACGATAGAGCAATCATCTTTACTAAACAAGACGGAATATCCTTCATCACTTAGATGTGAAATGCTTATTAAATTGGCTTTCAAGCCATCAACAAATAAAGCATCGGATAAGGAGGGTAATCCGGGAACGGAAATGGTTCCTTTCCCTACAACTTTCTTTTTGGATCCATCACCAAAAGTGACATATCCTCCTTCCTTCATAACAAGAGTCTCAAAGAAACTCTTGTTTCCCGTCATATGCCTAGAGCACCCACTATCTAGATACCAAAAATTAGAAGAATTTGCCTTCAAGGCTATTTGAGCAACATGGCAAACATTTTTATTCTTTCTAATCCACCTAGAAACAATCTTAGCTTTCTTAGTGGTCTTTGGTACATGGGCTCTGGATGTTCTAGGATCATGCATAGCAATATTATCATTCCTAGGAACATGCATCATGGCTCTTTTCTTTTTCTTCTCTATCATGCTTCTAGTTTTGCACATTTTAATATATCGAAAGCAATGTGGTCTAATATGACCATCAAATCCACAAAAGTGACATATAGGAGTAAAATAAGGAATCATACCTTGTCCTTGTCCTTGTCTTTGTGGATGAATGGGTTCAATCCATCTTCGTTGTTGAACCGGTCTAGATTGCTTCCTAGCTTGAGGTTGCATGATAGGTCTTTTTCCTTTGTGAGCCAAGTGCGGAGGAATGTTGGCTTGAGGGACCCTAGGGGGTTGAGCTTGAGGTTGCCTTCTTGGCCCCATCTTCACTTGTGCATTTGAACATTGTCCTACTTCTAGCTTCTTCCTCGGAATTTGCACATATGAAGTTTCTTCGTTCCTCAAACTCTTGACAAACACAGTCTTGTTAGAGGTAGAGATCTTCTTGCCATCTTCATACACAAGACCCCTCTTGTCACATGGACTCTTTCCAATACCAAGCATATGGTCAAGCTTCTTGGTGCTAGAATCCATCCTAGTCATAGACTCTCTTACTTCTTCTAGCTCTCTCTTTAGACTTTCTTCATTCCTCCTAGATAAGACTAACTCCTCTCTTAGCTTATCTTCCATCTTCTTGAATTTTTCCACTTGTTCACTTAAGTGGTCATTATGAGATAAGAGCTCAAGATTTTCTTCTCTTAACATCTTGATCTTTCTTGTGCTCTTGATTGCTAAATCATTAAACTCGGCATGGTATTTAGCAAGCACTTTTTTCTCCACAAAACCATTTATGGAGTTAGAAGAGGAATCACTTTCTTCTCCACTTGAGTCATTTTCCTCTTGACTCATTTCCTCTCTTTCACTAGCACTTTTGCTTTTATGGGAGGAGGCAAAAGCTAGGAGATTAGCCATGAGCTCTTCATCATCCGAAGACTCATCTCCCTCAATGGAGTCATCACTACTTCCACTCCAAGTGGCGGCCATCACTTTTCCCTTTTTCCTTTTTCCTTTTTCCTTTTTCCTTTTTCCTTTTTTCTCTCATTGTGATTTGCACATTCAGGGGCAAAGTGACCTATGCCACCACACTCGAAACATCGGACCCCTTTCCTTTCGGTCCTTTCTTGCCTAGGTTCAAACTTCTTGAAAGAGCCTTTTTTCTTCAAATCTTGACCTTTTGATCCAAAGCCCTTTCTTCTAAACTTCATAACCTTGTTGAACCTTTTTACAAACAAGGCAAGGTCTTCATCCGAGTCAATCTTCTTTGCCTCCTTTTCATCCTTAGAGGTTTTCAAAGCAATTCCTTTTTGCTTTTTAGGAGGTGTGGAGATAGGACCCTTCCTAGACTCATAAACTAGAAGTCTCCCAATCACCTCACTCGGCTTCATATCCTTATATCCACTATTTTCTTCTAAAGCCGTCACCTTTGATTTGAACCTATTGGGTAGAGATCTCATAATCTTTTGCTTGATTCTCCTATCCGAATATGGATCACCAAGTTGATGACTTTGGTTGACTATGTCCATCAACTTGATCTCGAAGTCGTTGAAGCACTCATTCTCCTCCATCTTAAGCATCTCGAATTGAGTTTGGAGGACTTGAAGCTTAGAGTCCTTCACCACTTCGGTTCCCTCATGTGCAGTCTCTAGGATGTCCCATGTCTCCTTAGCTATCCTAGTATTTTGAATCAATTTATATTGATTTTCGTCCATTGCACAGAGGATGGCATGCATCGCCTTCCTATTCCACTTTGAAGCCTCAAACTCTTGCGCGTTCCATTGCGCCTTAGGCTTCAATACTTCTTCTCCTCCACCACCGGGAGTCATCTTGGGTAGATCATATCCGTCTTCCACCACCATCCATGGACGGTCGTGAATTTAACATATGTAGGATTCTATCTTCCCTTTTCATTGGGAATAGTTCAATCCGGTAAGAAGTGGAGGCCTTGTGCTAGAAACACCTTCGTTGCCACCACCATTTCCACCATTTCCACTCATAGTGTTTATGAATGAATGAAATGAATGCAAATGTATGAATGATCAAAAATCACACAAAATGCAAAACACACCAAAAAGCAAGGATCACCTATGTATGTCTAGGAACCCGCTCTGATACCAATTAAAACAAATTATAGCACGGTGTGTATAAAACTATCTAGGGGGGGGGGGGGGGTGAATATATTTTAAACTTATTACCCAATTTTTCGTGATAAGTCAAAATTATGAAATTACCCCTAAATAGATAAAGCAATAAATCAAGTATAAAATGCGGAAATTAAATAACACTTGATTTTTACGTGGAAACCCTCACGGGAAAAACCACGGGCTAGTAAGTAAGCCACACTCGAACCTCAAATCCACTAAATGTGTAAAACGATTACAACCTAATCCTGGAAGTAATCACACACCTACCTAATCCCGGTATGAGTGAACCTAGTCCAATTTGCTTGCGATCTAGGCAACCTAATCCCGGAAGCTACACACAAGACTTACTTTCTCTATGAAGAGAATAAAACCCTAAGTGAATATATGAATATCCAAATGCAACATAGAGCAAGGGAAACCCTATATGCTTATCTAAGATGATGAATTTGCAATTAAAGCAATCCTAGATATTAAAAACTAAATGACATGTCAAATAGTTTAACTAATCAAGATTAAGCACAAAACCTAATTAGCTACCACAAAACAACTTCTCAAACATACATCACACTAATCTCAATCTTGTATCCAAAATATATATAATAACATACAAGTAATTAATTGAGATTGCTTGTTAAGAAAAACACAAAATATGTAAGATATTAGTGAAAAGCTTACCAAGCAAAGTATGAGGAAGAATCCATGCAAGATGACATCTAGAAGATCAAAGATGATGCTAGATGATGATTGATGATCATGAAAAAGTGTTTGAGTAATTAAAAATGAGTTCTTGGAAGTTTTCTTCTCTTTGAAAAATATCCTAAGTATAAAATTTGAATATGAACTCTCTTAATTGACCTAAAGACAAAATGACATATATATAGGGGGCCAAATCAAAGTGAGGTCGTTTTGAGTAAGTTGCAAGAAACGCGCCAATCGACAGTTTCAATCTACGGCCAGGCCACAGATTTCAACCGCCGAATGGCTCCCGAGAAAGGCAGGGGAGAAACGGCAGTTCCAAACGGCGGTTTCGAAACCATCGAACCAACCGCAGAATCAAACCTGAGAATTAAAATCAATCAGGTACGAACGGTGGTTTTGAACGGCAGTCGGTGGCCGCCGATCGTAACCACAAAATTGCTCCAGACACTTCTGGAAGCAAACGGCGGTTTCATTCAGCGGCCAAGCCGCTGATCAAACCGTCGAATCACCAAAGATGGTAAAACCAAAGGAGAAGCTTAGAGCATCCTCCGTAAGTGGTCTTCACGTAAAACCAAGCACATACTAGTGCATGCGTGGACGTTTCCGAATACTATCGGGAAACGAATTATAAAGCACAAAAGCACACAACAAAATACAACATCAAGGTGCAAGTGTGAAATGTGACATGTGAAGAGAATGCACACCAAATGCAAGAATGCTAAGTGAGTGTGTGCAACTATCTCTTCAAGATAAGTAAGCACATAGAATTTACCTTTGGTGCTTATCAAGACGAGGTCTTCAAAGAGCTTCGAACAATAAAACCAACTCCTAAGCTACCCTTACAAAGAACCCTAACATGTGGTTTGTCCACGAAATGAGCCAATCAACAAATGGGAACCTTACATCACTCACCTCTTCTGATCCCCTGGTGTCCTCTTTCTTTCTCCCTCTAACAACTTCAGTGTTTAACACTCGCCCACTTCTCAACACAGTCAATGCCTTGGCTTGTTCTGATTGACTAGGAAACCTTCCTGGTTCATTCTTGCGAACTGCATCGACTATTTGCCTCATCTGTGTTTCTAAATTTTTAATGGATGACTCAACATTGTTAAATCTCTATTCTGTATCACGTGAGAAGCGCTTTGTATTCTCAGCAAGGGATGTCACAATATCCTCTAAGGATCTCTTCTTCGACTGGTAGGTGGTACCGTCTCTATTTGTAGCATTGTTCCATTGTTGAGATTGATTATTGGAACCTTGGCCTTGGTAATTGCCTCTGTTGTACCCTCCTTGATTTGTTCCCTGAGTGTTCTGTTGAATGAGCTGATGACCATTTAGAGCAGTGTTAGGGTCAGAATAAGATAAATTTGAGTGGTTACGCCATCCAGGATTATAGGTGTTCGAGTAAGGATCGTTTCTCCCTCTTTGGTAATTGAAGGCTTGAACCTCCTCTGTCTCAAATGATATCCCGTCTCCATCTTGCACTGAGTTCACCCCTAACTGCTGTTGAGTCCTATTCGAGTTTTGGGCCATCATAGCTTGTACTTGCTTAGCTAGGTTTGCCATCTGAATTTTCACCCTAGTGGTCTGGTTGACCTCATACTTTCCTCCCTTTCTGACAGTTGAACTTCTATGCTGGGAGTTTAGAGCCAAAGTTTCATAGATCTCAGTAATCTCTAAAGCAGATTTCTTGGTGATGATACCCCTACAAGCGTTGTAAAAAATGGCTTGTGTGAAAGGTGTCAATCCATCATAAAAAGTGCGGACTTTGTACTCTTCTGTCACCATGTGAGGGGGAATTTGATCTAACAGCTCCTTATATCGCGACCATGCTTCATGGAACGACTCACCATCTTCTTCACCGAAACTAGCTATCTTGTTTCGGACTTCTTTTGCTTTTGAAGCAGGGAAAAATCTGTTGAAAAATGCAGTGCACACATCAACCCATGATGTCAAAGACCCTGCCCTTACTGAATTGTACCACTTGATGCCATTGTCCTTCAAGCAATACCGAAAACACCTCATCCTTAATTGCTCTTCTGTCAATCGGCCTATTGGGAACTGCTCTACGGTAGCTTGATAGTCCTTCATAAACTGGAGGCAATCTTCTGTTGCCAAACCGTGAAAAGATGGCAACATATTTAAATGCATACTCCTTAACTCATAACTCCTGGCTACGGCATCTAACACAATCGGTTGAGGTTGGTTTCCTAGCATAGGTTGTCCGGACTCTCTCAATATTATGATATCATCTTTTAGTGCACGACTTGGAGAACCCGGTGGACTGTCTCGAATTTTCTGTCTATTTTGAACACCTTGTTCATCATGAACCTCTCTTTCAGCTTGAAAAACCCAGTCACGTTGCTCACCTCGATCACCCATTTCCTCAACTAAAGGATCTAACTCTTCGAATTGTCTAGTAACCCGGCCTACTCGGTCAATCTCGTCGTTAGCAGGGATCAGAATACCTCAAAGCGAACGACGTCCGTTCATACACCTGTAAAACCTGAAACACCAAAAACACAACTACCACGAGGTAAAATGAAACAAAAGGAAAACTAAAACTAAAACTAAAAATAAAATCTAATGACACACACTACCGAACTTAAACTAACTAGATTTAACTAATAGAATCTATACCAATCCCAGGCAGCGACGCCAAAATTGATGCAGTAAAATCTGTGTTCAATTTACTAAGAAAGTTCGTTCACTGGGATCGGTGATTCTATCAGTCAAAGCCAATTAATCTAGTAAGGTGACTCTAAATGCGAATAAACTAAATTGCATAATGCTATTCTTTGGAAGTTGTTTAATCCTAAAAATTAACCTAAATTATGACTACTTGAACTAAATACTAAAATCAAATCAAATCAAAGATCACACAAGGGATGAATATATGGAGAGAAATACTAGGGAATCGATGCACCTTTCTTAGACACTTAATGCTCACAATCAGTCTCGTTACACACTTCAATCTAGTTTACGGGCTTGTTTTCAAGATAATTCAATTAGGTTCAAAGATCCTTTCCAATACTCGCACACGGTCATGCAACGAATACGGAATAATGATCTAGGGTTCTTCTTATCACTCACACACGGTCATGTAATGAGCAATTTTCAAAACCCATATATTACACAAAACTCTCAGCCAAATTAACATAGCACGGTCATGCATATATCAATTTTCTTGTTTATTAAGCTTTTGATTCAGAATTAAATGGAACGGTCATCCATATCTAAACCCTAATCTCATAGATAAACTAAGCTACAAAACTCAAATCACTTGCGGTCACAACATAATCAGAGAAAGTAGAATAGAGCAATTAATTCAATAAACAAAAAGAAACGCAATTGATTAACAAAATGTAGACTAATTGTTCACATAGAGTTATCCAAAATCGGTTATATCAATCCCCTAGTTAGAGGTTTAGTTACACATCAATGGAGAGAACAAAAACATAAAAGAGATGAAGAGAAAATCCATTATGGTGAGAAGCTCTTGTCTTGAAATCTCCGTCGTCTTCTTGTTTCCAATAATCTTCCAATGATGGATGGAATTGAATGAAAGAATGAATATCTGAGTTGTGTGTTTTCTGTCCCCTTTTATTTCTAAGAAACGGCCCCTTAAATATCTCCTTCATTTAGGTCTTCTGCCCTGTCCTGAGAAAATGAGGAAAGCGGATTACCGCTGCCCGTGCCGCTGTGCGGACACTTGCATGGGCAGGGGCATTTCAAGCGACAACAATCTGATCTGACTCGCTGGACAGACCACTGGAGAGGCATTTGCCTGATAAGCGGCATGGGTCGCGGTAATTCAACCCTTCTCCACCGCCTAACGTGCCGCTGATGGTGCACTTGCCTGATGAGCGGCCTATGCCGCGGTAATTGGTATTTTTAGCCTTTTTCTTCATCTTCTGACTCCATCTTCTCCGAAATAAGATCCGATCAATACTTCTATGGAAAGAGACCTACAAAGGCTTAACAAATACATCAACCCACCAAAAGGACCCAAGAAACAAGCATATACATAGGAAAAACGGGCGAAATATAAGCATAGAATTAGACTGATCATCCACCTACCCCCCTACCAGAGACACTATAAATGCCCCTACATCCCACAGAGGAAGGGGTTGGCCCTTGAAAACCGAAGCATCCTACTACTACCCCGCCTAGTCAAAACTCCTATGTGTGTGTTCTATTTGGCTACTACCCCGCCTAGTCAAAGCTCCTATGTGTGTGTTCTACTTGGCTACTACCCCGCCTAGCCAAAGCTCCTAGGTGTATGTTCTACTTGGCTACTACCCCGCCTAGTCGAAGCTCCTATGTGTGTGCTCTATTTGGCTACTATCTCGCCTAAACAGAGCTCTCATGTGCAACCTATCGAGTCATTTCCCTACCTAGATTGAACTATTACATGTTGTATTCCCATCCAGTTAGTAAGCCTTTTGTAATAGCTAGATGCAGTATATGAATTGACGCATGATGTAATCCATTGTTAAGCAATAAAAGGCCCACCTTTTTACCCCTCCAAAGGTATACCAGTCACACCCCACACATATTAGCACGCTATCTCAACTTCTGTTCCCCCGTGTAGGACTGGTCCTACTGCACAGTACCGGTCCCTAGTAACCGGACCCAGGGCTTCCCTCGACCCCTTGCATCGGGAAGAGAGGGATCCACCCTACCCGGTCCGGACCAGCTACTGTGCACCCCGTACACCGTGGTCCAGGTTATCCCGGGAAAACCCCCAACGGATTTTCAGGATAATAGCTCTTATTCCCAAGAAGGTTTCGTCGGAATCCTTAAGAGACTATAGATTGATAAGCTTAGTTAGATCAATGTATAAGGTGTTAGCGAAGGTTTTGGCCAATCATATCAAGAGAGTGATGAGTTCTATCATTGGGGAGTCGCAAATGGCCTTCGTTGAAAACCGTCAAATCATCGATAGCTTTGTAATAGCTAACGAAATCATTCACAAATGGAAGCAAGATGACATTGGCGGTCTCGTAGTGAAGTTAGACTTTGAGAAAGCATATGATAGCCTTGATCATTCTTTTTGGATAAATGCATGGAGGATATGGGTTTTGGAAGTAGATGGAAGGGATGGATTCATAGTTGTATTACGTCTCCGAAACTCTCGATTCTTGTGAATGGTAGCCCAACAAACGAGTTTGGAGTCAAGAGAGGCCTCCGTCAAGGGGACCCGATATCACAATTCCTATTCAACATTGCAGCAAAGGCTTTGAATGAGCTGCTGAAGAAGGCTATGGACTTGAATATGATAAGAGGGGCTAGGATCGACCATAGTGAGATGCATATAACTTACTTACAATTTGCGGATGATACAATTTTGTTCATTGAACCCAAAATGGAGTATCTTATCAACCTAAGGAGAATTTTGCGGTGCTTTGAAATGGTTTCGGGTCTCAAGGTTAACTTCTTCAAATCTTGTATTGCCAGGGTTGGCAAGAAGGAGAGGGAGGAGGTCAATTGGGACGATGCCTTGAGGTGTAAGAAAAAGACACTTCCTATAGTGTATCTAGGCTTGCCTCTCGGTGGCAACCCAAACTCGAAGATAGAAAGTCGTTTAGCCCCTTGGAAAATGAAGTTTCTTTCTAAAGGTGGACGGCTCATGTTGATCAAGGCGGTTCTATCAAGCATACCGACGTTATATATGTTAGTTTTTAAGATGCCTATGAGTGTGGCTTTAAAGATTGAAAAGATTCAACGTCAATTCTTTTGGGAGACGGAGCTTAAAAGAAAAGAATTCACTCGATAAAATGGGCGACAGTGTGCATGAGTAAAAAAAATGGAGGTTTAGGTATTGGTCGTATAGGAGACAAAAATAAAGGGCTTTTGGCCAAATGGGGTTGGTGGTTTGGTAGAGAACATTTGGCTATGTGGAGAAGTGTCATTTGTGAGAAATATAAAGTGGATAAAAAGACTATGTTATGGAATTGGCATGGCCCAAATCAAGCATTGCACCTAGTTCAAGCTATGAGGTCCTTATATGATGGAGATGAGCAAACGGCCAAACTGCTAAATGAGGGCCTAATTGTGGTTTTAGGAAAAGGCCATAGAATTGATTTTTGGAATGAGGTTAGGTGGGATTCTTCGTCTTTGAAGGAAGCGTTTCCGAGGATTTTCACTTTATCCTCAATTAAGAAGGGTAAGGTGCAGGATTTTGGTCATTGGATTGGTTCCTAATGGGAATGGGAGGTCAACTTGAGGAGGCCTTTGTTTGGATGGGAAATTAATCAATTGACAGGCTATCGTTTTTGCATGTCAAAAATATTTATATTTCAAGTTCACCTTGTTAGTGCAAGTGACTAGAGACTAGTATAGCAACAAGCAAGGGTATCGTCCTCAGGGAGGTGTCATTCGTCAACTGTATCGAGTTTTAGAGTTTATTGAAAGCATGTAAATAGAAATACGGATGTGGCAAGAATGGTGTGTGTGAGGTGTATACATATTGCAGTGTGGTGTGTGTGGAAATGTAAAGAAAAGAATGCAAATAAAAATAAAGAGAATATGAAATGGTGAGAATGGTGTTTAAAGAGACAAATAATAAAAGGGTGGCTTGGAGAGATGCATGATAATGATCACACAAGGTTCAATAGGTTTACCATACATAAGTGCACAAATAGTGGTTGTTAGGCTTTAAGGACATCCAATTCAAGTTAAGGGCTTATTCTCTCAATTAAGAGATTCACAAACACAAATCACCCCCCAAAGGTCATGGCTAGAGCAATTGTGCTTGTAATCTCAACTAAGGGATTCGAGAAACGAATCACTCCCTAAAGGTCATGGTTAGAGCAATTGTGCCTCAAGTCCCTACCATTAAGCATATGAACATGTAGCCAAAACCTATTCTAGCACGGTCATGTATAAAACAAGTTCCATCCATTCTTTTAGAGCTAAGTGGTCAAGACTATACCCGGAAGGTCACCTATGGAGGTACAATCCCAACCCACATACACTCAAACCCATCAAAACAAGGCATTTCGACCTTCCATCAACATACACACACAAATAGGATATTTGATTACAACTACTCCTACATTTAAGTTAATCTACTCCTAATCCCATCCATGAACACACATCAATTTCCAATCTCCTTACACAAGCATATCAAGATAAGAGATTAATCAATAATAACAAGAACAAATCAAAACCCAAATGAATATAAAAACAACCAACATATATTGAGCATAAATAAGGTTTACAATATTTTCCAAGTGGGGATTACACAATCAAGAAAACATGAAATACAAAGAGAATGAGTTTTAAGGAGACAACCCTTGAAGAAATCCCTCCAAGAGCTCCATGAATCCCTATCTCGAAATTGGTCATAGACCACTCCTATCTCCTTGCAATCAACTCCCAAATGTGGTGGAGGATGTGTAAAAAGTGGTGGTGGTGAGCTTCCCATAGAGGAAAACCTCCATGGGAGCTTTGGAAGCTTCTCTCTCTCTTGGTTTGGGGAAGAAGATGAAGATGGGTTGTTGAGAGGTGAAGAATTTCGTGGGTCTCTTCTGAAAGATGAGGCAAAGAAGTGTATTTATAGTTAAGGTAAGTTTGGGGACGATTTGGGCTTGAAGAAGGGCAATTTTAGTATTTCCAGGCTTCATGGCGAGTGTTGTGGCGAGTAGTTTGGTCGCCATGGTCACTCACCATGATTTGGGCAGCGGTTGAGGCGAGTAGGTGAGGTGACTGAGTTAAGTCGCCATGGTAACTCGCTATGAACACTGATGGAATTTTTAGCTTCACGCACCAGTCACTCAAACATGCATAACTTCCTCTAGAAAGCCCGGAATCGTAATCCTTAAAATGTTCTAGAAACTAGACTTCTGGGGCTTTCTAAATATATATGGATCTCATCGTGGTTCGATCTAAGGAGGAAGTTATGGCCTCTGCAACTTGATCATTCATCACACGCCTATACAGTATCATCCCCTAAGCTTTGGAAATCAGAATTGATCAATGTCGCGGTCTCAATGTCGCGTTCTAGCTCAATGGCGGATCCACCACGGAGCTTCTAATTTTGCTTGCCGTGGTTGACCATGAATCATGCCACGGTTTGGGTTGACGGCGAGGCCGCGACAACTCTGAATGGTTTCCAATTCTCATTGTTTGCTTGGTTTGGCCTCCCAATATTGACTTTAAGCTCAAACACCAAATGTAGGGAACATGTACCTATACATTGCTCACAAAACACATTATATACAAAAATGCGCTCTAAAATGAGTACAAAAGCTAGGAAATGGGGACCTCAAATAGGTATATATATCGTCCAATCATCAATGGAATTGCTTTATGGCAGCCCTTCAGAGCTTGAAGATTCATAAAACGATAGAGGATACGATTGGATGGATATTCAGTCCTAATGGTGAGTTCACTGTGAAATCATTTCACCAATGTATGGAAGGCATTTCTCATTCAGACATTGTGTCATCAGGTTTGCTGTGGAAAGGCCTATGTCTACTTAAAGTGGAGATTTTTCTTTGGAAACTCTTGTAGGGAAGAGTCTTAGTTCGTAATGTCCTCAATAGATGGGGTCTATGTCAAAATTCTAGTACTCACTGTCCCTTGTGTAGCCTAGAAATCGAGACAACTGACCACTTGTTCCTTCATTGTGGTTGGTCTTGGAAACTTTGGAAACAAGACATGGGATGGTGGGATGTTAAAAGTTGCAGTAATTCCACCTTGGTGGAGTGGGCAAATGGCTGGACTGGGCTGTGTCCATCTGTTAAAAGTAGAAGAGTCTGGAATTCTCTCTTCTTGGCTATAGTTTGGACTATATGGGTAACAAGAAACAAATTGATTTTCGAGAACAAGGAATTCGACCTTCCTTCAGCGGCGGATATGGTAAAGTTTAGGACCACCTGGTGGTTTAAATATATGGGCAAAGGAATTGATTCACCTGTAACGTCTTTGATTCTCAATATTAAAGACTTATGTGTGGAGACTTATAAGGTTCGTAAGCCCTCTATCGAAGTTTGGGTCCAACCGTCTTTTGGATCTCTGAAATTTAATATGGATGGCTCCGCTAGAGGGAAGTCGAGGTCAGTGGGCATAGGAGGCGTTCTTCGTGATTGTAGTGGCCAAGTCATGGGCCTTTTTTCTTCCTATGTGGGGATTCAAGATTCGAATACGGCGGAGATTATGGCTATCCATAAAGCGTGTTTGTTGTGTGCTTCTGTGCCGTCCTTCCGCTTTAAAGATATTACCATTGTTAGCGATTCTAAGGTGGCCATAGTGTGGGCCAATGACAAAGGGAGCATAGGCAATCTTAGCAATGTCAATTTCATTTATGACATTAGGGGCTGTCTTCAGACTATGGTCGGTGTAAGGATTCCCTTTAGTTGATTGGCTTATTTTGTGGGCAAACCACATGTTGGGGTTTGGTTGTAAGGGTAGGCTAGGTGATTAGTTAAAGATCAAAGACCCTTTCCAAGACCTCAAGAGGACAAGCACCAAAGGTATATCTAGTGCTTACATTGCCTTGAAGAGATATAGTTGCACACACACACACAACATGCATAACTCTTATTCTTGAATGTTGTGTTTATATTTTGTGTGCATTGTGCTTTATTGATTATTCAATATCTCTTCAAGCATTTAATTGATTGCATCTTGTTCTATGAAATGCCATGACATGATAGGCATTATGATGCATTCAATACCCACACTTGCACTTCATGTAATGTTAGCTTTTAGTGTGGAGTAATTCGTTTCCCGAAGATTGTTCGGAAACGTTCGCGTGTGCACGTTGGTGTGCTTTGTTTTACGTGATGATCGCCGGTGGAGATGCCTTTGGCTTCTCCTTTGGTTTCACCATTTTTGGTGAAATAGCGGTTCCGTTCGGTGGCCTGGCTACCGTTTGAAACCGCCAATCGAGACCTGATTGAAATATCTCTCAGGTCTAAAACGGTGGTTCTGATCGGCGGTTACGAAACCGCTGAACGAAGTCGCCGATGTTTCCTGATCCTCTTGGGAGACATTTGCCGGTTCAATTCGGTGGCCTGGCCGCCGTTTGAAACCGCCGATCGTGCGATTTCAGGGGCAAAATTATCTTATCACTTGCCCTGGTCTTGATGTCTATAAATATCACACTTTCTCATTATCTGAATAAGTTCTTTGACTCATTAGAACCCTAAACTTAAAAGAGAGATATTTGAGAGAAATTCAAATCAAGAACTCACCTTTAACCACTCAAATCAAATCCTTTTTACATCAAATTTCATATTGCATCTCCTATGTCTATATAGAGTGCATCCATGTATGGGTTTGCATCATCACAACTTGCTTGATAAGATTCTGATTAACTTCATCTTATTTTAGTATTTTAAATACCAAGCCATCTCTTTTAAATTACTTGTATGTTTTAGATCATATGCTAAATACAAGAAAAGAGAATTAATTGTGATGAATTGATTGAGTGTTGTTTTGTGATAGCTTTGTATCTAGGATTGGTTATCCTTTACTTAGCTAAAGTTATATGCCATGACATATAGCTATATGTGATATCTAGGATTGATTATATTGTCATCTTATAATCCTAGGCAAGCATCTAGAGTACCCTAGCTCTTATTGCAATATTAGGATATCATTGCATATTCACATAGGGTTGTGCATCTCTTTTAAGAGTCTTGTGTGATTGACCGGGATTAGGTCGGACACCGTGAATAGGTGGTTACATAAGCAATTGGACTAGAGCCACTTTTAAAGGCTCGAGTGGTAGAAGTGGGGGGTTATTGACCGTAGTGTTAGACGAGGTCTACATAGGTTGTAAACTCCATTTCATTTAGTGGATTTTGAGGTCCGAGTGTGGCGCACTAAACAGCCCATGGTTTTTTCCCGTGAGGGTTTCCACGTAAACATCAAGTGTCATTTATTATTTTCGCATCTTATTACACTTGTATGTATTTTTGACTTGCTAGGGGTATTTTCGTAAAATTGACATGCACGCGAAAATTGGGTAATAATTAGATAAAATTTATTCACCCCCCCTCTAGCTTTATATATTAAACACGGCTCCAGAACTTTCAAAGATATTACCATTGTTAGCGATTCTAAGGTGGCCATAGTGTGGGCCAATGACAAAGGGAGCATAGGCAATCTTAGCAATGTCAATTTCATTTATGACATCAGGGGCTGTCTTCAGACTATGGTCGGGTTATCTAACATTTTCAATTTGAGATTGACCAATTCCTTTGCCGATAGCCTTGTGAAATCTGGTTCTAGTTCGGGCGAAAATAAGCTGGTGTGGGATTTCTAGTTGTAGTGCTTCTATGGTTTTTGCTCTATTTCGCTGTGGTTCGTGGGGTTTTAGCTCTGTTTCTTGTTAGCTTTGGGTGCTTTTTTTGTTCCTTGTCTTTCTGGTTTTTCCTTTGCCCTTTGGTTTTGTTGTTCATTTGGCTTCTGCCTTTCCCATCAATATACTGAGTTGTTCAAAAAAAATCTATGCTCTCAAATTCAAATTCAGCGTATACATTATATGGCCTTAATAAGTTCGAACATTGTACACTACAAAACTACAAAATTGACTTACCACGTAAGAATAAGATCCCTTGACAAATGCACTTTTGTCTTCAGTAATAACTAGTTGTGAATTGTCCATTGAATCTGATTAAAAGCGTGTTCTATTGAATATAAAAACGCGGACAGTTAAGATTATAATTAAACATAAATTCTTACTAGACATACCCTAATACCGTTGTGCTCACCTTACCAAGGTGTCTTTTGGAGTGTTTTTGAAGAAAATCCTTATTTTTTGTGGACATATATATATATTAGTAATTAACAAGTGAGGTATATGATGTGTAAAATCGTGTTATAAAAACCTAACTCGCAAGTGCACAAATCGTGAGATAAGTACAGCGACAAGTAGGGGTCGTTCCCACGAGGAAAAGTGATCTACTAGTTATAACTAATTCTAATTAAAGCTAAGCAATTAACAGTATCCAAGAGAGTTTGTTTGATTGATTGATTGAGTATCGATTAACTAAATTAAACTAAGAAAACAATTAAAAAGAATATGTGAATGTGATCAAGAGGTGAGGACTAGGTCATCAATGCCCCCCAACTATGTTTACTCAATGCTTCGAATTGACTTTGATAAACGATGTAACTCAAGTTAAGGATTTGTTCTTATCTTATTTATGATTGTTACCGTATGATCCTTTGATGAATCAAGTGTTCTCAATCATAATTTACCCATAGATCAATGGCGCAAATTACAATCGAGAACCCATTAAGTGCAAGAACTAATGAACCAAAACCTACTTGCATAGATCAATGCTAAGATCAGTTTTACCCATTCAATTGAATATTAATTAAGGTTACGTGTAAATCAACACTCCAAACTTAATTGTTAAATTATCAAAACCCTAAATTCATGCCAACGTATGATCATGCATTAACACAAATAAAGAATTAAGACTTAGAATGAATTGAATGAATCAAAACTTGAATTAATGAAAATATAGTCAATTCTAACAAAGAGTATTCATAGAGGTTCACATTGACTCCCTAGTATGGAGTTAGTTACACATATTAGAAAAGGAAAGACATGAGTAAGAGATGATAAAACCCATTGAAAAGCTTCAACAAATTCTTCAAATCTTAGATGTTGAAATCTCCTTCGTCTTCGAATCTTCTATGCGTAAGATGGATTAGGGGATTTGTGTGATGAATGGTGAGGTGTGGAATGTTTGAAAGGGGAAAGTTGCAGAACCAGCCAGAGAGAGAGAGAGAGAGCTCTAAAAGACGTCATAACATATATATAGCCTCTTCAATCTGAACACGAAAAGATTCCTTCGTCAGGACAAAATCGCCAAACCGCTGCCATGACCGCTGCCAATGTGGCAGCGGCGTGGCAACGCTCTAGGCGAGAAACGGGGAACCGCTGTGGAAGAGGCAGCGGTAGCTTCTGTTCTCGGAACGCTGCTACATCGCTGATAAAGAATTGTGAGCGATTTCAACTGCACTATTGAATATTTGCACGAAAGCCCCTGAAGTCTTCAAAATAGCACTTTTTGCCTGATATTCTTCAATTTATTCATCTGGATCCAAAATCCTGAAAATGCTCACACACACACGTTAAATCCCAAAAAGACTCGAGAAACAAGCAATTGATTGGAGGAATGGGGATAAAAAACATATACAATAAATGACCGATCAGTATACCTTACTTTAATTTTGATAGGAACCTTGAAGAAATCACATCAATTTTTATGAATTTTGATATGAAATTTTTTTGTGGACAATACGTTCATTGAAATATACTTATTAATAAAATTTGAACATATTTCAAGTACTAGAAGTATTTTTATTTTTTTTATTTTCCTATATTTCTCTCATTTTTCTAATGCTTTTATATTTTACAAAATCTGGATAAATAGTTCTAATGCTTGAAAAATTCTCAAATTTTATATATAGGTAGATTTCATTAAACTTATCATCTATAAAAAAAATTCATATCAAAAATCATAAAAATCGATGTGATTTTATTAAGGTCCTCACCGAAATTAAAGTAAGGTATACCTCACTTGATAATTTATATACATATATATATATATATATATATATATATATGTTTACCAAAGTCGAAACATATTAGCATATATGACAAAGTCAGGTCAAATTAAAACACTTGTAATTTTATATTACTGTATATGATTGTATACCATACTACTTTCTACTCGTCAATAGAAACTGCAGAGTCATCTATGTTTTCAAATTCAAATTCAGCTTATACATTATGTGGCCTTAATAAGTTCAAACATTGTATACTACAAAACTACAAAACTTACTTACCACGTAAGAATAAGATCCCTTGAAAGATTGTCTCCAATAGACTGATAAAGAGTGGTTGGATAAGGGGGTTATAAGCTATTTAAAAAAGTCTTTTCTCTGTTTTCTTTGGAAGATAGAGTGAAAGTTGTCCTAGTTTGGTAGCTGTGAGTCTTGAATCAAATGTTATGATTCAGTGTGTTATAGTTTATTCCAGTTTTTTGAGTCTTTGATTTTCAGTGTGACCAAGTTTCTTTTAGAATTTCGAATATCTGATTAGGTGGTGCGTGTGGTTCATATTTTCGTGGGTGTTTTTTTAGTGAGGAATGGAGTCGGAGGATATAGCTCGGATGTGTGCCTCTATGTCTCTGATCGATCGGGAGGGCCCAGTTAAGGTTTTAAAAAACGATTTAAGAGTAGCAGCCATTCAAAGGTTATCAGTTAGTCTGGTGGGAAAAATATTATCTAGAAGATTGGTTAATAGAGAGGCCTTTATGAGAGTTATAGGGAAGATTTGGCAAGTTAGGAAGGGGGGTAGAGATTGAGTCTGTGACTGGAAATATATTTTCTTTTCATTTTAGTGATATGGAGGATCGTAGTAAAGTGATGTCCAGAGCTCCATGGTCGTTTGATAATGCTCTCCTTGTGTTGGAAATACCAGATCACACAGGAACGATTGATATGATAGCTTTCAATCGGTGTGATTTCTGGGTGCAAATATATCAGGTTCCCATTCTGTGTATGACTAAAGAGATTGGGTGGTTTTTAGGGGAGATGATTGGAGAAGTGAGGGAAGTGGACGGTGGCATGGCTGGTGATTGTATAGGAAAGTTTTTGAGAATCAGAGTTCGCATTGATTTAGACAAACCAATGAGGAGGTGTTTACGAATAGATATTATGGGAGATGGGGTTAAAACGATCATGCTTTTAAGGTATGAGAGACTCCCAAATATATGTTTTAAGTGTGGTAGGATTGGACATTTAACAAACGAATGCTTATCGGAGGAGGATATTCCAGTGGTGAATGGAGTGATGAAGCCGATGTTTGGTGCCTGGATGAAAGCTTCTGGTCTGGTTAGGAGAAACAAATTTCGGGATCAGAGATATTACAGAGGCAGCCTTAGCAAAGGAGGTCCAAGTGGGATGCTGATGGAGGACAATGGAGCAGAAACTGAAGTTCAACCCTGTCAGGATAATGTTGCAGGAAAAGTAGTGATTGGGGATGATGCAATGCATGAGGCAGTAAAACCTTTACAGGTTTGGGAATCGGGGAAGACAACAAACATTAATGCTGGTTTTAATGCCATTAATGCTAGTGAATTGATGGCGGGAGAGACTGTGGCGGCTAATAAAGAGCGATTGCAAGGGGTAACAGAGGAGGGTAGAGTGTACTCTCAGGGTAATTGGGCTGAAAGGATTAGTAGTGAGAACGGCCCAATAAAAGAAGTGGAGGCCCAAACTGAGTTAGATATAGTTAATGAGTTGGGTAAGGACCCAAATGTTAGATTGACAATAAGGCCTAATGATAAAGGCAGTATAGGAGCGGGTCACCAAGTGATTTCGGGTAAGTCATTGCTAAGGCCTAAAGTTTCAGTTGATAACGGTGTTCAGAATTTGGGGAAAAAAACATGGGTGAGGAAAATTAGGGCAGCTGGTATTGTAATTTCTAGGGTAGGTGTCAATCAAGCGTATGGAAAGCGGTGTGGAGATGTAGAGATCAGCGAGAAAGGAGACGGTGGTCGTTTGCAACAGAAGAAACATAGAATTGAGTCGGGAGCTAAGGCAAGTAGTGAATCAATTTGTCATATTAGGGATTTAACAGGTCTGGTTTCTACTCATGGAAAGGAAAATGAAGAAGATTTAGTTCAAACGAGTGCGTAGGGAGTTGAGAAACAAACCGATGAGCTTGTTACTCGGGAAGGGGTTTCAGTCATGGTGGAAACATAGGGATTATCGGTCGGCTGGGTTCAATGAATTTCTTCGTATGGAATGCCCGAGGGCTAGGCAACTCAAGGGCGTTCAATATCTTGCAGTCGCAGAAGCAGGAGATCAAGCCAGAGGTAATGTTCCTAATTGAAACAAAAAGTGATCATCACAAGTTGGAGAAATGGCGAGTTAAGCTAGGTTTTGAAGGGAAGTTGGTTGTTAATAGTAAAGGTAGTTCAGGTGGTTTATGTTTATATTGGAACAACAATGTTTCAGTGGAGCTTTTAACATATTCTCCAGCTCATATTGATGTGAGGATCGGCAAAGTAGGGGTGTACAATGGAGATTTACAGGTTTCTACGGCCACCCAGATCCGAATCAACGGAATCATTCATGGACTCTTCTTCGACGCCTAGCTAGAATGTCTAGTCTTCCATGGGTGTGTGTGGGAGACTTCAATGAAATCCAATCGGATTCAGAAAAGATGGGGGGAGTGAGGAAGAACTAGAAACAAATGTCTGATTTCCGTGAGGCAATGGAGGATAGTGGTTTGATAGATATGGGTTATTTGGGACCTAAATACACTTGGAGTAATAAATGTGAGGGAAATTCTATGATTGTAGAGCGGTTAGACAGGGGGTTGTGTAATAGTGGCTGAAAAACTTTATTTCCAACCTTAAAAATTCATCATCTGGATTTTTGGGGTTCGGATCATAAACCATTGATTCTGGAGATTCGTAAGGATGTGTGTATGGGTTATAACGGGTGGAACAAGAGAAGGAATAGAAGATTTTATTTTGAAGAATGTTGGGTGGAGGAGAAGGAATGTAGTGATATTGTATTTTTCATTTGGGACTAGAATCAAAGAGGTGCAAAAATTCCAGAAGTGTTGAGTAAATTGTGTTCGAGTGGTCATCTTCTCAATGATTGGAATGTTAAGAAAAGGAGAGAGTTGAGTAACAAGATTAAGGGTAACAGGGATGCCTTGAAGGAAGCTTGCAAGGATGATAAACCGGCTTCTTGGGAGGTGATTAACAAGTTAGAACAGCAACTGGACAGTATCCTTCACATTAAGGAAAGATATTGGCGTCAAAGGGCAAGGATTGAGTGGTTGAGAAACGGCGACCGGAATACGCGGTTCTTTCATGCGAAGGCCCCCGCTAGAAGAGTGAGGAACAGAATTTGTGGTTTGTATTCAACAGATGGGGCATGGGTGGAGTAGAAGGTTGAAGTTGAAAATGTCATATCTTAGTACTTTAGGAAAATTTTTACAAGTAGTAATCCATCGCAGGAGGATTGTAAGGTCTTAGCTGGTGATCATTCTCGGCTTACTAGTCAAAAGGTTAGCTTTCTTGATGCGGTGTTTGTGGGGGCAAAGGTAAGAGAGGCAGTGTTTGACATGAGTCCAATGAAAGCACCTAGGAAGGACGGGTTACCAGCTCTTTTTTTCCAGAAATATTGGAAAACAATTGGGCCGGCTGTTACTTCGGCTTGTCTAGGAATTCTGAATGATGGTGATTCGGTTGGCAGCATTAACAGCACCATAATTTCTTTAATTCCAAAGTGTCAATCTCCTCAGAATATAGCTGATTTCAGACCGATAAGCCTTTGCAATGTTATCTATAAGATCATTGCAAAGGTAATGACAAAGAGACTGAGACTTGTGGTTGGGGATGTGATTGCGGAGTCGCAATGTGCGTTTATTCCGGGTCGGATGATTTCATATAATACAATTGTCGGGTTTGAGTGTTTGCACAGATTGAAAAGGCGGAAGAGGAAACTTGGGTCAATGGCGATTAAGTTAGATATGTCCAAGGCATACGATAGAGTAGAATGGAAGTTTATTGTTTATATGATGCAAAAGTTGGGATTCTCTGCAAAATGGGTTAAACTGGTTTGGGGTTGCATTTCCACGATTTCTTACTCGTTCATGTTGAATGGGGAGGTTTGTGATAACTTTCAGCCTTCCAGGGGTCTCAGACAGGGAGATCCCCTGTCTCCCTTTCTTTATTTGATATGTGCTGAAGGGTTCTCAGGTTTGATTGAGAAGGAGATCGCTGTAGGGAATCTATCGGGATTTAAGTGTAGTAAATATAGTCTGGTTATTTCACATCTCTTTTTTGCAGATGATAGTCTGCTATTTCTGAAAGCCAATGAGGCTAATTGTGTGGCTGTTAAGAGGATTCTGCAGGTGCATGCCACGGCTTTTGGTCAAGAAGTTAATTTTTATAAATCGGCGGCTTGTGTGAGTCCTTCTCTGTCGGCAGCTGTGATATACTTGCGGGGATTATTGGTGTTTCTAAGGTGAGTTGTTTTGAAAAGTACTTAGGTTTGCCATGCTTCTCAGGCAGAAGTAAACGGAAGCTGTTTGCAAATATAGTTGATAGGGTGTGGTGTAAAATTAGAGGTTGGGGAGAAAGATTCTTATCGGTTGGGGGGAAAAGAGATCTTGATTAAGGCAGTGCTTCAGTCAGTTCCGAATTACACTATGAGTCTTTTCAGATTTTTGAAAAGTTTAATTGCTGAAATTCAGCGCTTATGCGCTCGATTTTGGTGGGGAAGCACTGAGGTGAAAAGTAAGGTTCATTGGTGTACTTGGTCACGACTTTGTCTGTCTAAAATGGAAGGGGGGTTAGGCTTTCGTGAATTGGAGAATTTTAACAAATCATTGCTAGCTAAACAATGCTAGAGGATTCTTAAGAATGGTGATTCTCTAGCTGCTCGAGTTCTTCAAGGTTGTTATTCTCATGATACCAACTTCTTGATGGCCACTAAAAAGAATTCAGCCTCTTTTGTTTGGAATAGTTTGTGCTGGGGCCGTGAGTTGTTGGATGAAGGTTTAAAGTGGAGAGTGGGAGGGGGTCAGAATATCGGTATCTATACTGCTAAGTGGGTTCCTAAAGCTTCTACTTTTAAAATTGCCTCTCCTCCTCTACTTGGTATGGATGCAACAGTTGATATGTTGGTGACTCCGACTGGAGGGTGGAATATTCCGCTGCTTGTTAGTAATTTTTTTGAGGAAGATATTTGGGCCATTCTCCAAATTCTTTTGGGCAGTGCTTCAGGTGTTAACAAGGTTATATGGCACTATGAAGACAGTGGTAATTTTTCTGTCAAGAGCGGTTATAGGTTGAGTAGATCTCTGGAGAAGAGGGCATGTTCTTCCGACGCTTCTAAGATGGTGTGTTGGTGGAAATACTTGTGGAAGCTGGCAATTCCTCTTAAGATCAAGATATTTATTTGGAAGGCATGCTTTGATTGGATTCCTTCAATGTCTAATCTAGCTCGTCGGCACTTGAATGTGTTGGATCAATGCCCTCTGTGTAAAGGTAATGGTGAGACGACATTCCATGCCCTCTAGGGTTGCCGTAATTTGAAGGAAGCTCGAAAGGAGTGGCTGCCAGCTGAGGTCAAGGTAAGAAGCACTTATGCTAATTTCTTTGATTTTATTTTGGACTGTCATTCTTTGATGAGAATGGAAGATATAGAGCTGTTATGTCCAATTGTATGGAGAGTGTGGTTTTTGAGAAATTTGGTTGTGCATGGGACACCGAAGCAGAACATTATGGAGGTGGTGCAATGGAGTATGAGTTTCCTAACTGATTTTCACAGCATTAGGGAGGATGTAGTGCAGGCCTATGTGCAGCCGGGTCAAGTAAGAAATAATTGGAGACCGCCGGATCCAGATTGTTACAAAATTAATTGTGATGCGGCTGTAAACTTGGAAGGTGGTCGTATTGGTATGGGGGTCGTGATTAGAGATCATTTTGGCTTTGTTTTAGCTTCTTGTTCCTTGATTCAGTATGCTTGCTTTGATGCTAGTTTAGCTGAAACTATGGCTATTTATAGGGGCTTGTTGTTCAGCAGGGACTGTGGGTTACGACCTTGTTGCCTTGAATCAGATGCAGCCGTGGTTGTTAACAGAATTAATGCTGGTAGCCATAAGGATTCGATTAGTGGTGATATTCTAGCTGAGATATCTACTCTTATTTCTGATCTAAGTGTGGTATCGGTAAGTCATGTTCCTAGGCAGGCTAATACAGTGGCGCATGGTCTTGTGAAGAACGCTTTAAAGGTTGTTGAGGACCTTTGTTGGATGGAAGATTTTCCTCCTTGTGTTAGGAAAGTTGTCCAATTGGATATGCCTGCTTAGGTTCCAATTGTTGGACTTGGCTTTCTTGTTTGGTTTTTGTGTTTGTTTCTTTATATCAAAAAAAAAAAAAAAAAAAAAAAAAGAAAAAAAAAAGAATAAGATCCCTTGACAAATGCACTTTTGTCTTCAGTAATAACTAGTTGTGAATTGTCCATGGAATGTGTGGAGATAATCTCCTTGTATACTACAAAACTACAAAACTTACTTACCACGTAAGAATAAGATCCCTTGACAAATGCACTTTTGTCCCCAGTAATAACTAGTTGTTAATTGTCCATTGAATGTGTGAAGATAATCTCCTTCTAAAATTGTGTGTGTGTGTGAAAGAAAGAGAAGAGATAGGGTGAAAATTTAATTTAATTTATTATTTTAATTTTAATATTTTATTAAATAGTTTTCAATATTATGTGTGTGTGTGAAAGGAAGAAAAGAAATAGGGTGAAAATTTTATTTAATTTATTATTTTAATTTTAATATTTTATTAAATAGTTTTCAATATTACGTGTGTGTGAAAGGAAGAAAAGAGATAGGGTGAAAATTTTATTTAATTTATTATTTTAATTTTAATATTTTATTAAATAGTTTTCAATATTGTGTGTGTGTGTGTGTGTGTGAAAGGAAGAGAAGAGATAGGGTGAAAATTTTTATTTAATTTATTATTTTAATTTTAATATTTTATTAAATAGTTTTCAATATTATGTGTGTGTGTGAAAGGAAGAAAAGAGATAGGGTGAAAATTTTGTTTAATTTATTATTTTAATTTTAATATTTTATTAAATAGTTTTCAATATTTTGTGTGTGTGTGTGTGAAAGGAAGAGAAGAGATAGGGTGAAAATTTTATTTAATTTATTATTTTAATTTTAATATTTTATTAAATAGTTTTCAATATTATATTTGTAATCATTTATCTAGAGATAGGGTGAAAATTTTATTTAATTTTAATATTATATTAAATAGTTTTCAATATTATATTTGTAATCATTTATCTATTTAGCCTTCTATATTTCAAACATTTAATGGTATACTGACAACTACAAACAACAAGGAGGGTTTTGGAGAAAATTTAAACTATAGGGGGTAAAACACTGTTTTTTGAAACCTCAGGGGAAAACTAATAATTTCCCTATTCAAGATTCTATATATTATAACTTATTAAATTTCAAATAACAAAAGAGAGCTTTTCCTTACAATCCACAAATTATCTATTTACACTCCAATTTAATTTTTTTTTATTAATGACAATTTTAACCTAAATTAAAATTACTAAACAAGACAAAAAAAATTTAAAGACAATGCAAACTAATTAAATTATTAAAAAAAAATACTCTTTCCTAAATCATTAGATTAAATATTACATATTAAGTTCTCTTTCCTAAATCTGTTATTATCTTATTAAACACTCTCTCCTAATTAATTTCTCTCCATTTTTCAATATATATATATCATATTTTCATACTTTCAATCAATATCTGATTAATAGTTAAAGAAAAAATAACTTATAAATATTTTAGTTTTTTACTAACAATATTATATATACTAAAAAGTCAATTTTCAAATATATATATATATATATAATATCTGAAAACTTGAATTGTTTCAACTAGATTCAATTAAACTTAGAATTTTTAAGACTATTGAAAGAATTAAAGTTCTCTAATTATATATATATATATATATATATACTGTATATAGTATATACATACATGTAAGTTTTTTTTTCTTAACTGTTAATCTTGCTTGAGAAAGAATGAAGATATAAAATTAGATATATGTATTCGAGGAGAGAGAGTTTAATATGGTAATTAAAAATTTAGAAAAGAGTATTTAATATATAATAATTAATCTAATGATTTAGGAGAGATAATTTCTTTTTTTTTTTAATAATTTAATTTAAAAATTATAAAAAAGATAATTTTGTAATAAAATGAAGTATCTTTAGAATTTTTTAAAATTTAAATTTTAAGAATGAAGTGTTTTTAGAAAAGAAGTGTAAAAAGAAAAAATTGGATTGTCAAAAGAAGCTCTCATAACAAAATGACCCTTGACCAAGTCAAAATTTATCATATTTCCAAATGCTACATATAAGTTCAATAACATAATGATTAAGGCATTACCGTGCTAACATGTCAAAACCAAGAATGTCTTGTTCTATCACTTATGTTAATACAGGTTCAATACCTTGGCTAAGTGTACTTGGATTCATATCCTGTTTTTTCATACTCGCCTATGGAGATGAAGGTGCTGACAGTTACAAGCTTATAAATATCGGTGCAATCATTGATGTTAATTCACGTAATGGGAAAGAGAAGAAAGTGGCCATGGAAATAGCAGTTCAAGATTTTAACAATGTCTCACAAAATCACAAGCTATCCCTTCATTTCCAGGACCCTGAAAGAGATACCCTCCAGGCTGCTTCTGCAGGTAATTATTAGTGATCAACTCTATTTCATTTTCTGCTTCTATTACCTATAACTTGATTATATTAGTTTAAATAGAATTTGTACTAACAGAAGAAGTTTATGAAACTTGGTTGCAGCTGAAAAGCTTATTAAAGAGAAAGAACTTAAAGCCATTATCGGCATGGAGAGATGGGGAGAAGCAACTCTAGTTGCTGATATTGGGAATCGAGTTCAAGTTCCTGTCCTGTCATTAGCAGAACCTGCCATAACACCACTGTTAATGCCAGTTCGTTGGCCTTTCTTGGTAAGAATGACTAACCATAGAGCTGAACAGGTAAAAGGCATTGCAGCTCTTGTTGGTTCTTATAACCGGAAAAGGGTGGTTGTGATTTATGAAGATGATGGAAATGGTGGAGATACTGGGGACTTGACTCTTTTGTCAGAGGCTCTTCAAGACACAGGTTCCGAGATCGAGTATAGATTGGTTCTTCCACCATTTTCTTATTTGACTAGTCCGAAAGATGTTGTCCAAGAGGAACTGGAAAAGCTACTTAGAACACAATCTCGGGTTTTTATCATTCTTCAGTCATCATCATCTATGGTGATTCATCTATTTAGGGAAGCAAAAGAGATGGGATTTGTAGGAATGGACTCAGTTTGGATAATTCCAGACGCCATCACAAGTTTCCTTGACTCATTCAACTCTTCTGTTATCTCCTCCATGGAAGGTGCTCTAGGAATCAAGCCCTACTTTTCAGAAGATAGTAGTTCTTACATTGATTTCAAAGCTCGATTCAAAAAAACTTTTAGAGCCGAGAATCCAGAGGAAGACAGCTCGGACCCTGGATTTTATGCCTTAAAGGCTTATGATAGCATCAAAACAGTTACACAAGGCATAAGTAAAATTACTAGTGATGACAGCAATGCCAAAATCATGATTAAAAACATATTATCAAGCAATTTCACTGGCTTAAGTGGAGAAATAAGTTTCAAAGAAGGCATGTTGTTGAAGACTCCTATACTAAGGATCATAAACGTGCTTGGAAAGAAAGAAAGAGAACTGGACTTTTGGCTGCCTGGGTTTGGATTCTCAAAGAGCCTTGGAATAGAAAATGATACAAGGGAGATAAATAGCAGAAGAGGTTTGGTTAGTAAAGTGATTTGGCCAGGGGACTTATGTAAGCAAGATCTGAAAGGCTGGGCAATGCCTACAGTTGCAAAGCCATTGAAGATCGCAGTTCCAGGCCATACCTCATTTGAGAAGTTTGTGAAGGTCTATCGGCATGAAAACAAAATGAAATATGAAGGCTTTTGCATTAGGCTTTTCGAGGAGGTGCTAAAAGAATTGGAATATGATCTACCTTATGACTTCTATCTTGTCAATGGCTCCTATGATGAACTGATAAATCGTGTCTATGACAAGGTAATTACTTTTATCTCTTATAGATTAAAGTCTTTGATCATATATCTACAGTTCACACAAAAACTAATTTTAAGATATTATTAATATAGCCTAACCATCCAAATGTCCCTTTATTTCACAGATTCAATGTAACTACATCTTTTAAAAAAATTATGACTTCTTTTTAGTTTGACGAATACCTGGTTTCTTTTATAATAAATTATTAAAAAAAAGATATAATATATTGCCCCTACCTCAATTAATTAGTGGTAGTTCTTGCTTTGAAGAAAGCCTAACTAGAACTGAAGTATCTCTAACACAAGAAAAACTGAAACAGGGATAATTATAAAATAGAGGAAATTGCAAGAAACAACCAAAAAATTTATGGAGTGATTGTTTTCAGTCAAAAATTTATCTTTTATTGTTTTCATCATCTTTAGCCTTGAATTGCCAAAATTGCCCACACTTTTGTTTTACTTGGCAAACATTTTCCCTCCCAAAAATTCCCCCCCTCTGATCTCAAAATCAGAATCTCACTCCTCTATCTCTCACTCCTCTCTCTCTCTCTCTCTCTCTCTCTCTCTCTCTCTCTCTCTTTCTCTCTCTATCTCCCACTCCTCTCTCTCTCTCTCTCTCTCTCTCTTCATCTCTCACTCTTCTCTCTTTTCCGGCGAACTCCTCTCTATTTTCCGGCGAACTCCTCTCTCTTTTCCGGCGAACTCCTCTCTTCCACGCCATTCTCTTCATTTCCTCGAGCTCCAACTTGTCTCTTCCACCCCATTCCGTTTCTTCCATCGAAACCGAGATAGATCCGGAGCCGAACGACCTTCGAAAAGGTTTGTATCCCTTTCCCAGTTGTTTTTTACAAATATCATAATGTTTGATATGAAAAAAAAGAGAGTATTTTCCATATTTAGTGAAACCCAGATTTTATAATTTTCTGTACCGAAGTTACATGCCCGTTTGTGTTTTAAATTTACATGCCCGTTTGTTTTAAATTTACATGCCCGTTTGTTTTACATTTACATGCCCGTTTGTTTTAAAGTTACATGCCAGTTGTTGTAGACTTTACATGCAAGTTTATTTTATAAGTTACGTTACATGTCATCAGTTATTCTTTTATTACATGTCAGTTCATTTTAAAGTTACATGCTGGTTAGTTATAACTTTACATGCTGGTTATTTAAAACTTTACATGTCAGTTTATTTTAAAGTTACATGCTGGTTATTTAAAACTTTACATGTCAGTTTATTTTAAAGTTACATGCTGGTTACTTTACATGTCAGTTTATTTTAAAGTTACATGCTGGTTATTTAAAACTTTACATGTCAGTTTATTTTAAAGTTACATGCTGGTTAGTTAAAATTTTACATGTCAGTTCGTAGTCATTTTAAATTTTCATGTCAAATACTTGACATGCAGGAATATGGATACAAAGAGATTGGTCATCTATCACGGTGGAAGTTGGGTGGGCAATTGTTACGAGGGTGGTTTGACAAAGTTGGTCCATGTTCCTAGAGGTTTGACTTATGATGCCTTGGTGAAGTTGATACAAGATGTTGCCAAAGTTGATGTTGCTAGGTACACCATACAATTATGCACATTGGTCTCTACGATTAGTGGTGTTGCTCGACCGATACTTGAGAATGACAATGATGTGTCATGTATGATGGTTGAAGATAGGTTGATACCGGAGGTTTATGTCACTATTTATCATAAGAGACCAACAGATTGTGTGCAGAATGGTACTACAGTGGATGAACATGACAACCTACTACAGTCGAATTTTGTTCAACAATGTAACCAATCTACTCCACAACCTGGGTATAGCGGGTTTGTCCAGCAACTGGCAGCATGTGGGTCCATTCCAATATCAGACCCAATTGTATGTACTGATGAAACCGTTCATGATGAAGAGAATAGTCAGGCGTCGGACACCGATAACTCGGATGATGTGTTGATACCCAACGTTGACACCGAAAACTCGGATGATGGTATGCATGCTGGTTCTCCTAGTGCTAGTCCATCGGGTTTTGCTACCTTAGGTGAAGGTTCCTTTGGAGAGGATGGATTGGGTGAGGATGGATCGGGTGAACATCCAACCCCACGAGCTTGGAGTATTCCTGGATCCGAAAGGTATTCCTTACAACCCAATCTTATGGACGAAGAAATTTCAAATGATGACTGCTTATACAAGGGTAAACTCTTTAGATGCAAGAAAGATCTTAAGCGAACGGTGCAGAAGTATGCTTTGAAACAGAATTTTGAACTCCGCAATAGAAGGTCTAGCAACACACGTTATGAGGCCGGATGTAAGGATGGCGAATGTGAATTCCAATTACGTGCATATAAGATGCAAAAAGGAGAGTATTGGGTGGTTCGAATGTTCGTGAAGGATCATACTTGCAATATCGATGGTTTCCACACACGTTTTCGACAAGCAAGTTCTTGGACTGTCGGTGAACTATTAGCGCCAAAGTTGCGAGTGAACGGCCACTCTCTAAAACCCAAAGACATCATGGTTGAAATGCAAGTGGAACATGGACTACATTTGTTGTATACCAAGGCTTGGAGGGCAAAGGATCATGCAGAGGCATCTGTTTTCGGTGCTCCCGAAGAATCATTCAAACTATTGCCTGCTTACTGTAACCGATTGAAGGAAGTAAATCCAGGGACTGTTACTGCAATGAAGACAAATGATGCAAATCAATTTGAATATATGTTCATTGCTCATGCCGCTTCACTTCATGAATTTCGTACTGTGATTCGGCCAGTTATTGCCATTGATGGTACTCATTTGAAGGGTAAATTTTCTGGTATTTTGTTTGTAGCTATATGTCTAGATGCAAACAACCAGGTTTTTCCTTTGGCATATGGCTTTAGGGACGTTGAAGATGAACTCTCATGGACTTGGTTTTTAAATGAGCTTCAAAAAGCTATTGGTAGTCCTGAGGATTGCATGATCATATCCGACCGCCACCTTGGGATCAAGGCTGCAATGGAGAAAGTGTACCCTGATGTACCGCATGGATATTGTGTGTTTCACATGGCTCAAAACATCAAAAACGATTACAAAAGAAAAGATGTGAGTCTTCTTTTCAAACAAGCATGGAAGGCATACCGGAAATCTGAATTCAAGGAAGTGATGTTGGAGATGATGAAGGTTAATAGTGTAGCCTACGAAGAGTTAATGAATGTTGGGCCCGAAAGGTGGTCTCGTGCTTACTCTCCCCGTGCCGCGTTATCGTTTGATGACCTCTAGCATTGCTGAGTCGATGAACTCATGTTTGGTACATGCTCGCCAAATGCCAATAACAACCATGGTTGAGTATATTAGAGAGATGATCCAAAAATGGTTTTATAAGCGCCGTACCAAGGCTGAAAAAACTCGGACACAATTGACTCCACAGGCCACCGCATTAATAAAAGCAAGGAATTATGATTCAGAAAAGTACACGGTTTGTCCAATTGATTTGGTTAACTTCAATGTGAAGGATGGAAATAAAGATGGTTTGGTGAACCTTTCTGAAAAGACTTGTAGTTGTATGAAATTTCAAGTTGATAAACTGCCATGTCGCCACGCATTAGCCGCAATAAGGTTATTATCCTCTTGTTCCATTGTATCTTACCTTTTTACCAATTGTGATTCATTTAATTACTTATACACTTTAATTTCGTAGGTTCACGAAGAAGCCTTTTGGAGACTTTTGTGGGGATTGCTACAAAACTACTAGTTGGGTTGAAGCATATTCCGGGAACATCTTCCCTGTCGGTCATCCTAGTGAATGGACTATTCCTGAAGGTGTGAGATCAATGGTTGTTTATCCGCCTCCTTTTCGTGCGCAAGCTGGAAGGCCAAAAAAGAAGAGATACAAATTTGCCGGGGAACATAGAAATGGTAACACAAGACATTGCACGATTTGTGGTAAATCCGGTCACAACCGACAAAATTGTCGGAATGCACAGCCATGTCAGATTCCTGTACCATCAGCAACATCAGCAACATCAGCAACATCTGCAACAACTGCAACATCGAAGCGACCACGTAGACCATACAGGTGCAGAAAATGTGGAGAAGAAGGCCACAATTCACAAAAATGTCCATTGACACCGGAAGTTGGTGGTACAACTTAGTTATTAGCAATGATGTTTTAATTCTTAAATGTATTGGTGAAATACTATATTTGATACTGCAGACATTTTGAAGTTACATAACAGTAATGAATTCATGTATTTTTCAGATCAAATTACAGTATTTTTACATGCCAAGACCTTAACAATTTACATGCCGGTGTATTTTGATTTTACATGCCAGTGTGTTTTGAAGTTACATGCCAGGATATTCTTGTTTCCGTAGTTGAAAGACACTCACTTAAATGATCAAATTTTAGTATTGTTACATGGCAGGTCTGCTAACAAGTTAGGAATGATTTATCTATTTGAAAGACTCCAATGAAAAAAAAAACATTCCAGTATTGTTACATGCCAAGACCTGAATAAGTTATATGCCCGTGTATTTTTAAGTTACATGCCCGTGTATTCTGAAGTTACATGCCCGTGTATTTGAAAATATTCCAAGACAGAACGGCAACCATCTACTAGCATTCTGAAACAAAAATTATCCAAAACCTCACAAAAGGAGGCAATGATAAAAGAAAAATATAAAAACCACTAAGTTTAAAAAAAAAAAAAAAAAACATTCCAGTATTGTTACATGCCAAGACCTGAATAAGTTACATGCCCGTGTATTTTTAGGTTACATGCCTGTGTATTCTGAAGTTACATGCCCGTGTATTTGAAAATATTCCAAGACAGAACGGCAACCATCTACTAGCATTCTGAAACAAAAATTATCCAAAACCTCACAAAATGAGGCAATGATAAAAGAAAAATATAAAAACCACTAAGTTTAAAAAAAAAAAAAAAAAAAACATGACAGTATTGTTACATGCCAAGACCTGAATAAGTTACATGCCCGTGTATTTTTAAGTTACATGCTCGTATATTCTGAAGTTACATGCCATGATATTTGAAAATATTCCAAGATAGAACAGCAACTTAGTTATTAGCATTCTGAAACCAAAATTATCCAAAACCTCACAAAAGGAGGCAATAATAAAAGAAAAATATAAAAACCACTAAGTTTTATTTTTTTTAAAAAAAACCATTCCAGTATTTTTACATGCCAAGATCTGAAGAAGTTACATGCCCATGTATTTTTAAGTTACATGCCAGGCTATTCTGAAGTTACATGCCGGTTGACCAAGTTCAAAAAGTAGAGAATATCATAATTTCCAGTTGTTTATTATAATCATTCCATGTACACGACGGTTTATAAACTTCAAAAACAAAGATTAAGCACCAAAAAGGTTATCATTCTACCGGTACACTATTTGCAAAAATACCTAATGCCATCTCCTTCCTAAGCTGGGGGACGTTTTTGGTTCCCCATCCCCAAAAACATTTAATACGCATTAACATATCTGCGTATCGACATATAAAAACACCACAACTATCATCGTCTAGTTGTGCTGGTAACTTCTTCGGCAGAATAGAGTGTTGAACGGTGAACTTGCTCCCTTTGGGTGGTATACCTTTTTGTTGAAAATACCCGGAACATTGTAAAATGGCTGGTACGAAATTTAAAAGTGGGGCGATTTGCTTCCGACGGTTGGCAATCTTCGATATCTTGTATAATGGATCATAAATGCCAACTTTTTGGTTCAGCAAATCAACTTGACATAGTATCCAATGTCCATCAACAGCACACGGGACTAACAGCTGCAAGAAATGAGTAGAAAACATTAGTAACATTTAGTGCACTTGCTTTATCAAAATGAGTAACGTTTAGTGTACTTACACATTGAACGGACGTCCAACATTTTCCCCACCCCGGCTTGTCACCGGAAGCATATAACAACCAATCATCCGGACATTGATAAGTTAGTGCATCATATTCACATGTCAATGGTGCATCCTCGGACGGTTCAAATTTCTTCCACTCCTCACATAACTTTGCCTACAAATTATACTTATATTAGGACCATACGTACAAGTTAAATGATCAATTGAATCTAACAATAAATGTTTAATAAATCCTTACAAAAAAGTCCGTGCATAGCACCGCAACGTCAGACTTATAGTCTTTCCCATTCAACTCTCTCTGCTTATAGAGTAAGCTCATATATGCATCTACGTGCTACACGAACATTTATATAAATATAAATGAGTAACGGTGAGTAAAAAAACATTACAAATGTTTACAAAATTATATAAGTTCAAATAACCAACCTCGTGAGACAACCAACATGTGTCAGATTCCAACTCCACAAAGAAATCTTTTTTTGCAAAGTAGTCGGAACCGACATTCAGCCTGCATTTAACAATAAAATTGTTTAACTTACAAATCTTTTATTAACAAGTGTCAACAAGTGAGAGAGACTTACGCTATGTCGTTCTTGCTTCCAGAAAACGTTTGTACTTTGCCATTAGTTTTTTCCTCTCCTTGTCCTCCACTTGGAAAGGGTCAGTGTATGGTGTGCTCATGTATCGAGACCTAATCTTCAACCGTTGCTCACGTTCATCCTTCACAGCGAGGTACTCTTGCAATGTTCCATCCCCAACTGATGTGTCAACTCCCAATGGGGGAGGGGTATGGAGTTCCACTGGGGTACAGTGGGTGTCATCCCTATGGGTAAGATCTCCCCCACCATGGATGTCATCTCCCCCACCATGGATGTCATCTCTCTCACCATGGGTGCCATCCCCAACTCCCCCACCACCCCCACTATCTCCCCCACCAAGGGTACCATCTCTCTGACCATGGGTCTCATCACCAACTCCCCCACCACCCCCACTATCTCCCCCACCAAGGGTACCATCTCTCTGAGCATGGGTGTCATCACCAACTCCCCCACCATGGGTACTATCTCGCCCACCATGTAGGTCATCTCCCCCACCAAGGGGACTACTAATTCCTCTATGGTCATACTGTTGTTGTGGCGTCGAGAAGTTATGCACCTCAGGGGTAGTCTGTATGATTTAAAAAAAAGAACTATTGTTACATGCTAATACAAAACAGAAGTTACATGCCATTTGGTAAGAAACTTACATGCTAATACAAAAATAAGTTACATGCCAATACAAAACTAAGTTACATGCCGGTCAGGAAGTTACATGCCTATAAGTAAGTTACATGCCAATACAAAACTAAGTTACATGCCGGTCAGGAAGTTACATGCCTATAAGTAAGTTACATGCTAATACATATGAAGTTACATGCCAGTTAAAAAACTGAATAAATTAGTTACCTCACGACGCGCATCAACAAGTTGATCCACACTTTTCTCCACCCGGGTAAGACGTCTTTTTATGCGACGCTCCATTGCTGAAATCTCTTTTTTTACTATGTCTTCAAACAGATCTGACATTTCCTTCATGAGTTGCCTTGTTTGAGAAGAGACCGTTGAGTCATCACCCACCTGAAGATTAAAAAAGGATGTAACATGCTGAATAACGGTTTGTATTTAAGTTAACACACTTAGTATCGGTTAGTAATCAACTTACCGGTGACGTGTCTCCTGATGTACGCTGCCTTTTGGTCTTTGGTGTGATTTTTTGTTTACGAGGTGACCTCTTCCTCTTCTTTTCTTGAGGTCGTGACTGACCTCCGTCATTATCATCATTGCCAACCTCAAAATCAACTCCTTCACGACCATCGTCCTCTTCTAAATTGTCCGGCACAAACTGCGGACCGTCTGACAAATCCGTGTCAATGCCTTCCAAGTAAGGTTGTTCCCTTTCATTGACCGTTGGATGTAGTTCCTCCAAGATAACATGCTGTACGAATTACACAAATGTCATTCTGCTTTTATGGTTATTTAATATACACAAAAATGTAATGAAATAAGATAGGAAAACAAAAAAACTATACCTGTCCATCTTTAACTGCTTGTTCATACTTTGCAAATTTGGTAAAAAAGTCGCGAGGCCTCTTAAATATTCTCCAATTCCTGAAACGAGGATGGGTGTGGCCTAAGTTTTCTCCCACCAATTCAATCAACGATCCCAAGGCTTCCATTGCCCATATCTACATTTTCAACAAATTGAAAATATATTAAGTTCAGTAATAAAAGTTCTACGAAATGCTTTAATATAATTTCAGAAACCTTACCTCTAATGCCCAAGGAAAGCCGTACAAGTTGTAATGCGCGATTTGCTTCGTTGGTTTATTTGCGGCCCGAAATGCTTGTCGGAGGTAGTGGGATGTCATCATGTATACATAACTACCCCACTTAAATGAGTTGAAGGATTCTAGATCCTCCACCAAATCAAACAACCACAATGTCACTTTCTTTCTTTGGTCCCGACCAAACAAAATGTTGTTAGCTATCAACATAAGAGCCATCTTCAAACCATCCTTTGGTTTGACAAACTTTCCAGTGAGAAACTTTTCCCATACACTTACTAGCTGTAAATTCTCATCTTTGTCAAAATACCTTTCATGAATCCCGCCTTCAATCGGAGCATAAGGTTTCAAAAATATGTCAGACATCACCCCAATTTGTAGCCCCGTTACCAAACAGAATTCTCTTTGTGTGAATTGTAAAAGTTTTCCACCAACGGAGAAGTGGAACTCATTCTGTCCGGTGACACCCGGTACATGTACTTGCCGCAACAATAGGTTATGAAGTATGCCAGCTGAGAAGGTTAAGTCTTTCGGGATGTCAATTAGGTGCCCAAAACAGGTGCGCCGGAACGTAGCTAATTCTCCGACTTTTCGGAGAACCTTAACAACGTCCGGAAGGCCATTGAGATTACAATAAACGTTCGTCGTTGACTTTGTAATCCACTTATCCTTCGGTTTAAGGAGGAAATCATCATAATTCATATTTTCCATCTACAAAATCAAATAAAAATAACGTTAGTTACATGCCAGTAAAGTTACATATCATAAGAGTGCCAGAAAAGTTACATGCCATAAAAGCGCCACAAACGTTACATGACAGTGTCTATGGAAGTTACATGCCAGTGTCTATGAAAGTTACATGCCAGTAGAGTAAGTTACATGCAAGTGTCTATGAAAGTTACATGCCAGAATACAAAACAAATCTAATAAGAAAGATAAAGAGAAAAAGAGAGAACTAATCAGTAATCACCTTAGTTCCAAAATAATATTCATACTTTTCATACTCAATCATATCTCAATTTTTTATTTTCAATATCTACTTTTCTTCTTTTTCAGTCAATCCCATAAAGGAAACATTCCACTGATTCCAGTTAAAAAAAATTAATAAACAAATAAAATTTAAGAAACAATTATATGAACTCTTTTGAAAATGTTATTGTATATGAAATAACATTATTCCTCAAGACTCTCAAGTCTCAACTGTACATCTTCTATTATTGTTACATGCGAGGGTATGTTAACAAGTTATTTATGATGTACCTATTTGAAAAACTTAGATGGAAACTAAACATAACAGTATTTTTACATGCCAGCACCTGAAAAAGTTACATGCCAATGCAATTCTAAAGTTACATGCCAGTTGACCAAGCTTTAAAAAGTATAGAATATCATTTACTTTTTTTTATTTTTTTAATAGAATCAAAGGATAAATCCAACCATTGGTGAGAAAAAAGGTACAAAAAGAGATCTAAAATTAATTAAATTATAAGGGGAGAAAAAGGCCCTTTTTATTTTGGTAAAGTAACATGTTAAAGATGAAAAAAATTAAAAATTGCAAGATTCATATAGCATATTCCGTAGTTGAGTCTCTTGCATGCACATAACATAACCTAATCTGTCATCCCACTATCTCCTTAGCTGTACATGTTGGGAAGGGTCTTGGTTTATATTTTGGGTGCAGAAAAATCCGTTCATAAAATTGATTTGTACACCCAAATGATACGTACAACCACCATTGAATTTGAAAAATAAAAATCCAATCATTAATAAAGACAGCCAAGAAATACTGAAATTCACCCTATAAAATTAAAACCAAAGTGAAAAGTGCAGTGATACACATAAACCGAGTCAACCGGAGTGATTCAAGTCTTAGTTTGTCCTCATTTGCTTCCAAACTTGTCAACGTTGGCAATGTACCAAGTGTATATTTTTTTCATGCAATCATCGACATATACTCAGATAAACATGCAATCACTCCAGCTTACCAAAATTAACCACAAGCAAACAAGCAAACCCAACTCCCTTAGCATATACTACTAAAGTATAACCCTATCAAGCGGATTGTATCGATGAGAATACAAAAACAACCACTATCACCTTGAAATGTAAAGTTCAAAATATAAATCTCTTCAACTTATCGAAGTCACAAACTGTTCCTATAAGCACATTTACAACCAAGATGATTTCTTTCCCGTATTTAACAGAGTAAGAAACTACAAAGCACGAATTCACAATAATACACATTTCGAAACAAAATATTACAATTGAAACGATCAAACACCTAAACAAGCATTGATAAACAACATGAAATCGAAAGTGCATGAACATCCTTACAAGGGTTCAGACTCGACTACTCCATGTAATGATAGTGAAATGTGGGCATCAAATCACTCTCATTAGTGGAATATGGTGATGTTATCTACCTATGATATGCTCAATTATCCAAATGTTGAATTTTTTGTCTCTTTATTATTGTAATGCCTTTGGATGAATGGTTGATGTTTCTTTGTGTCTTGCTTGTGGGGTCATAATATTTTAATTTTTATTCTTGGTGCAGTGGCTTCTTGTTTAGTGGGCTTAAAGTTTCTCTGTATAAATGCCAGTTGCCAAACTCAAAGCTCCTAACACCACAGAGGTGGTGAAAGTAGAGGAGGGAAACTAATCCCTGGACACTTTTATCAAACAAGCTATTGGAAAAGAGCCTCTTTTTTCTTTCTCCAGAAACGACAGTTCAGTTCAGTGGATTCAACAGCTCCAAGCTTTAGATCAGCAAGGTACTTGCAAATTTTTAATGTTTGAACAATTAACAAAGAAAAATCCCTAGACAACATGAAATCGAAAGTGCATGGAGTAGTCGAGTCTGAACCCTTGTAAGGAATTAGAGAAATAGGGGAGAGACAAACCTTGAAGCCAAGAAATCTCAGCAACCAAAACACTGATAGTAGCGACGGCAAGGACGACGGACGTGAGGACGATGAGAAGGCCGATCGTTTCGCGATCGGAGAAGGTGCGGCCGACGAGGACGACGAAGGTGCGACCGACGAAGGCGACGGACTGTCGGTGATCTTGATGGCGAGGGTACGACGGGGACGGACGGTGATCTGGAACGTCGACAGACGGCGACAGATCTCTCTTCCCTTCTCTCTCTTCTTTTTTTTTTTTTACTTTCGATCGTTTGCTTTTACTGATGGTGGGTTCCACCCTAACAATAGTTACTGATGGGTGGGACCACCATGTCAGTTTTTTTTTTTTTTTTTTTTTTTTTTAAAATTTCGAATTTGAAGGGTATTTCTGTCCAAAAGATGTAAAAGTAACGAAAACAATAAAAAATAAACTTGTGGCTGAAAACAATAAATCCATAAATTTTTTGGTTGTTTTTGAATTCACCCCAAATAAAATATATGTTACCATCAATTGAAAACTCTATAAAATGATTCTAATATTCATGATAAATCGCTTAGATATATGCACGAAGTTTAATATGTCATTTTGATCACAACCAACTAAATGAAATAAACAAGTCAACTTCATCTAAAAGCATTCCAGTTATTTAGTTTTCCATAAACTTGAAATGCGATGTATAAACTTACTTTATAGAAGATTCTTACTGACTTACGATGCTGCGGTTGGAGATATAACCATACTGGCTAGTCGATCAAAATTAGTGGAATTTACTCAACCATACGCTGAATCAGGATTGTCTATGATAGTTCCAACTAAATCTGAAGAGTCTGCATGGATGTTCATGAGACCTTTCACCTGGAAAATGTGGGTTGTAACTGGTGCCATCTTGATATACACAGTGTTAATAGTTTGGCTATTGGAGCACGAACATAATCCAGAATTCAATGGCCCATGGCAGAATCAGATTGGCACCGCTCTTTGGTTCACTTTCTCTTCCCTTTTCTTTGCTCACAGTAAGCAGCTTTCTCCTTTTCTCTATTTTAATAGGCAATGCTGCAGGGAAATATTGCTTTATTTGAAACAGTACACCACTGATGTCTTTTTTTCATTTTCCAGGGGAGAGAATATATAGCAATCTCACTAGAGTAGTGGTTGTAGTGTGGCTATTTGTGGTGTTTATCTTAACCTCAGGCTACACTGCTAGTCTTTCTTCAATGCTCACTGTGCAACGACTGAAACCAAATGTGACAGATATTGAATGGCTAAAGAGAAACAACTTGAAAGTTGGCATTGATGGTGATTCATTTGTGAGTGAGTACCTGCAGAATGTGCTTGAATTCAAATCTGATAACATCTTGAATGTCAGCAATGAATACAAATATCAAGGGGAATTCGAAAACAACAGCATAGCTGCTGCATTCCTCGAACTCCCGTATGAGAAAGTATTTATCACCCATTACTGCAAAGGATACACTGCCACCACACCCACCTACAGATTTGGAGGATTTGGCTTTGTAAGTACTTTTTTTTAACTTCAGATATCTGAATTCTGAGAGACTTCAATTTTCTACTTGAACCAACTGTAAAATACTTGTGCTACACTTACAGGTATTCCAGAAAGGCTCTCCTATAGCTGCTGATTTTTCTGAAGCCATCCTTAAGCTAATAGAAAGTGGGAAGTTAAAGTCACTGGAAGAAAAGTGGTTTGCACCCTCACCTGAGTGCTCGGCCAATGCAGCAAACGACAAAACTGAAAACTTGACCCTCTCCAGTTTCTGTGGTCTCTACCTGATATCTGGTGCAACTTCTACCATCTGTTTTATACTGTCTCTTGTTCGCTTACTAAGGAATTATAGACATGATAGACAATACACAAGCCAAAGCAATATAGCTCCAAGCATGAGGAGCATTTGGAGCGAAGTGGTCAGACTTGTGAAGTACATTTGTAACAGAGAAGGAATGCAAAATCCAGGTAGAGTTTTAACATTTGCTGTACCCCAGGATGTGAATGAATTGAGTTCTTCAAGGTGGGAATATACTAGTCCATCAGACATTACAAATGATCTTCAGGAATCCTCAGAAGCTGACGTTGAAATGCGATACATTCCAGGTTGTAGCTGAGACCAGAATTTATGTGAACATTGTCGAGGTAGCTGTTCATAAATTCCAATATTTTGAATTCAGCTGTACGCCAGTAAATAACAAGTCAGTAGTTGTAACAGCTGTAAATTTCGAATTTTTGAATAAGATTAATGTATCGTATAATGGTCAATGTTAAATTTTCATTCTTGCTTAACTAGTTTCATACACATGAAACTCTAGCTTAACTAGTCACACGAAACAAGAGGAAGAGATTTAATCTACTAGTTTCACACACGTGAAAACCAGAAGAAGAGATTCACTCAACATACCATAAACACAAACATTTCACAGACATAAAACCATTTGAAACAACCATCCATACCATCAAAACCATCAATAACATAAAAACCATTTGAAGCAACTAGCTTAAAGCTCTCAGATTACTTTTGAGACAATATATACATCAGATACAAGGTGTAGAACAGCTAAGAAGAGCTGTCAAAACATTTGAGTACAGCAGCCCATACTTGACAGTGTATAAACCACTACTACAAGAAACTGGCGTAGCCACCAGAAAAACATCAAACTAAAGTAAAACTAACACATTACAAGCAACCTTTTTTTTTTAAAAAAACAGCATTACAAGCAACCTAAAAACATAGAACTAAATAGTACAACTAATTCAAATTAAACTAAACTACCATAACCATAAGCTAGAGAGTTTCTAGAAAAATTTCAATAGGTCAACACTCCTCCTTGAAACTTTTCTTAAAGACTCCAAGCTTTGTCCTTAAAACATTAAACTTGTTACCAGCTAATGCCTTTGTAAGTATGTCTACCAATTGCTCTTCAAACCTTCAATGCATCACTGAACATTACCATTTTTCTCAGCTTTTTTGATTGCATGGAACTGGACATTGATATGCTTTGTTCTTCCATGTTCAACAGGATTTTGGCTATAGAAATAGCTAACATATTTTCGCACCATAACCCAATAGGTTCCTCTTGCACATAATTCAGGTCTGTCAAGACCTTTCTAATTCATATGGCTTGATTTGCTGCTGCAACAATGTACTCAGCCTCTGCTGAGGATTGAGCTTGGTTCTTATTGATCATCATCAGCTCCTCCTTCATGGCAAGCTTCCATCCATTCATTTGAGCAACTTCTTCATAGTAAGAAGGCTCATTGACCATCATGTTACATTTCTTATAAACATCAGCAAGTGACCTTGTTTTACCATCAGCCACTGCACCATCATCGAAACCAGATTCACTGCTTGAATCTCCATCGAAATCTTCATTCATATTAGGCTTCCTGTGTAACTTTCCAATCTGACATGCATCACATAAGTCATATGTGCGACTTATTGCTTGCATGTCTCTAACCATATCATGCTTAGATATAAGGGCTTTTTGTTTGACTTGATTGAAGTCTATGGGAAAGCTATTGTCATGCATCCTAACCCTCACAATTACAGATTTCTTAAAGTCTAAGATGATACAAAAGGTTCCCTCAAATATCAATGAATTGCCCCTCTTCAATAGTTGTGCAACAATGAGTAAATTCTGTGCTAAATCAGGTTTGTATAATACATCATTAATAATCTTAGGGCCTGATTTAGTTTGAATTAGAACTTTACCTCTTCCAGCAGCCTTTAAAGTGCCACCATTCCCCAGTTTTACTATTGTTGCATTCCTGCCAAGTGTGGTGAACATGCCTTCATCTCGAGCCATATGACTTGTGCACCCACTGTCAAAATACCATGTCTTTATAAAAGCTGCCATACATGCTTGTGACATCATAAACAAGTGATCATCACTGACATGATCATCAGTATAGTTAGCTTGTTGCTTAGGCCGCTAAATTTGTTGACTTTGCTTGGCCTTGCAGTATTGTTCTTTGTGTCCCCATTTGTTGCAAAATGTGCATTGAAATTGTGGTTTCCCCTTGTACCAGCAATCCTCTGCAGGATGTTTTGTTCTCTTACAAGTGGTACATGGTGGAAATTTTGTTCTTGGACCAAATTCTGAACTTGCTGCATCCATCTTGCCTTTGCCTTTATGTTTCCCTCTATTCATGGCAAGGAAAGCCTCCTCCATATCACCATCATTCCTCAATGCAAGCCTTTATTCTTGAGCTTGCAGTTTGGACACCATTTCTGAGATTGTCAATGCTCTCAGATCACATGATTTTTCAATAGCATCAACTTTTACCTCAAATTTATCATGCAAACTTACCACTCTTTTCAACTACCTTGAAGTTCCACTATCACCATACAATCTCATTTAGTTCACCAAATCTGATAGCTTGGATGAGTAGTCCTTCACTGCTTAGAATCCTTCATTTTCAGATTCTCAAACTCTCTTTGAGTGTCAAGAGTTTCATTGACTTCACCCTCTCGCTGCCTTCAAACCTGCTTTTTAATTCATCCCATATCGATTTGTTGTTTCCAAGTGCATGATGCTAGTGAAAACAGTCTGTCAAGGCTAAATGAAGACAAGTAACAGCCTTGTCTCTTCATCTTCTCCTCTTCATGCTGCTTCATCTGAGCAATGGGTAGGATTTGCTCTCAATAGAGGAACTTGCTTGTCCTCGCTACATACTCTCATAACCTGGCTTTTTAGATAGGACTTCACTTCACAGTCCATCTGATAGTTTTCCCTAGAAAATTAAGGAATATGAAAGCCTGCATGGCCAGAGCCATGTCAGCACTCATGGGTGTTTAACACTCACTCTCTAGTTTTTGACCTCACAAGTACTCAATAAACTGAAGACAAAACCTCACAAGCCCCTCAAGAACAATTTTGATACCACTGTTAAACTTCATTCTTGCTAACTAGTTTCATACACATGAAACTCTAGCTTAACTAGTTTAACATGAAACAAGAGGAGAGAGTTACTCTACTAGTTTCACACACGTGAAAACCAGAAGAAGAGATTCACTCCACATACCATAACATAAACATTCACGACATAAAACCATTTGAAAAAATATCCATACCATCAAAACCATCAATAAAATAAATACCATTTGAAGCAACTAGCTTAAAGCTCTCAAATT